>OZ004707.1:17748424-18173424 GCA_963924515.1 Vespertilio murinus
ATTAAAATGCTTTGACTATTTTCCAAAAAATGCAATCTATAGAACAAAAATTAGCTCAGAGCTCTGGAAACTGAAACTATTCAGTAACCTTTAGGTCTTATCTCCAGTGATATTTCAAAGCCAACAGTGCTCAACCTGGGCTGCAAATAAAAATCATCTGGATTATACAATGTAGTCACCTAGGGAGCTTTAAAAACTCCTAATGTCCCGGCTCTATCCAGACCAATTAAATCATACTCCTGGGGGTGAGTCCAAATATCGGTATTTTAGAGTTCCCCTGGTGATTGCAATGCATGGTCAAGGTTGAAGACAGTGTGAAAACATTTTGAGTGGTGATTGAAGAGATTTTATACTCATTGGCTTTGTAGTAAGCAACATTTCACATTTACCAGCCTGGTAGGAACAGATGTGGAACTGGTGGTAGTTTACAGAAATAAATATATCTAAACTATAAATACATATATGTGTGGGTGGGTGTGGATGTGTATTTTTTAAACATTGTAATTTGGATGAGGATCATGTTGGAACACTTCTTTGGTTAATATTGTCAAATTACATATAGATATATATTACTTTTGTGAGTTATTTAATGCATAAGTCAGATTCTCAAATCTTAGAGGTTTACATATTGATTGCTATAGTTAAAACACATTGGTCCATGTGAATGCAAGATTTACTAATAAACTAATGAATAATAACTAAATTATACCAGGAAGATCTAGTATTAATTAATTAGCATGTAACCCATATTACAGTATATAAGTCAGACACAAAATCCAATAATTATAGGACAACTTCTATGTAATTACCTCATCTCCACATAGTAATTACAGGGTAATTTTGTCAATAGTTTACATCACACACACCCATAAAGAGAACTCCTATTACTTTGCCCCTGGACTTGAAAATAACTGGCTAGATTATGCTAGCATTAATTTAGGAAGGAAACAATATATAGTCTTCACTATATAGTTTAGGAAAGTGGTCGGCAAACCGCAGCTCGCGAGCCACATGCGGCTCTTTGACCCCTTGAGTGTGGCTCTTCCACAAAATACCATGTGCGTGTGGGCGTGCACATACAATGCGACTGAAACTTTTTGGCCTATGGATAGAAGTCGGTTTCGGCCTGGGTGAGTCTATTTTGAAGAAGTGGTGTTAGAACACTCAAGGGGCCAAAGAGCCCCATGTGGCTCTCGAGCCGTGGTTTGCCCTCTACTGGTTTAGGATATAGAAGTCAGATTTAATTTGTAACCTGCTCAGTATTTAACATTGTATTAATTGACATTAGACTTATTTAACATGTAATGCAATTGGTATAGGAAAGATTCAACTATGCTCTCTGTTATTTTGTAATATCCAACATTTAAATTAATTAAGCAGGTGAAAGTAGATATCTACAGGAAGGAATGGACTTTGACTAAGAACATTTGGAACATTGTAGAGAATGCTGCTCTTCCTTTGAAGATGTAGCCTAAATAGTTTAAAAATATATATTTTATTGATATTTTACAGAGAGGAAGGGAGAGAGCTAGAGAGCTAGAAACGTCGATGAGAGAGAGAAACATTGGCCAGCTGCCTCTTGCACACCCCCTACTGGGGATGTGTCCGCAACCAAGTACATGCCCTTGACCGGAATCGAACCTGGGACCCTTCAGTCCACAGACCGACGCTCTACCGCTGAGCCAAACCGGTTTCGGCTAGCCTAAATAGTTTTATTATAGCTGGACTTGAGCTGATCAAAGGCTTCTTCAGCAATGGATGTACTGCAACTTGCTTAACTCTCCACAGGGAGGTGTCCCCCCTCCCCCCCATATGTTTCAGTTCCGTTGGCAGCACAATATGCCGGGAAACTAAGGAAGACTGATTTAGGAGGAAGAGCGGTAGATAGAATTGCCACGAAATGAGGAAAAACCTAATACACTTAACTGCTTGGCAAACGGGATTACATTCTAGGAACCAATTCTAAAGAAGGATGAAGAACTCCCTGCCCATGTTCAAGCAGAGTTGAGACAGATGAGGAGTTGCATCTGGAAGAAGGGTCTGTGGGTGAATTTCCTATGATTTAGTATGGTGATAATGCCAATAGCTGAGGTGAGTCTTTTGAGGGATTTCTTTAGAGTGGCAAAGAAATGGGGACACGTCACAGATGTATTTGCCAGTCCTCTACCACCTTGGAGAATAGATAAATGCCAAACAGGAGAGGTTCTAGGTTCTAGGAAAGTATTTAGAAAAGCCTGCCTCTCCTTTGGGGTCACAGAAGTCCTCAGGCATGGAGCTGAGAAGACGGTTCCTCCTGAGACTCTAGGATGAGGTTCCAGATATCCTGGATTTGGAGCATTTTATCGTAATTGTTTAAAGCGGTGAAAGTGACAACCACAGAATATTTGGAAGGTTATAGAAAGGAATCTCCATTAAATGATGAAACCCAATCTATTAACTCCCAAATCTTCTGGCCACGTGAGGATGATCAAACCTACCTTTTAACTAAGGTCCTGGATATTTATAGCAGAAAACAGAAGTGTTTGGATCAGCTTCCAACCACACCAAAATAGAATGCAGACTCCTTGATTCCTGTCTCCCCAAACATAATGAGGTAATTGTTAGCGAATCGATAAAGCAATGAAACTACAAACAGGATGCAAACTCCACCGGGGCAAGGCTTTGTAAATGGAACAAATGTATCCTGAGGCCTGAAATGCCTACCTAATTAAGGAAAAAAAACAACAAAACAAAACACTCCACAGTTTGACCTTTAATGCCCTCCACAAAGTGTCCTCATATTAACTGGTGTCTTTCCCCACCACTGTGCACATTTGTGCATCATGCAGCTCAGTCATCAAGAAAACTCATCTTTTGTTTAGTAAACACTGAAATTTCCTATTACCAGGCCTTTTCTTTTATCTGAAATTACCCATCCATCAGATTCTTGCTCAAATCTTATTCTTTAAGGTCCAGCATAAATGCTACCTCTACCAAGGGAGCATTTTTCTTATCACCTTGGTAAAGAGACCCCTCAATTCCTTATGAAAATCATAGAATTATTTGTTCTATATTTTTACACACATCTTCTCTACTGACTTATGATTATGGGAACAGGTACCATGATTTACACTGTTTGAGTTATTCAATTCAAAAATATGTGTTAAATTTCACAATATAATTAAAACTAGAATGAATATATATATATATCTGTGTTTCTTTTTGAAAGTTTAAGCATACTGGTGCATGGAGTAAACATTTTCAGTGTGAGATTTTGACCTAAAAAAGGTCCTTTTTTCCCCTTAAAAGTACTTTCTTATTATTATATTGATGACCATTAACAACTTCCTTTTGACTGAAATTGAAGATTCGGTGTTTGAATTTGAAGATGACTTCTTTCGGTAATGTTAACAGGAGATCTAAGATTATATAATTAGACTCAGGGAACACTTTTTGAAGGAGTGAAGGATCAGTCAGTTCCTTAAGGCAGTACAAGTAACATCAGATTTGAAAGTAGGAACAGTGAAAAAATGGTCATGTGTGCTATTGGGAGAGCCTACATGGGGGCTCAGGAAAAGAGGGCTACCCTTTTTAAAATATATATTTTATTGATTTTACACAGAGAGGAGTTGAGAGGGATAGAGAGCTAGAAATGTCAATGAGAGAGAAACATCGACCAGCTGCCTCCTGCACACCCACCACTGGGGATGTGCCTGCAACCAAGGCACATGCCCTTGACTAGAATTGAACCCGGGACCCTTCAGTCCACATGCCAACACTCTATCCACTGAGCCAAACCGATTTCGGCAGGGGGCTACCCTTTTCCTTCATAACTAGCCATGTGTGTCAGGCAGGCCAGGAAACACCTCTGAAAAATGTAGGTTTTAGCTTATGTGAGTTCTAAGACTTTATGATTCTAAAGACAAATATGCTGTGAAGAAATATCTTATTTATTTATGTATTTAATGTATTTTATTGAGTTTTTACAGAGAGGAAGAGAGAGGGCTAGGAAGCTAGAAACATTGATGAGAGAGAGACATCGATCAGCTGCCTCTTGCACACCCCCTACTGGGAATGTGCCTGCAACCAAGGTACATGCTCTTGACCGGAATCAAACATTGGACCTTTCAGTCGAGGCCGATGCTCTATCTATCCATGGAGCCAAGCTGGTTTCGGCTGTGAAGAAATATCTTAGAAAGAAATACTATAAGGGAAAGAAAACAGAAGGCTGTGATGAGACATTAAACTATTGGAAGAGCCAATTATGAAGCAATGATATTTTCCCTCCACACACTTGGTCCTAGGAGTATTATGGCTAGGCACCCTCTCTTGTTTCCTCCCCATCCCAGTCACTTGTTCTTATTTCAATCCCAAAGGCACTGTTTTCAGATTTCTCAACGGATCCCAATGAAGACAGAGCTGAAGGTAGTTTAAGGTATTGCTTCTCTTGCAGAACTCTTATAGGGGAAACAGGAGGACTAGCAGGTTTCCAAGGCCCCCAAAAGCAAGTTCCAATGTTGGAATCTTTAGGTATTTTTATAGATGATTGGCTCCTCAACTGTCATCCATCACACAATCATTGCAGGAGAGAGTTGAACCATTAGGACAGAACACTCTAATTATTTGAGTGATGTCTACTATTACAACTCCAGTCATATGGGCACCATCACTTTCAAAACAACTTGAAATGTTTTTAGCTCAAGTCAGTTTCTCAGGGCACAGGGTCAAGTGACCAGCCAGGGAAGACAGGTACTCAAGCTATTCAATGCAATCATTGTTTTATTGAAAGCACAAGGTTCCCTCTGTCACAAGGACTGCACCTCACCCTTCCATGATAGTGGAGGTTTATTGCAGGGGCATGTGTGTTTTCCCGCCACCTGACAATGCCTGGAACATATTTGGATGTTAATATCCATGAATTGGAAAACAATTCTGATTGTGTTATATAGTATAATTAATGAAGGTATTATACACAGATTCTTATCAGGTTATTATTTCCATCTCAGTGTGGTAATTAACAAATAAATCTTCTTAATTGCATTAATGTAAGATGAATTAGAATCTAATTATTTAGAAAGTTTAGATTTTAAGGCAAGTAATTCAAGGTCTTCGAAGCAATATGCTAGAAAATTGCTGGCTAGCAGTTGTAGTGATATTTCACTTTGGGGAAGTGACCCAGTTTTCCTGTCTGAGCTAAGTATACATTCACTTTTACTTACCACTTCTGACTTTCAGGGTTGTCGAAAATTCAACCAACTTTCTCTTCTCTGCATCAATAGTTCCTTGAAACAAGTCTAAAAACGACTTGCAAAACCATGTCTGGATTTACTAAGGAACTGGAGTATGGGAATGGCATATGTGCTTTACAAAGTATAGATCTTTTGTGCAGAATGAAATTCAGATTTTAGTTTATTTGTTTATAGTTTCAGGGAAATTGTAGTGAGTGTTGTTTTTCCACTGGCCTCCAAAATTTTTTGATTTAAGTAGACCAAGTAAATACAGACAATATTCATTTTTCTGCCCTAGAAGAAACTAGTTGGTCATTGATTTAGAGCCCTGCCCCAAAGTGAAAGACTACTGTGATGAGTATAACTCAAGACCATTTCTTAATATGCTAACGCCAGTGATTGGCAAACTCATTAGTCAACAGAGCCAAATATCAACAGTACAACGATTGAAATTTCTTTTCAGAGCCAAATTTTTTTAAACTTAAACTTCTAATGCCGGTTCTTCAGAATAGACGTGCCCAGGCCATGGTATTTTGTGGAAGAGCCACACTGAAGGGGCCAAAGAGCCGCATGTGGCTTGAGAGCGGAAGTTTGCCAACCACAGTGCTAACCAATGAAGTAAAATTGGAAAATGCCATAACTGATTGTCCCAGAGACACGCATAAAAGAACACTACCATTTTTCTAGAGAGTGTCCTTCTACATGAAGTGAAGTCCCTTTCCCCCAAACTACTCAGTGAAGGTAGCTGGCAGTAGTGTGAATGATACCCTCAAATAATCCAAAGTAATTTTTGATGCTCAGATGATTTACCTTCTTAGTTATATTTTGCATCACTTAATACTCAATAAAAATGTAGCGCATTTTCATAGTGTTTAAGATTGACTTAAGAATCTTTTAATTAAAAAATAAATATTTATAATCTATGAAGTGATTAAAAAGAAAAAGATCGGCCCGATCTTGAAGAATAAGGACCATTGAAACAGCCTCAACTCTTACTCACAGCTGCTATGAGTAAATTATATAGTCTTCTGAAGAGCAATTTGGCAATATGAATGAAAAATCATATAATGCATGTTTTTTAAATACAGCAATTCTGGGAATTTACAATGAAGAGATAATGTTGTGTGCATAAAGATGCATTGAATATACCAAGGATATTCCACACAGTGTGGCTGACACTACCAAAAATTGGAGTCAAATTAAATGTTCAACAACAGACTTGGGTAGTACAAATTAACAATCATTAAAAGTGATGAGGCAGATTTATATTTTTGCAACATATATTGCTAAATAAAGAAATAGTTTCAAAACAAAATGAATGGCATTAAGCTATTTTCTAATTTAAACTATTTTCTATGAAAACAATTTTTTAAAGAAATCTCTAACAAAATGTCTGGCTGGCTATGAGCTAGTTTTCAACTGTGATTATGTTTAGATGGTGAAATTATGGATGATTGTTTTACTTTTACTTATGTGCATCTTCTATTTTTCTTTCTTGTAAGAACATAAATTACTAATGTAATGATCTACTGTAGCTATTCCCTGTAAGAACTAAGAAAATAAGAATTCTACCAACATTTTTAAATAACAGAGTTGTATTATTATATGGAATATGTCAAAGAAAGAAAGTTTAATTTTTTAACAAACATTTCTATAGCACTTACTTGTATGCCAGACACAATTTTCTCTTTCTGTCTCCCTATTTGTCTGCCTGTATTATATATATATATCTTTTTAACTGAAGTGAAATTTATTATTTTTGGTGCATGGGTCTATGCATTTTGTTAAACACACCTAGCAGTGTAAACACCACCATCAAGATATACAACAGGCCCATCATCCACTCCCCTCATAAATTTCCTTGTCCTCTTCTGTAGTAAATCCCTACACACCCAACATCTAGACTCCGGAAGCCACTGATTTGTTTTCTTCCCCTATAGCTTTGCCTTTTCCATAATGTGATATGACTGCAAGCAGGCAGTGTGTATCCTCGAGTTTAGCTTCTTTTCCTTATGCAGTTGTGTGGACCAGTAGATTGTTGTTGTTTTTTTTGTTTTGTTTTTTTTTGTTTGTTTTACTGTTGACTAGTATTCAGTTAGATAGATATACTACAGTGAATTTACCCATTCACCAACTGAAAACACTTGAGTTGCTTCTAGTTTTTAGCAAATTTGAATAAAGCAGCTGCAAATATAGGATGTCTCCAAAAGTATACACACTTTGAATGATCATAAAGTCAGTGTTTATTAACATACAGTTCAGTTTCAAAATTTAAAAGAATCTAAAGAAATGAATATTTTTTTTGTGTCAATGCCTGTTTTCAAACTGATGACTATTCTGGTTCAGGCACTGCTGATAACGCAAAGCAAAGGAATTGCAAACATCAAGGATCATTTTGCTTGGTATTTGTGAGCTCTTAATTTGTTGACTGTTGCTGGTTTTGTACTGTAAACTTTATCTTTTATGTATCCTTATAAAAAAAAAAGCTAGTGGCACTTAGGATAAATGCTCCTTATTCAAAGCTTAGTCAAGCTTCACCCATTATTTCAAATCAGTTAAACTTGGAAAGGAGTGAACATTAAGTGAGTTACCAGCTGTTAAAATGTGTACACATTTTTTTGGGACACCCTATATTTGCATCCAGATTTTTATATGAACATGTATTCATTTATCTTTCATAAATACATAGGGTTGAGACTGCTGAGTCATCTGGTTAATTTTAACTTTATAAGAAGCTTCCAAAGTGTTTTCCAAAGTTGCTTACTATGTTGTATTCCCACCAGTAATGTATGAGGCCTCCTTGTTACCACTTAGTATTGTCAGTTTTAAAACATTTTAGCAGCTGCTACGTGAAATATTTACAAATAGCAACTCATTTGACTCTTTGAGATAAATACTATTATTTATCTCATGAAAATAACTAGAGGCCCAGTGCATGAAATCCATGCACAGGTGCTGTCCCTAGGCCTGGCTGGCTATCAAAGTTTGAGAGTCTGGCATGGAAGAGCAGGTCCCAGCTGACCTCTGTGCCCTGGGCAGCACCTGAGCTGAGCCCACGTGCCCCCCTCCTCCTGAGTCATGCACGGTGCCTGAGTCCCCGTGCAGAGATGTGGTAAGCAAGGCCAGACACTGTGGGCTGGGGTGCAGTGTGGGCCTCTGAGCCACTCAGCGGTGCCATATGGAAGCCGGGCAGGCAGCTCACTCTCTCCCAGCCACCCTCGGCAGACCGGCCCCTTGTGGTCCCAGCAGCTGCAGCCCTGCTCACCCGGAAGCCCATTGGGGCTGGCAGCACCTCCACTGCCGCCTGCTGCCAGTGCTTTGTTGCCAACGCCCATCATGTTCCGCTCCATCCCCCAGTGGTCAGTGCACATCATAACGAGCGGTTGAACTCCTGGTCCAACTTCTGGTAAAGAGTGCAATATGCATATTAGGCTTTTATTATATAGGATATCTGCCATTGATTTCAGAGAGGAAGGGAGAGGGTGAGAGAGATGGAAACATCAATGATGAGAGAGAATCATGGATTTGGCTGCCTTCTGCAAGCCCCACACTGGGGATCAAGACCACAGACTGGGCATGTGCCCTGACAGGGAGTCAAACCTCGACCTCCTGAGTCTCGTGGGTCAACGTTCAACCACTTAGCCATGCCCACCGAGCTCTGGTTCTTATTTTAAAGGAGAGAGAATTAACACTCCAGAGGTTGACTTGCCCCAAACAGCCAAGTTATGCAGTGGCAGAGTCAGAGGGTGGGAGGGGGACCCGCTCTAAACACGCGCTCATGAGGCCTCTGTGTTAATGGGTTCATCCAAGGGGGGAGGGCGGGTGGACAGACACTGTCTCTGGCTCTTCAAGTGGCACCTCCTCGATTTCCCCCATGACTCCCCACCCTCCCTACCTGCCATGGGAGCTGAGGAGGGTGGAGGGCTCTGTGGTTCACTTGGGAGAGGGGAGGTGTGAGGGGGACGGAGCGGCAGAGCTGGGAGCACCACAGACCCTGGGTGGGAGTTAGGAGCAGCCATCTGGATGCGGATCGCCCTGTCCCAGCAATTTCAGGAGCATTTATTCCTCCGGGAAGCATCCCAAGCCTTGCCTTAGGCTGTGGCACTGGGCTGATCTCGGCTGCTGTTCTGTCCTGTGGTGCAGGATCCTCTCTGTCCTGGAAACTGGAGTCTCGGGTTGGAGTCACACCCCCTGGGCAGGCCCTTTGCATTGGACCCTGAGCCCTTTTGTGTCACGGGTGATCCGGTTCCCGGTACAACTGATCTGTGTGTCCACAAGGGAGCTTCCTTTTCCTTGTTTTCAATGTTTGCTTTCCATAATACTGTACATTCTGTTTGCTGTTGTTTTTTTGTACCCAAAATAAAACCATATAAAACCATTTGCTTGTTTCCAATGAGTACGTGCCATCACTGAAGAGAGCTTGGGGGGCATGGGGAGGGAAGAGGAGGGATTAGGGCAGCCAGTCGGGAATGACCCGCCTCCTGGGCCTAGGGTGGGAGGCTGGTTGTGAACATTCCACGTCTCTCGTGTGGAGCTCAAACTGAGGTCTGGGTTTTGCAGTCAGATCCTCAAACAGACAGCCCCCTGCCAGCAGCTGCTGGAGACCCTGCCTTCCCCGGCCGAGCAGAGCATGAGGCCTCCCCCCCCCCATCTTTCCTCCCGCTCTGGCTTCCCTCCAGGACACCCCAAAGCCACCACCCCCGCTGCCACAGTTTCCACCGTCTGTATAGGCATCGCCCTGGGGGAGGGTGCTGTCCCCTCCTGCCGTCTCCCTGCCTCCCCCTCAGTCTGCTCCTGGCACAGAAGCCAGCGGGTCCCCACCTACAACCCTAGGCATCCACCTGCACTCAGGGGATGCCAGGTTCTCAGGGACCCTGATCCCCTGCAGCATGTGCCCCCCTCCCCCGACCCCCCTGACCCAGCCTTGACCCCCTTCCACTGGGCCTCCTGCTCCTCCTGCTGCAACCTCCGCCCGAAGCCCTTCTCCTGGCGCCCGCCCGGCTCTGCTCCATCGGCCCACTTGCCCCCAGCGAGCCGGAGCCTCCTTCTGCCCCTCGAGGCTGTTTGCTCCCGGCTCCCTGCCCTCTCCTGGCGGAACGCGCACCCAGTAGGGCAGCCGGTGCTCGGGCAGCGATGCGGGTGAAGAAGATGCTCGGGCAGCGGTTTGGGTGGAAGGCCCTCGGCAGGCAGACTCCCGTGGAGCCCAGGGCGGGTGAGCTCTGGGCACGGCGCTCAGGGTGGGACCGTGGGAGCCGGCTATTCCCTTTCTTGCAAGCAGTGGGGAGGAAGAGAATGGAAAAGTAGTTCCCTCAACTAAAAAGCTGACGATCTCATTCCATTCTGAAAGCTATGGATGGAAACCCTTAGATCAGCCCCGTGGGGCGGGGTCTGGGGTTATCAGAGGTTCCTCGGAGGGTACCTGGCCTTCCCCCCACAAGGACGGTGCTTAGGAACTGTTGGGGGCGGCCTGTGGGGATCAGCCTGTTATGGGAACTCAGCTCAACCTGGCCAGCCCAGCGGCTGCAGACCCGCCCCCTGAGCAGCGGCTACCCCGGTGGGAGGGCCACGCACTGACCACCAGGGGGCAGCTCCTGTGTGTTGAGCGTCTGGTCGTTCTGGTCATTCTGCCCTTCTATCTGGGCTTTTATTATAAATATTATTTTTTAATTGATTTTTTACAGAGAGGAAGGGAGAAGGACAGAGAGTTAGAAACATTGATGAGAGAGAATCATCCATCAGCTGCCTCTTGCACACTCCCCACTGGGGATGTGCCCGCAACCAAGGTACATGCCTTTGACCGGAATCGAACCCGGGACCTCTCAGTCCGCAGGCTGATGCTCTATCCGCTGAGCCAAACCGGTTTCGGCTGGGCTTTTATTATCTAGATTGATACCCACCTGCTCCCCTGCTGGCCTGATCGCCCTCAACTACCCTCCCCTGCCGGTACCCGGAAAGTTTCTTAGGTGAAGGCACAGCTCCATCAGCTAAATGTGTAATACTGAATTAGGCCACCCGGAATCCAGATGCATTAAGTTAGTTCAAATGAACGTTTTCAGGGTGCGTGTGAAAATTGAGGTCTCTGATATTGAGAGGGGAAAAAAAAATCATTGCTTTAAAATAATGACAACACCTATTTCTACTATTGTAATGAAAGTATGAAAAAAAAAAACACCCTCACATTAAAAGGCTACAAAAATGTTATTTTACTTTAAGGACAGTAATAACTGAAAATAGCAGGTTTCTTTTAGGCCACATCCTAAAAAGGTAGCTGCTTTCTTATGTCTTAGGCCTATTCAAAGTTCTTAAAAGACCCCTGACCCTGCCTTCTAGAGATTTTAGGTTAACACGTTTGTCTTACAAACTGAGGTGCCTAATTTTTAAAAACAACTGGCCACACTTCTTTCCTCAACCATATTGTCACATCATCCAAGTTATACTTTATAAACAGCCTTGCTGGGCTACCCACGGGCAAAAAAAGTACCCAGAGTGGGTGAACTACTTTGCCTTAGAAGTATATATTTAGTAACAATTTAGTTACATTATTTTATTTTTGTGAGATGAGAAGTGATTGACAAAGCCTTTCAAACAGACCTACCAGACGAGATAAATATCACCATATGCTTGATTCACAGTACAATTTGGGCATAAACACTTCAATTACAGCTCTGTGTTTAGTATCAAAAACCTTTCCTTGTGTGCGTACTTTTGCTACAGACCCCTTGCTCTGGATTACACTGTAAAAAATGCCCCCACCAGGGGCTCCCCCAGGCCGGCCCGCCTCCAGGCTGGCACCACAGCAGGCCTGCTCATGCCTTCGGGCTGGGCTGGGCCAGGTGGGGGCAGCCCTGGGCCAGGCCTGGGGAAGGCCCTCCTGGTGAGGGCAGGCCCCGCCCACCCACTCCTGCTGTGCATGCCTCCTAACATTCTGGCATCCCAGAAAATTTGCATATTCCTCTATTATTATACAAGACAGTAATAGATATTTAATAACAATAATTTAATCATTGTAATAATTTAAGTTGTTAAATAATAAATAAATATCTCACCAGTTTTACTATAACTGAAAGTCACAAGTTACTGTCTCCAGGTCACACAGCCAGCAAGTAGCAGAGCTGAATGGTAACCCAAGAGCTTAACTGGAACTCAACTGGAACTCCAAAACACAGGCTTGTTGTATTACGCTGTGGAATGATTGTCTTTTGATCAATGCGGGAAAGAAAGGTTTTTAATACTTTCACTGCCAGTTTGAAAGTTCATTTACTTCTTGTCTTGGAAAGTTAGCTAAAATGTATTCAATTTTAATTTATTTTACCAAAAATGTACACTGTGGTTCGGCCTAGGACCTGCCTGTCAGCTATTTAAAGGATGTCAACCGGCTGGCTCCCGAGAGCTCTCTCAGAATGCGGTGTACCTGCTGGATTCCCCACGGCCCAGCCTCCGGCTCTCAGCCCTGCAAACTTCAATAATTGATCTTTTTGATGCCCCAGAAGTGACTGAACTCAGCTGTGTAGGAAGACTCGGGACACAAAGTTCATAAGACACTGATCTGTTACACATAGTGGCAAATTATTTACTTCTGATGAGAAACATAATGATCAAAGGAAACAAATATTCATTTCCATTTGACAGCACATCTTCTCCCTGTCAAAAAACTGCATGGGGACCAAATTATAATCAGAAGGTTTCCAAGTGTGACTAGAAACATAAATAGGAGACTTATCTGCTTTGAATGTTCTGAAGTCTTTAAACCCTCAGTCATAAATCCTCGTCCTGGTGGTTTGGGCCAGAAATATCACCACTTGTTCGTTGGCACAGTATGTGCCATTCTGCCCAGGGGCCATAGGGAAAGACTGAATGCTCTGGATGGGGACTCAACCTCTACCTTTACAATGCTCCTCCTCTCATCAATACCTTCTTTCCTTGATCATGGATCTTCAATATCATTAAACTAAATTATTATCTTCAACAACCCAATACATTTAAAAATATTTATTATTGAAAATATTAGATATGTCTCCCTTTTTTCCCTATTGACCCCTTCTAGCCTGACCTGCCCCCTACCCTAAGCCTTCACCACACTGTTGTCTGTGTTCACTATTGTCTGGATTTTGCATAGATGCATATAAGTTCTTTGGTTGATCTCTTCTCACTACCCGCCCCTCATCCCCTTTCCCTCTGAAATTGGACAGTCTGTTTCATGCTTCTATGTCTCTGGATCTATTTTGTTTAATAGTTTATTTTGTTCATTAGATTCCACATGTGAGTGAGATCACGTGATACTTATCTTTCTCTGACTGTCTTATTTTGCTTAGCATAATACTCTCCAGGTCCCTCCATGCTGTCTCAAAGGGTAAGAGATCCTTCCTTTTTTTACTGCTGCAAAGTATTCCATGCTGTAAATGTACCACAGCTTTTTTATCCATTCATTTACTAACGGTCACTTGGGCTCTTTCTAGATCTTAGCTATTGTAAATTGTACTTTATGAAAATAGGGGTGCATACATTCTTTCTGATTGGTGTTTCAGGTTTATTAGGATATATTTCTAAAGTGGACCACTGGGCCAAAGACATATGGAAAAAGATGCTCAAAGTCACTGATCATCAGAAGGATGCAAACGAATACTTAAAAAAAATCATTTATTATGTACCAAGACTATTCCAGAAGTAGGAATATAGCTCATTTTAGGAATCATTCTATCCTCTTAAGATTTTGAAATGTATCTTCTTGGATCTATTCTGTGTCAATATATGATATCAACTTCTAAGGGCAGACTCATTTATGAGATCTTTGGGTCATCTGATTGTGATTCCATGTACTGATTGAGAACAGGTATTCTTTAGATCTGTGTTTATTCGTGTGTTTTTTTTTTTGTCTCTCCACAACTTCTGGTTTCAGACATAACTAATGTATGAATGCTTTTAAAAAATTTATTGATTTTTTACAGAGAGAAAGAGAGAGGAATAGAGAGTTAGAAAGATCGATGAGAGAGAAACATCTATCAGCTGCCTCTTGCACACCCTCTACTGGGGATGTGCCCACAACCAAGGTACGTGCCCTTGACCGGAATCGAACCTAGGACCCTTCATTCCGCAGGCCGAGGCTCTATCCATTGAGCCAAACCGGTTTCGGTTGTATGAATGCTTTGAATTCTAAATCTTTTGTACAAATTCAACAGTTTATCTCCTAAGCTAAATTCATGGATTTCAGTTGGCAGATGTCACCATCTGAACATTGTGCTAGCCTCTCAGATTCAGTATGATTCAGACCAAATTTGTCATTTTCTTCTTAAAAATTAGCTCTTATTTTTTTATCTGCTTATTGTTTTAAATCAGTGTCATCAGTATCTTCATAGCCATTCAAGACTGTTAGTCTTCCGCTCCCCATTTTTCCAACACCATGAGTGGACAGGTTGCATGAAGAGCTCTTTTTTTGTATCAGGATGCTTATTTTCCATTATCATTGTTGGCTGGCTTAAGCTTTCATGAGCTTCTCTACTGGATACTCAAGACATTGGTGAATTGAGCTCACAAAATTTACTCTCCTTTTCTATTTTTTCCCCAATTTTCCCAACCTAATGATTGCAAAGTCATCACGCAATTTAACTGGAGTTATACCCTGGCGGAGACAACAAGCTCTTAACCACTAGATCTTCTTTTCTCTTTCTGTTATCTCAGAGTATTTCTATTGGCCTTTCCTTCTTTTGCCATTTGGAGCACCAACTGTTTTATCCTGCCTGGTTGCCTCGGTAGAACACTAGTGTCATATGCCATTTCTGCCTTTGGCTACTTTTTTTCTAACAAAAATGCTTTTCAGCATCCCTTGATTGTTGAGTTGGCTATTTTCTGAGATTTCATTCATCTATGCTTTTATGCATCTATCTTCCTGTTATCTCAAGTTAGCCCTACATCATTATCATCTTTCCCACTCCTCTCCTCTTATTTTTTCCTCCTCTTTCATTATGAATCCAAAAGAACTCAATCTCCATTTTCCCTTATCCCCTTTTCCTTTTCCATGTCCTTCTGTCTTTCTCCTCTGCTTGTCTTGGGTGAAAATTTAGATGACGCTGTCACTCTTGCAATCAAGACCTTTAGTATCTGCCAATAAAAGCAAATACTTCTCATTTAGGTATATGAGGCACTTCACTACCTTGGCCTCTATGTTCAGGCTTAACGTTTATGATTCTCCTATAAAGAACCTTGTTCCAGTTAGAGTAGGGTTCTCCTCTCCTGGTATTTCATGGCATGCGCTAATTTTTGGTTTATCCTGATTGCTAAATTTAGAAAATTCTTTTGGTTCCCCCTGATTATATAGAAGTTCTACTTCTTAAGCAAATTCACTTTTCCCTTTAAGTCTTTTCTATTACCCCAAGCAGAAAAATACCATCTGTTGCCTTTAAATTAGAAAAGGACTTTGCTTTCAGATCGTATTTTATGGTACTTAAAACTTACACGTATATATGTTTCTTACTCTACCTGATTATAGATTTACTGAAGGTAGAACCCAAGGCACATTAGTTTTTAGTTTCTCACCCCTTTCCTAGCAGGTACTTTGCCACTTGAAGGAGCTTAATAATATAAATCAATTGAATGAAGGAATGACAGGATGAGAGACACTTAAACAGGATGATAGCCTTAAACACTTTTCTGTTGTTTCTCCATTCATCCCATCACCCCGCTGTATAATTTTCTCCTTCAATGCCATACACATAGATGGGCCAACATTTTCAGGCAAAACCCATATACTTTGTTTACTACCTCGCAGGCTTTATCAATTGGCAGCAGTGACCCCAAAGGGCCCCCTTTCTTTAGATTTCTCTTATTTTGAGTCTAGTTACAGGTGTGCAGGCTGCAGACCACCCTCCCTGCACGGGCTTTGTGGGAAATTTCTGACATAATGGTCTGACCTGAAATGTCATCTAGGCAGGTTTGTGCTGGCTCCCAGCCCAATGCACACAGCAGGGAGAAATGACAGTGCTCCGCTCAACACTTCACTAGTGAAGCTGTCATTAAAAGGGAAACGTTTGCTACCCAGAGAGTCTTTATATTTCACTTTGCCACAGGGGTCTACTCTGGACTTGTCAACTAATTGCTTTGGGGCTAAGTTTCAAAAAAAAGTACATTGTCTTCCCATGTAGCTATCAAGTAAAGAAGGAAGTTTCCTCTGTATGATCCGACCCATCCACCAAACAGGCTCATGGAGGGTATAGAAGCCCGGACTATACTTTAGAAAAGAAGAAATATACTATGTCCAGCTGTTTTAGGGAAGAATAGAACAGGGGCAGACAATACCATTGTGCACTTAGAAGACTACAGTCAGTGGGAACCTCTGTTCCATACTAGCCTTCTGTTATTCCAAAGTTACTTGTTGCAGATTAAAAAATAACAGCAGAAAACCCTAGAACTGTGATCTTCTGAATTTGGAGTTTGGGAGGTAGGAGGCATTAGGGTTCAAGTCCCACCTGTACAACCTGCTGTTTGTTTGACTTTGGACAAAAGATTTGACTTTCTTGAGATGACTTCTTCATCAGTATCATGTGGGGGTTAGAGTGGGTGACCAGAGTTTGCTTATCAAGTTCTAATAGTCTAAAACTCTGGGACTAGTTAACATTATTCAACTTCTTACTCACATTACTAAAGCACCGGTCAGGAGCCCTTCATATGGCAGAGAATTTTCACAAGTTTTATAGTGAAATCTGCCTGGTTTGCACTCACAGAGGGGGCAGTGAATAGTTGAATTATGGGATGCTTTTTCAGAAATGCCACTTTTATTACTTTCAAATGGGCACAGTAAATATGCTAGGCTAACAAAATGTTTCCAGGATGTTTTGCCAAATATAGATCTTTGTGTGAATGTATCGGAATGATATGTAATTAACTTTCATTGTTCATACTTCAGCATGAGGTTCTAAAATGTTTAAAGCAGTTTGTTCCCTTGAGCAGTGTCACAAATACCTCTGTCACCAGCCTCTTATATACATGATACCCTATGTGTTATGTAATTTTGTTGGTACAGAGGCAAAACCGAACTCCTATTTTCCTCTACTTTCAGCACTTAAAGGGAAGCAATATTAATGATGTTTTGAATGACGATGACTTGGTATTTACAAAATCTTTCTGGATGCATATTTCTTCTGTGTAAGCATCATTACTCAGCCCCAGAATCCTGAGTTCCACAGGATTTGTCTTCGTGTTCATGTCGTTGATTCAGAAGTTTTGTTTCCTTCTGAATCAATGACCTGGTTCAGCTTGAAATTCAAGCTTATGTTGAATACTTCAAGAGATTCTTTGGAGTTGAATGTCTTTTATTCTTTGAGTCACTAGCCACCCCTTCTGTTCCTGTGCTCTTAGCTTCCCACCTATCTTAGTAGAACCTTAAGTGCCTTCTTATCTTGTCTAATAAGACTTTTCAACTCCATAACTCCTCAATACAATTCATAAAACATCAATTTCTGTAAGCATACAGCTTAGGAGATAACTGAAGGACTAATGGTTACTGACAACCAGGCTTTTGCTATATATATATATATATATATATATATATATATATATATATATAGAGAGAGAGAGAGAGAGAGAGAGAGAGAGAGAGAGAGACATCAAGAATGAGAGAGAATCATTGATCGACTGCCTCCTGTATGCCCCCTACTGGGGATCAAGCCTGCAGTCCAGGCACATGCCCTTGACTGGAATTGAACCTGGGACCCTTCAGTCCACAGCTGGCACTCAGAATTCAGGCTTTGGAATTCTTCATGAAGTTTTTAAATAGTTACTGCATACCTATAAAGAGTAAACTATAGAGGCCTGAACAAAGATGAATAAGACACAGCCATACTCTTAGTAGCTAGTTGAGTAGATTAATTCCTTCATAACTGTAATTCTATTGTCTAGGGGAACTGATTTTTCCTTTGTCCTCAGGCTGTACTATGTACCACACACTGCAGAAGCAATCACCTTCTCAGCACTGGTGACAGTGAAAGCTACAAACTTTTCATTAGGTTTGAACTACGCCATGGAGAAATGATCTCAAGACATTATTTGGCTTAATTGCAGCTTTCACAAAAGAAACAATTTTTACAATTATGAGAAAGCACAAAATAGCCTAATGATATATTGAAAGTCCTACAAGAGACTAGGGAGAAGGAATAATGGCATTTAAAAAAAACAAAAATTAAACTGAACTGTTGGGAGTAGTTTGGGGAGGAGGAGGATCTGGCTTAGGGCAGCATCAACAGGAAGGAAACCACACTAAATTAGGGTGTCTTAATCACCTCCCATGAAGGTGGAGTCTGTGCTGACTTCTCCATGTAACTGCATTGCTTCTAATGCTGTTAGAAAGAGGTTTTACCTGTTGGCAGAGATGCAAAGCCAGACACACTGCCTGTGTGGTGTGGCCCATACCTCTAAGGCAAGATGCCTTTTAGTTATTCTTCCCCTGGCTTGCAGCAACCAAAATCTTCACCATTAGAGTTTGTAGGTCAGTGCTTTCTGGCGACATTTACTCTGTAGATGAATTAAGATGTTATTACCTAGAGGTTTGATGTTTTGGATTGTTTTATATAGCAAGGCTTTGCTTATCTGGAGAGCCCATTAAGATTCAGTTTCACCCTTGCTGGTTTTGTTCAGTGGCTAGAGCATTGGCCTATGGACTGAAGGGTCCCAGGTTCAATTCTAGTCAAGGGCACATGCTTGGGTTGTGGGCTCAATCCCCAGTAGGGGATATGAAAGAGGCAGCCAATCAATGATTCTCTTTCATCACTGATGTTTCTATCTCTCCCTCTTCCTTCCTCCTTGAAATAAATAAAATAGATTTTAAAAAAGATTCAGTTTCACTTAAAGTAGAGAAGTGATGTGGAAGAAAGGAATGGGAAATTGATAAAGTTTCATGAAGTATGAATGGGAGAGACAGAAGAGAAAGATGAACTAGGGCTGACCTATAGTCTCAGTGGCTTTAGAAAAATGTATTCAACACTTTGGTCATTGGGGGACTGGAGGACATATGGTTTCTGCCTTCTTTCTTCTTTCCTGTCATGATCAAGAGGTTGGCTGAGCTCACTGAGCATCAGATGGGAACATGAATATGCATGCTTGCCTATGGTGGGGGTTGATAGTTTTGCTATGAACCAAACAAGGCACCAGAGACTCCTCTCTTCACTCGCGTTATTTAAAGCCCACCCAGCACTCCACCTTCTTCTCCCCATTCTCTTCTAACAGTCTGCTGCCCTCTGAACTTGTAAGATAAACATCCTGCTGGTCTGGAGCTGGCCCCGCCCATCATATTTGCATTCCTTCCCATGAATCCTACCCCAATTGCCTCTCTTATCTCTAAATCCTTTTAGTGGAACTGGCAGTGTTTCCATGGGGTGGAGAGAGCATTCGACAGGACACCAGGTTAGCTAGGTCTTCAGCCTGACTCTGCCAGGAATTATTGCGTGGCCTTAGGCAAAGCCATTCCTCTCTCAGGAGATCCAGTTTCATTAACTATCCAGGACAGGGCTGGCGAAAAAGAGGGGCTGGATAGAAGTAGCTGTCCTGTTCCTAGTTGGAACTTGTGCCTGCATGGTACAAAAGGAGAGGAGGCTGTAGTATTTGAGAACTGGATCTACCCATCATTATTTAAAAAAATAAATAAACTTCTATTTTACAGCTAGATGTGGTCCTGAACTCCCACATATGAGCCGTGGAGAAGCTGATGCCAGTGCAGAGGCTGAACACCAGATTGCATCCCTGTCACCCTCTGCAAGCCTCTCACCTGCTGAGCCATCTTCCAGAGTCTGGATATGTGGCTCCTGGAATACGCTCAACCACGCCCCGAGCGAGGCAGCAGGCATCTCCTAAGGGCAGAAGCTTGGATTTTAATATAACAACTGGAGCCAATTTACAGAAGTAATATGATTTTCTAAATCATTGGAATTAGCTAGTCAAGCCTGAAAGTTACAATTACTCAAAAGCTCACAAGCCCTAATAACATCTGGCAAACTCCAACTGGGGCAGAAGAAACAACACACACATACACACACACACACACACACACACACACACACACTACATCATATGCAATAGCAAGCAAATGAACAAAAAACTAACCCAAGGCACCATTATCCATTTTTATTATGTCATCCTTAAGGTCACCGTGTCAAGGGATGGAAGGAAATTAAAAGGAAGCTTCTTAGAGGACACAGCTTACAAGAATTCCTGTACTTAGAGCTTGTTAATTTTCACAGTACAGTTGCCCTGGGTTGTGAATTAAAGAAACAGATGAAAGAAATATTGTGCCTTTAACTGTACTGAAGGCCCCTTGCATACCCCTGTGCCTTTTGATGAGAAACATTAAACATTTTTAATTTAGCACATCAATTTGGAAATCTAATTTTTTTAATGCTTTGTAGTAGCAGACACGTCCACAGTGCTGTCACGACCATAGAAGAATTATGAGAAACTTGAACCGCAAAAAGTAAATTAGAAAAATCTCATTTCAGTTACTCTAAAAAGAGGGGAAATTAGATTTTGATTAAAATCACTCACACATACAATTTTAGATAAACTAATTTAGCAAGACTGACTATATAATTTTTTTCCCCCTGCCAGTCTGTCCTTTTAATATTGGCTGTGAGGGATTTGTACTCAGAACCTCTCCTACAACCAAGGGGAGATAAAGAAGAAACTCTACAAAAGTAGCCTCTTGACCACTGTGTACGAGATCCGGTAGGGAGAGATTAAAGAAGTGGGTTTGTCAATAAACTAGGCAGGAGCCAGGAATGAATTCAGACTCCTTGTATAGTCCTTGTTGGCGGGCCCTTCAGTTCTGCCTTTTCAACTTTTTTCCCCCCTAAGGTTTCAACTTGGGAATTTTTACTTTAAGGAATGATGTGTCAGCTGATGTAGGAATTAATTGCATCATTAGTGCTGCATAAATGTACAGTCCATGGCCAGAGGCCCCAGCCTGGGTTACGCGGAGGCTACCACCTCCTACGTGAGATGGGAGAACAGCGACCCAGGGTTCTCATTAATTACAGGAAGACCTGGATCCTCTCCAAAGGTGTCGCCAGACAAAGTGAAACGGAGCGCAGGGATGCATGCGTTTCGTAAACTCGAAGGTGCTGCTCAAGATTGTGCTGTCACTGTTATGCTGATGCCTGAGCTCAAATTACTGCCCTGCGGCGCCTGAACTTGACTTTTCTGAAATCTCCGCATAGGATCTGGTTCCAAGCGGGAGAAGATTGATAAGGCCTTTTAGTTATTAAGCATCTCATAGCAAATCTCATTTTGAAAATTGCATTGTTAATGAATTAGAAACTTTTAAATTAAGGCTGAAGGGTGAATTATTAACTCTCAATAAGAACAGGAACGACTACTCTACAGAGGCTAGTGTCCAAAACTGATGCCCTCCTCTATAGAGGCTAAGACATGAGAAACAGGCTTCCTTGCACTGGCCAGTGAGGTGCTAGGAGACCTGCATGACATGGGTGTGAGAGCCAATGAGAAAGTTACATAATCTCTAGGCAAGATACTATTTAAAAAGAAATAACAAACTATAATCATTACATTCAGTAGAAAATGTATAGTTAGCAGAAGAACAAAGAGGGTAGAGAGAGAGACTTTATACTCCAATTCCTTTACCACTACTGTCTCCCAATCTTGGTGTTCAACAGGAGGGCAGATAAAAGAAACAGAATGAATCAGGAAATGGAAGAATAGGGGATAGAAGAGAATTAGAAGCACTAATGTACACTATATGCTTTTGGAGACAAAGATGTGCCAAGGTAGGCTATCAATTGCAGCAAAGGGACCCCTCCAGTGCAAGATGCAAATAGTGGGGGAGGCTGTGTGTCTGTGGGGCCAGCAGGTAATGGTAAATCTTTCTACCTGCCACTCAGTTTTTCTGTGAACCTAAAACTGTTCTAAAAATAGTCTATTAAAAACACCCTAAAATCTCTATATATATAAAGAGGCAGGGGCCATCACAACTGAAACAACCGAGCAGACAACTGAACAGACTGAGTGGGGCCACAGGGCCAGCAGAGGGGCTAGTGAGGGACAACAAAATGACTGAGCAGCAGGCTGTGTGGGGCAACCAGGCTGGAAGGGGGAGCGATGAGGGGCAATCAAACAACCAAACAGCAAGCTACTGTGTTTCCCCGAAAATAAGACATCCTCCGAAAATAAGACCTACCTACAGGTTTCCTTCTGAGTGAAATATAAGGCATCCCCCCAAAAATAAGGCCCCCAGGCTCTGTCTCAGAATGAAAATTAATTTACCATAGACTGGTCGCTAGGGCCGCCCCCACTGGTGTCTAGCAACCAGTGACGTGATGCAGAGTCCTGACGTCACTGCTGTGTGAATGGAGAGAAATCAGCGTGGAAACTTTGTGAAACCTAAACTGCAAGAAGTTGTGACTTGGGTGAAGAATTCATGGGAGAAAATCACTGACAGTTGCATTGCAAATGCACTGTGAGCAGGCTACCTTGACAAGAAGTACTCATTTAAAGACAGTGCTATTGCTAAACATGAGAGATTTGGCCCACTGATTCTGAGAGAAATGGAGTCACAAGAAATTCACCAGGAAATTCAGGAACTGGATTGTTATGATGATGTTCCAAAAGATAATGACATGATTGTCATTGAATAAATGAGTAAATTCTTGATACTGTAGGATTCACAGTTTGTCTGGTTTGTGTTGTCAACTACCGTACCAGTGTACCATATACAGGTAATAAATTTCCTTTATTTTCATTTAACAATAAATGTGTACCGTATTCTTCTTCATCGAAAAATAAAACATCCCCTGAAAATAAGATCTAGCACATTTTTGGGAGCAAAAATTAGTATAAGACACTGTCTTATTTTCGGGGAAACAAGGTACATGGGGCGACCAGGCCAGCATTGGGGGCAGTGAGGAGTGACCAAATCAGCAGGGGAGGCAGTTGGGGGTGATCAGGCTGATAGGGGGGTTAGGGGTGATCATGCTGGCAGGAAGGTGAGCAGTTAGGAGCCAGCGGTCCTGGATTGTGAGAGGGATGTCTGACTGCCAGTTTAGGCTCGGTCCTGTGTCCTAAACTGGAAGTCAGATATCCCCCCAGGGGTCCCAGATTGAAGAGGGTGCAGGCTGGGCTGAAAGCCCCCCAATCCCATGCACAAATTTTGTGCATTGGGCCTGTAGTATATGCATAAGTACCAATTAATAAAAAATATTGAGTCACTAGAGGGGTTTATAATGAATATGAAATTTGAATACATTTATCTTTTTGTTTGCTTCTCCTTATGTTTGCTTAGAGTAATGTTGAAAGCATATACTTGATATCAGACACTATCTAAGTTCTGTTATTTAATCTAAGTTCTGTTATTTACAAACTGTGACTTTGGGCAAATTACTTAAACTCTCTAAGTCTCATTAATCCCATCTATAGAATGTATACTTTATATACCCTGATACTGAATTCATTGTATTATCATTAAGATTAAATGACCTAACCTCTGTGATAAATATAGTAGCATATTGTAAGTTCTCAGCAAATGGTGGCTAGCAGTTGTTGTAGCTTAATAGCAACTTTTATGTGGTTATGAACAAAGGTACTGCTATGTGGTATGATGTGCCATTTTTTTGGGTAATAGATTATGCTTGTAAAGTAATTTATGTGTTAAGAAGTGTTTTTTGTCATTGATATTTTTTATATTCACAACAAATCTTGACTTAGGTAGAGAAATGGGGAGATATTTCTGTTTTTTTATTTTTATTTTTTATAGCGATGAGAAAACTGTTTTCTATACATGGGATTGCTTAAGATTATATAGCTACTATTTATTCTAGAGATAAAATAAAAATAAAAGAATACTCTGAATTTTGAAAACACAAACTAACTGAGATAAAAAGATATAAGAATTCAAAGGTAACATAAAGTAGCATAAGAAGTGGATGGCAGCATTCAGGAAAGGAACTGAAAATAACCATAAACATTTTACTGGGATAAAGGGCCATGTTAGAAACTGTGAGAGGAGTAGATGGAGTCAGGGATATAGACAAGATGCTTCAGAAAAATCACATAAAAACAAATGGAGAAGAACCAAGAGATAAATGACAAAAATGGATCATGTAAAACAAAAGTGGAATTTATTGTGTCCATAATCTTTTTTATAATAAGAGAAAATTATAAAAATTTAATAAAACTTTTAAGAATCCATTGTCCTAAAAAGCACACTGTTTCAAGGGAAGAAAATGATATAGAATAATATATATTGAGATGTAGCCCAATTAATTTGGTAATTGGGAATGATAAATACTGTACATCCAGGTAGAAAAGGCAAGGGGTAAGCTGTGAGTTCAGCTTACTCCACTCTAACATTTAATTTTAAAGTAGGATGGATAAATGTCTACGGATCTCTATAGGGGTAAAGGGAGAATTTTATTCCATACCAATTTATCTTACAAGTGAAAAGGCAGTCATTGTTAAACATGCAAATAATTGAGGAATATGATGCTCATGAACCCTCTCAAAACAATTGATGATGGAATCCAACAGCCAACAAATAAAATTAAATAATGGATACAGCGATGGGGAAGCAGCACTATGAAAGATCAGAGGTAGGCAAACCTCTGATCTTTCATAGTGCTTTTGAAAGGACTTAAACACATAAAAAAGTTTTTTTTTTAAAGCTATGTTTGTTTGTTTTTTTGTAACAGAATTGGATGTAACTGATATAAATCTTGACGATGTAAAATGATAATAACATAACTAGAAGTACAAGAGGGTACAAATTTCCTCATCCGTCATAGTTGGAAGTCAAAAGATACTGTACAAAGTTGATAAGTCAACAAATAGAGGGTGAAAGCATGTAATTTAAAGTTAAAAAAAAAACTTGAAAAAGAGGCTGACAACAAATCTTTTAAATAATAAAAAATTAAATAACCAAAAAATTAACACTAAATATATAGACTATAAGAAGATAGTAAATAAAAGTACAAAAACATAAAATAAGATGAAAGTTGACTCAACATGTTTCTTATAAAAATGAGTATAAATGGAATAAACTCACTTAAATAAAATGTCTTATATTATATAAGGCCAGTTTTAAAATAAAATAACTCCAATTGATTAACTATAAATCAATAGGCAAAGCTATATCAGGCAGATGAATACATGTATGAAAAAGACAGGCAACAAACACCCAAGCCAAAAATAAGCAACAACGACAAAAACTAGTGGTCACAACTATTAATACTAGCAAAGAGTGAATTCCAAATAAAAAGCATTGCATGGCACCAAAATAAATAGTTTATATTAGTAAAAGGTGTTTGTCACATTGGGAATAACACTGACTAATCTTTTTGCATCAACTAACAGTATCAAAATATTTAAGGCTAAAAATTGCAGGTCATAGATGCAAAATTGACAGGTACTTTATTCTAACAGTAGGAATCTCTCATGCCCTGCTGTTATCTCATGATCAGTGACACAAATAAACATCAGCTAAAATTATATTGAGCTTTCATAACATAAATAAGATAGTTTAAATACACACATGAGCACAAATCTATTCAATTCTAGAAAGTATTTTCAAAATACATGATCATATACCTTCGCTTACATTTATTCTATAAAATATCAGCAATTCCTAGAGGCTGTTACCCTATAATTTGAGCAAGTTTCTCTGAAACCATGGAATTGCATGAACTGGAAATTGAAAAACCTCTGGATGAAGAAACCAGAGCTGTATGATTAGACTGGCAGCACAGATGGAATTCCTTTCAATATCAAACCATTTTCCCCCCATTGTTATTCAGAGAAAACATTGTTCTGATTACAATTGTCTGGATGGGTCAGTTATAACCAATTCTACCATTTCCAGCAAAGATATGAAGAGAAACCTGTTTTTAATCATAAATCATCTCTCAAGAATGATTTCGGTAAGCATTGCAATACTTCAGGGTTGCAATGCACTTGAGCTCATGAGGGACCAGTTGGTGTACTCATCAAGGTCCTCTGATCTTCCCCATAACTCACACTCGTACCTCACAAAGATTCACTTTAATAAATGGGGAAATATTCCTGTTGCTTAGTAACAGAGCCAGGAGTTGAACCTAGAGCTCCCGAAGTCCAGTCCTTCATTTCTTTAAGCCGTATTGCTTTTCTGTAGCACAGGTCAGGACTGTGGATATAGAATAGCTTTTCCTTTGACTTAACGTTATAAGAGATATTATATTTAACTGCTTTTCTGAACAGCTCTCCCGTGGCTTCAGCAATTCTCCATAATCTTCATACTTGGCCTTGTGAGTGTTCATCATGCTAAATGTGTTCAATTGGTCTATTCCATATTGTATAACTATCTTGCTCACAACAGATTGTTGTTAGAATTGCGAATGCCTTTGCTCAACATTTTGCCCATATAAACTCATGTTTCCAATTTCTGTGCTGATGTCTCCTGGGCACTATTCTAGGAGCTCTGACCCCAGGACCACACAGGTATTGTACTACATATGTATTGTTGTTTTTTTTTATACCCTGAATGTGGTCCCATGCACTATGGGTACTGTCTCTTTGCCAGGCCTATCTGCATACTCCTATTAGTTGTGTGCTTGACTGAGAGTTTAATAGGCTCTGAGTGTTCACCTTTATGGACACATTTTATCTGTAATAATAAACTAAGAGGTTCTTACCTAACAATGATTCAAAAAGGTCCTATGCTTTTAAAAATAAAATATTGCTTTGTTTACTGTTTTTCCATATAATCTACTCTGAGCTGGTCCTATTAAAGAAAAGGAGTGGATATTAATAACTGTTTCTAGAAGAACCATATAACTTTAACATGAGCAGTATGTTCACTTTTACCATCAAGACTATCTCTAAGCTGAGATATTACACTTGGGCCCTCTAGGACAAATATGGGAGACTTAATATTTATAATGCTGAGGATCTGGCTATTTTATTTATTTATATTATCAATTCTTTTAAAAAATCTTTATTCTTGAGATTACTACAGATATCCCTCTTTTCCCCCCCTCACTACTCCCCTCCACCCAGTTCCCACCCTGTCCCAGGCCTTTGCCACCCTATTGTCTGTGTCCATAGGGAATGTATATATAAATATAAGATCTTTGTTTAATCTTTCCCCGCCCACCCCTTCTTTCTGAGAATCGTCTCTCTGTTCCATTTCCATGCCTCTGATTCTACTTTATTTACTAGTTTATTCTGTTCATTAGGTATCTTATTTGTTTATTTTGATTTTTAGATTCAGTTTTTGATAGGTATGTATTTGTTGCCATTTTTGTTGTTCATATTTTTGGTCTTTTTCGATAAGCCACCCACATAAATAACATACCTGAAACCAAGATCCCCTGAATTAATTAATAATATAGGCCTTATGGGATGCATACCATTTAAAGTAATGCATTTCCTCTCTAACAAATGTCAGATTCTCTAGCCAGACATAAGTTCTGCAAGCATTTATTAAAATTATGGTGCTTTTGTACATGGCTAGTGGGCCTGTAAACTCGAGCAAGCTTCTTGGAGGGGAATGTGTGCCAAAGGCCTTAAACACATTCCTACCCTTTGACCCAGTAATTCCAAGCCTGGGAATTTATCTTAAGGCAATAATTATAGGCAGGCCCAAAGATTTATATATGATGATATTTATCACAGCATTTTTTTTATAATAGCAAGTAGTAGAAACTACCTAAATGTCAAATAATAAGGAGTTGGTTAAATAAATTATAGTACATTTATATCCAAAATACTGTGTGATCATTAAAAATAATGACCTCAAAGAATTTTTAATGTCATGAGAAAGTGCTTATAATATTTCATTAAAAAAAGAAAAAAGTAGAGCAGATTCCAATGTTTTATTTAAAGCGCGCGCGCACACACACACACACACACACACACACAAATATACATATATATACATATATATACATATATATGTATATACATATATACATATATATGTATATATATTCTATAACATATATATACATATACATGTATATTTGTGTGTATATAAATTTCTATAACATATATATGTATATATATGCTATAGAAAGATATAGCAAAAAGTTAATGGTGATCATTGTTGAAACAAAATATTTTTTCTTCTTTATACTTTTTCTTAAATTTATCCAGATTACTACTATCTTCACAAAAGGTTATTATATATACTGTACATGACATCTCTTAGTCTGCTTGATAGCAAAATATCACAGACTGGATAGCTTATAAACAACAGTTCTATAGGCTGGGAAGTCCAAGATCAAGGTCATGTGGTGAGAACTCTCTTCCTGGTTCAGAGGTGGCTCTGTATTGCTATACCCTCATATGGTGGAAAGGACAAGGGAGCTATCAGAAACCTCTGTTGTAAGACACTAATCCCATTTATGAGGGCTCTACTCTCATGACCTCATGACCTCACAAAAGCCTACCTCCTAAAATTATCACTTTGGGGTATTAGGATTTCATCTTATAAATTTTTAGAGGACACAAACATTCAGGCCATATCATTATATATATGTCATATGATATATAACTTATGTTCAACATCTTAAAAATATATTTATCACAGCATTTTTATAAACTTAAAAAGAAGGCTGCTTTAAATTATAATAAAAACAAGTTATTTGGAAAATGGATTACAGCTTTTCAGTGATCAGAATACCAAGTTTATGGAAAATATAAGCCAGCTCTTATCAAACTTCAGAATGGTTGAAATAACTTTCATAGGTCACATGACCAAAGTGGCAAATTGACATTAGAAATCAGGTTCTGAACCTTTAGACTTCTCTTCTCAGATAAAAAACACACACACATTTTTATTGATTTATTGGGAAAGGGAGAGAGAGATAGAAACATCAATGATGATAGAAAATCATTGATTGGCTGCCTACTGCATCCCCCACACTGGGGATCTAGCCCCAAACCTGGGCATGAGCCCTCACCGGGAATTGAACTGTGACCTCCTGGTTCATAGATTGATGCTCAACCACCAAGCCACACCAGCTGGGTTCTCAGGTTTGCTCTCTCTCCCTTCTTTCGAGATGCTGGGTAATAAGTTGGCACTCTACATTACAAAAAAAAGACTTTATGTTTTAAAGAGTAGTTTTAGGTTCATAGGAAAATTTAGAGGAAGGTACAGAGATGTCCCTTATGATGCATAGCCTCTTCCATTATCAACAATCCTCACTAGAGTGGCATATTGGTTACAGCAGATGAACCTGAATTGACACACCATTATCACCCAAAGTCCATACTTTACATTGTGGTTCACACTTGGTATTGTGCATTCCATGGGTTTGGACAAGTGTATAATGACATGTCTTTCATCATAATATTATAAAATGTATTCTCACTGCCCTAAAAATCTGCTGTATTCCATCTATTCATTTCTTCCCAAACCCCTGGCAACTACTGATCTTTTTACTGTCTTACAGTTTTCTTTTGCTTTTTCCAAAATGTCATATACTTAGAATCACATGGTATTTAGCATTTCCAGATTGGCTTCTTTCACTTAGTAAAATGCATTTAAAGTGTCTTTTCATGGCTTGATAGCTTATTTCTTTCTCTTTTTTGATAGCTTATTTCTTTTTAGCACTGAATAATACTCCATTATCTGGTGTACCACCTTTTTTTGAATCCACTAACCTACTGATGACATCTTGTTTTCAAACTTTGTCAATTATACATAAAGCTATTTTGCTAACTACATTCTGAGAAAAAACAGTTGGAAATCTTCTGGGAATGTTACAGATGGACTGCTATGGGCTCTTGGGTGTTTTAACTCTTATTGAATGAAATGCCTGTTGAGTGGACTGAAATATACAAGCCAAATAACAGATCCTTTCCAGTCCATGGAGAGAACTGGAGAAATGCTGATGAATTTTACTTTCTTTCCTTTATTCAAGATTTTTAAGATGAAGGGACTTCTGCCATTCCTCTGGTTGCAGTTTTCTAACAGATGATGGATGGCTCATCTTCATTTATATGATTGGTTACTTCTAATGACATGTAGAAAAAACACCACCGGTTTCTAGTGCTTTCCAGATACAGGGAGTGAATGATTTCTGAACCTTGTCCCTCAGTTGAGGAGTAGCTCTTCTTTTGGGGAAACAGTTATCCTTTATTTATAGTCTATGTTATCTCCTAAACCATTATATTTTAAATCTAATTTAATTAGTATTAGCATTTTCAGGGTTTGCTCAAAGGCATCGAATAGGTCAGTATATCTGTTTTATGCTGACTGAAATCCTGCATCTAATTTTTTTTTCTACCACGGGACTTGCTTTTCAAATTTTATTAGACCATGATAAGAGATTCAGTCTTCTAATTTCTTTCTTTTTTCCTTTCTTTCTCTTTCTCCTTCCTTTCTTCCTTTTTTATTATTTTTGCATTAATGTGTTTTTTTTAGTGTTTTTCTGTATTTGGATTCTATCATTAATGCAACTGATTTTTAGGTAACTGTGGGAAAACTGGCAAGAGGATGATATGAATGTTGTAAAATAAGAAAATTAGGTAGATATCTATGTCTTTTCTTTTTTACTATATAATCATTTCACTTAGATATGGGATACAGAGGGTGGTATTAGTCTCAGGGAAGGTGGGGGTAGGAATTCAGCCTAGAACATATCAGTGCAATTCTAATACATGTTCCTATTCGGTCCCAAACACCCACTGATGTTAGTTTGGAAAGTGTATCAGCAGAAAATTAAACCCTGTAAATGCTGTCTGGCAAATGGAAAGATATAATTGATCATATTAGCTTATTTAAATGTTTCTAATTGCGAGAGATAGTGTTTGTTTGACACAGCTTTTCAACTTGCCAAGCGAAGTTTACACTGTCAACAAGCAAGTAATAGAAGTTGCCAAATGGCTCTTCTAAACATTTTGACTCTCAGTGGCTCAATTTTATGAGATACTTTGCTTTCGGTGCCAGACTCTCTTCTGCAGTCTACAGTAAGTGGAAAAGTAATAACATTGTCATGTTGGACTTGGAAGGGGTCCCCAATGTCCACCTATGCTTCCACACTGGGCCAGCAGTTCTAAACCAATCTCCAGGAAAGGAGATTTTATTTATTTTGAGTTACTGATGGTGACAATTACATCTCATACTGAGAAATGCCTGGACCTGGGTTTTGGGTAGGCATTTAAGGATGCCATTCTTTCTTCTCTCAGCCATGAGGGTGATTTCTCTGAGGTAAAGGGGAATCACTATCAGATAGTCAGGATCTCAGTGCTCCAGGCATGTAGGGCCTCAGTGCCCTGCTGGCTAAGCATCCCTTGTACATGATTCTCTAGCACAATTGGGGTAGGCATTGGAAAACCACCCCAATTATTCCTGCTTACTTACATGAAGTTCTTAATCACACATCCAAATTACTTGGAGCTCTGAGGAATGGGTAAACAAAGGATTCACAGATCTCCCCACCTCGACAACACTGCAGATTTTTGAAGATTGAGTCCCTCTTTAACGAACCATTGCATATTTATTGGATACTTTTTATGCATACAACATTATTCTAGATGCCCTAGGGAAAGTGAAGAGAGTATAAGTCAAAGATTTCGTCCTCAAGGAGGTTACAGTTAGGGAGACAGTTCTTGTGTACCTTAAAATAGCAACGACATAAGTCAGTTATTTGTAAGTGTCAACTGACAAACACCTAAGGGACCCGTTCCACATTCTGCAAAGTTGTAAGTACTGAGAAGGTAAGAAGTCAGAATTTCTGAAGGTCAACTTGGGTTTTCTCCCTTGTGTTTACTTGGCATCTGTGCCAAGAGACATTCAGCACATAAGGTTATCGTGCTTAGTTGTTGAACATTTTCTAAGTTTAGTGAATGATGTCCTCGCTGTTGTCCTTTGTCACCTGGGCAGAGGAAATAGGAAATGGTCACGGACATGGTCTTTGCTGGCCTGCCAGCTCCGTTTGGAAATGTCACTTTACTGGAGGAACAGAACAGAAATGGAGATAAGACAATTTTGATAGCTTATATATGCCCTCAGACTTATCTGCTAAGCTTGACACCAGATTTCCCCAACTCAGATGAAACTGTGATTGCTAAAGAGTTCCTGAAAGCATAAATAATATTAATAGCTGACATTTATGAGCACGGTGTACCAACCACTTGGCTAAGCATTTTGTATACACGATTTATTTTAATCCTGATGACAACTTTATGAAGTCAGCTACTATTGTTAGTACCTCTACTTTACAGATGGAAAGCAGGGACTTAAAGGTTAAGTTGCTTGTCCAGTATCACATAACTAATGAGTATAGGCAGAACAAGAATCTAGCCTAGGTCTGAGTGTCACCGGAACTCAAGTTCTCTACCACTACTTTAAACTATTCCTTATAAATCTTCTTACTGCCCCAAGAGATGGTGATGTTTTTGTAGAGTATGGTGGTGGAAGCCCACTATTCTCAAGTAGAAAGAGGCTCTGTGGCATCAGCTGTTGGGATTTTCCATAATCCCATTTTGTCCTAGCTGTCATCATCTGGACAAGGGGGACACATATATCACCTCCCTGTTTCAGCCATAGAATCTAGGTCTGTCTTTATGTGGACACAGGTCCTGCCTTGAGACAAACAAAGCTTTGTCAGGTTAGATCAAACATTTGACTTTGGTTAATCAATAACTCACTATTTATGATTCCCTGACATAGTTGTCTAAGGACAACATAAGTTTTCCCTTGATGCTCTGGATGCCTGGAGTCAGCTGTGTCTGCTCATTATTACTCACTGGTTCTTGACCCTTTATCTCTCCTCAATAGCACATCACTGCATGCTTCTCTGTGGGCTCTGGTCCCAGCCTCCAAGTCAGACCCACCTTAGCTTTGCCACTTACTGGTAGTGTGGCAAGTTATTTGAAATTTCTAGGCTTTAGCTTCTCTATATCTAAAATAGCTTAGTGGTACTTATTGGGCTAGGCATTGGAAAAGCACCCCAATTATTCCTCCTTTGTTCCGTGAAATTCTTAATTACACATTTAAATTACTTGGAGCTCTTAGGAATGGATAAACAAAGGGTTTACAGATTCCCTACCCCTTGGCAAAATTGCATGTTTTCTCAATATTCTGGTTGTGAGGATTAGATAATGCTTGTAAAATGCGTAGCACACTTCCTGGCACAAAGAGAACAGCTAATGAATGGTTAAGTAGTGTTAATCAATGTCTATCATTTTATGTAGCTTTATAGTTCTCTAAATAACTGAACTCTTGCCTTGGGCCAATTGTCTCGCTTAGCCCTTAGACCAGTGGTCAGCAAACCGCAGCTCACGAGCCACATGTGGCTCTTTGGTCCCTTGAGTGTGGCTCTTCCACAAAATACCACAGCCTGGACGAGTCTATTTTGAAGGAGTGGCATTAGAAGAGGTTTAAGTTTAAAAAATTTTGCTCTCAAAAGAAATTTCAATCGTTGTACTGTTGATATTTGGCTCTGTTGACTAATGAGTTTGCCGACCACTGCCTTAGACAATGTCCTAGAGGTGAGAAGTGGGTGGCTGAGATCTTTTGGATGTGGTCTAGGTGCCTCTAAAGTTACCTAGAAGGTGGTTATGCCTGAGTGGGGCCGGTAGTTTGGAACCATAGGAGCCTCAGCTGGCTGCTCTGGGGACCTGTTGCAACTGGGCCACCCCAGCAAGCTCAGGGGGCCTGGCATCTTCATATGCCCACCTCTTTTCTGTGGCCTTGCTGAAACCACTTCCCTCACTCTCCATTAAAATCTCAAAATAAAATTTCAACTTTAGTTTCTGCTTTGCTGCGTGGCTTCTGACCACCTGCGGATCGACCTGCCACATTTTGCTGTAACTTTAGTGTTTAACATTGTGGCCAGAACTGCCAATCTCCAGGTTAGGTCTTTCTTTCCTGCCACTCTGATCCAGACTCAGCATTTGTTTTAGCTCCTGGTGCCTGCTCTGCCTTTAACCATTCGTTCTCAAAGGGCCTCCCTTATTCCTTATTCCCTTCAATTCCTGTCTCCTGCGTTTTGCTTCTAACTGGGTCCTTATGTGACGATCGGGCAGCCACTTCAGGTAACTGAAAAATCCTGGGAGGAAAGCAACTCCTTGTTCAGTGACCAGAGCAAGACCATCGTTCTGAGCCACATGTGGAGAGTTGTTCTCATTATGACTATCTTAACATAATAAATCTTAGTGCCTCACTAGTGATAGAGAGTAAAGCCTCATTAATTAAAGCCCCACTGATTCAGAATTTAAGATAATTTGTTCACAGGCCAAGCTGAAATTTACATTTGTACTATCTATGAAAAAAAAAGGCTCATTAAGTAAATCAATAAAGTAAGGAAGATTGCAGGAAGCCTGCTTAATCTAATTAAGAAAACAAACTATTTTCAAGCATTTTGTAATACCATTGGCATATAAACAATGTGCTCATTACAAACACTCTTATGTGTTCGTTAAAGTATATCGAGAAAGATTTCTGTTAGACAAGTGTTGTTTTTTTTTTAAAGTGATTAGTTCAAGTAAATGTATGAAATTGAAGACAATGAAACTGTTTTTAAAATAGTCTATAGCTTTAGCCAAATCCACAAGGTGTGGGTTGAGGGGACTGCAGACTTGGGAATCAGACAAACTTGAGTTCTCATCTAGTCTCTGCCTTTGAACTTGGGCATCATCTTTCCTTTCTGTAAGCTGTGGTTTCCTTTTCTCCAAGGGGTTTCAAGAGAATGAAACGGATAATATAAGTAAGGTGCTTTTCATTGTCCTAGGCATATAGCAGTAATAAGCAACAAAAAATAGCCCTTTTGTATCATTGAACATATATAATAAAACCTGAGAATTTTTTAAAAAAAATATCTTATTGATATTTTACAGAGAGGAAGGGAGAGAGATAGAGAGCTAGAAACGTCGATGAGAGAGAAACATCGACCAGCTGCCTCTTGTACATCTCCTACCGGGGATGTGCCCGCAACCAATGTACATGCCCTTGACTGGAATTGAACCTGGGACCTTTCAGTCTGCAGACCAACACTCTACCACTGAGCCAAACCGGTTTCGGCATGAGAAAATTTTTATTACTATTTCTTTTAGGCAAAAAACTTTATTATTTCATTTGGTCCAATGCACGGGAGAGGGCTTCAGAGTGGTTAAAAGAGGCTAGTAGTTAAAAGCCAGAAGCCAGGGAACGCAGAGGGGCCCCTCCAAGGCCTCTGGGCCCCAGAGACTCCTAGTAGTGCTGGAGGGGAGCCTTTGGGAGACACTCGCCCAGCCCCACCTGGGGCCAGCAGCCTGTGGAGGTGAGTCAGGTGGGGTCCATCTCCTGGATGAGTTTCACCTCCTCACCCGGAAGTGGTTCTGCAGGAAGTCACAGAAATAAGGGTCTGCAGGTAGAATCAGCGCCTGCAGTTCCCAAAGGGCCTGGGTCAGGCCCCTCTCCATGGAGGCCCTGAGTTTGCCCACTCGTCCTGGGGGGGCTTCAGCACGTCCTGGAAGGGAATGCGGCCTCTGAGCTGGTTTTGCATCTTAGAGCTGCTCATCGCCCTCCTGCCTCTCCGCCAACGCGAGGAAGAACGGCCCAGCCCTGAGAGCCGCGTCCTCACGGGGGACTAGGAGCCCGGAGAGGTGGGTGTGGAGGCCGCAGCGGCAGGTGGGCCAGGCGGTGACCGAGCATCCACTGGGTGGAACAGTTGATGAATTTGGGAGCTCATGGCTGTTGGGCAATAAGGAGTTAAGACAGGAAAAGTCCAGTGTGTTGGCTGGTCCCGGAGGTGGTGACTGGATGGATGCAGGAGAGAGGCTGGAGCTGGGAGAAGGGGCGTCCCTGGGTCTGTTCCGTCCAAACACTGTTGAAGCAAGAGACAGATCTGGCACTGCCAGGGGCACTTCCGAGGAAATTCTTGTTATCCTCATTTTCCACACAGGAGGCGTGGACTCGGGATTATTGAGTAGCTTCTGCCGGTCTAAGAGGGGGAGCTGAGATGCAAATGCAGGCCGGCTGCTTCGGAGCCTGGCCCCGGTGCCTCTGCTTCCCGAGTTCTGTTTGGTGGCTGCAGGGGCACCCTGAGCCCCGGGCACCCTGTGAGGGCACGCCTGCCTGCAGTGGAGGGCAGTGGGCTTTCTGGTGCTAACAATCAGCCATGGTTTATAGCTGTTCGTCTCCGCTTCAGGGCAGCAGAAAGAACGAAACACTTTCTCTGCTTTAAAGAATTTTGGAGGAGGGTTGAAAAGACAGTGAGCAGAAAGGCAAGATGAATGGCATCCGAAGGAGGCTTTTGAGAGGTGCAGGAAAATTCTGGGCGCTCCGAGAAGGGAGGGGAGGGAAAACCAACCGTGCTGGAAGGCAGGCACCCTGACCTCAGCCACACAGGGCCGCTCAGAGGAGACCAAGGGCCCTCGCTTTTTAGAGCCAAATCAGAGCTTCCAACATGACGGAAATCTATCGTTGATGAGAGGGAAGAATTATGGATGAAGCCCGTAACTATGTTTAGAGCATCAGGGGATGCATTAGCCTAATTGGAGTATTAGTCTCCGTTACAGAGAGTAATCACTACAGGCTGCCTCTGTTTTCATTTAGAAATTTAATTAAGTTTATCAAAGTTTGGCTTCTCTAGCCTTCATTTTCCCGACTCTCCCCAAACAACCCTGTTGTTGAAAAGGTGTTTTCTTTTCTTTTATTTAGTTTCCCAGGAAGGGGGTTGGGCTGGGGCCAGGGCAAGCTCAGCGGTGGGCCAGTAAGCCTGGCTGTGACCCCTCCAAAAGGGGCTAACGGACACCAGCGGTGAGGCTCTTGCAGGCCACACGGGGGTGGGGGGTGGAGTGGGGGGACTTCCCATGGCTGAGGACATCAAGAAAGGGTGCGCTTATCCAGGTAAGGAGCTGAGCTTTTTCTAAAGCGTTCCTCTTTAGTTACCTCCAACAGGAGCACAGAGATGTTCCTGAATGATCCTGCAGTTTCGTTGTTGATAGGCCTTTCTTCTCCAAAAACTTAGATAGTGCCTGTGGCCACTCTTTACCAGAAGGCTTGTGGGCCTCTCCTACGGGGAGTCCGCCTGCCTCCCTGTCTCTCTTCCTGTTCTGCTGCTCCTCCTCCTCCCTCCACCTCCTCTCCTTTATTTTACTTGTCCTCCTCTACCTTACACTCTGGGTCCCCTCCTCTTTCAATGACCTTAGGTCTCTAACGAATAAATTCCTTTTGCTATTTTCTTTCTTCTCCAGTCTTCAACTATTTTAAACAGTTTTTTTCTTAAAAAGAAAAATCTTTATTGTTCAAAGTATCACAGATGTCCCCTTTCCCCCGCTATGGAATCTTTGTAGCACACCCCCACCTCCTGTCCCAGGCCTTCTCCACCCTAGTATCTGTGTCCATGGGTTATGCATATATGCATACCAGTTCTTTGGTTGATCTCTTCCCACCTGCCCACCCACACCCATACCTGCCTTTGCAAATCAAGAGATTGTTACTGTCTTGCCATTTTTCTAAGTCCTCTTTGGTCTCCACATGTGTATAGATAGGATTATAAAAGTAAGTATATCCGTTTTTGCCAGATCATTTTAAAGTTAATTGAAAACATTATTAGGCCATATTTAGCGCATGAGAAGGCTTGTTTTGAAATTTGTTTGTAAACAAGAAATAAATGGCTCTGAAAATGAAATGTAAGGACTTTCTCTGTGTGGGGATACTAGTACCTTCAATGGGGTCTTTTCAGGACTCAGGGAGGAAGAGGCAACATAGAGAATTGGTCAAGACAATTTGTACCAAATTGGTCTAATGATTCTCTCCACCCCTGTACCAAAACAACAACAACAACCTTTTCTGCCACCCTTTTAAGCATTTCTGTTTCTCTTTGTGAACAAGTTCATTTTCCAGCATATTTGATTCATTTTATCCCTGTTCTCATGTTCTATGCCTGGTTATAGTGTGCTTTATATTAAGGCTTTAAGCACCACTCTCAGTAATGCTTAAAGGTCCAATGTGACATTTGTTAAGTCAATCAGTCTCTCTGTTTTTTAGCTTACCTCACCGAAAAATGGGGTGAAGGAGCAGCAAAGATATTCTAGGAACTTACAGAAAAACACCCCAAATTATTGAGTTACTTACATATAATAAATTGAACTCATCTTAAGTGTATGCAAAGTTCAGTGAATTTTGATTAATGTACGCATTTATGGTGTAGCCACCACTCAAATCAATATAGAATATTTTCCTTCCCTCCCAAAGGTTCCCTAGGGCTCCTTTGCAGCTACTGCCCATGCTAGTCTCCACCCTAGACAACCCCTGAGTTGCCTTCACTCACTGTAAAGTAGTCTATTTTAGAATTTCAGTACAGTATATACTTCTTTGTGTTGGCTTATTATGCTCAGCATAATGGTTTTGAACTTTTACATGGTGTGTGTAGCAATAGCTACTTTTATTTTTAGTATTCTACTATGTGGAGTTTGCATGGAATTTCGATGGATATGGCTTTTGTGGCACAAAAAATATATTTTCCTTCTACATATATTACATACTGTGCAACATAATGTTATAATATTTTCTTTTAAATTATGTTTTAAAGATATTTAAAACATAATTTACCATTTTTAATGTTACTTATTGCTTTGTGTTAGTCTTTCCTTCAGCCTGAACAACTTTGACATTTCTTACAGTGCAGGATTACCAATGGCAACTCTTCTCAGCTTTTGGTTGTCTGAAAAATCCCCATTGGATTTGGAAGTGTGTTTTCATTGGATATACTCAGTTGACAATTTATTTTGTGTTATTCTTTCAGCAATAATTTAAAGATGCTCTATTTTCTTCTTACTTGCATTTATTTTTATCAAGAGCTCAGTGATAATTCTTTTTTTTTTCTTAAATATATTTTATTGGTTTCAGAGAGGAAAGGGGAGGGAGAGAGAGATAGAAACAACAATGACGAGAGAGAATCACTGATTGACTGCCTCCCACAAGTCCCCTACCGGGGATCAAGCCCACAACCTGAGTTTGTGGCCTGATCAGGAATCAAACTCCTACCTCCTGGTTTATAGGTCAACACTCAACTACTGAGCCACATCAGCTGGGCAGTGATAATTCTTATTTTCTCTCCTTATTTAATTTTTCTCCCTCTGATTTTAAGATTTCCTCCCCACTTTATTATTGGTTTTACTCACTGGATTTTGATGTGCCTTTGTATGGGTTTGTGTTAATTTTGCTTAAAGTTTAACATCTTGGAAAGTTTTCATCACAAATGGTTTTCCTCCCATTTGGGAAATGTTTGGACCTTTAATTTATTTTCTAACCCATCCCCTCTTTTTCTCCTGACTTTCCAGGACACAATTGCTACACACTTAGTAATATTATTCTATAGTTCACTGATGTTGTATTTTTTTTTTTTTGGTGGTTGTTCACTGTGTGTTTTTCTCTCCTGTCAATTTGATAGTTTTTATTGTTATGTCTGTAGGTTTATTGATCATATCTTATGCAGTATCTAATCTGATATAAATCTCATTCAAATAAATTGGTCATTTCTGACATGCTATTTTTCAGCTGTAGAAGTTCCATTTAAAAATATAATATTATTTTCTTCTTATGTTTATGTTTCTCTCTCTCCTTGGTCATATTTCTAATAATGATTTAAAATCCATTACCATTTTCATTTTTAGGTCGAGTTCTGGTAGTCCGTTTTTCTTCTGATTATGGATCACATTTTTCTGTTCTTGTTTGCATACATAGTAATTTTTGATCGGATGTTGGATATTTTTATATTGCTGAATGTCTGGATTTTTTGAGGGGATTTTTCCTCTAAATAACTTACATTAATAGGCAAGCAAGTTTATTTGAAAATCTAGTACTTTTAAAGTATTACTAAGGGTTGAAGTGTAGTGTTTACTCTATGGCTAGAATAATCCTACTACTAAGACCTGACTGAGATCTCTCCTGTCTTGGTATTCAACGAAGCCTTTACATTCTGCCAGGTGAGAACTTTAATGGAGTTCCACCCTACACGTGTACAGCTTAATTCTCATAAACAGATTCACAGGGACCCCTATACAGTTTTCTTGGTCTCTTTCTCTACATAGTTTCCTTCTTGTCAGTACTGTGTCCCACAACTTTCAGCTGCCTCAGTGTCCCTGACCCCCATCTTCATTTTCTCAATCTCATGAAACCGCTCTGCCAGGGCTTCCCTCCTCTGAGTTACAGACTGGAAAGTGCCCCTTGGGGGAAAATTAGGTTGATTGTAGGACCTACTTTGTGTTTATTCTCTCAGGGGTCACCATTCTGTGCTGCCTATTGTCCATTGTCTGAAAACTCTTGCCTCATATTTTGTTGTCCAATTTTCTAGTTGTTTCCATCAAGAGAGAAAGTCTGTAAGAGTTACTCCATCATGATCAGAAGCAGAAACTTTTCTAATTCTCCTAACTATAAACCCTATCACTTCCAGACATAATCAGATCTTATCAAACTTTGTGTCCTGAAAAATTTTTTATGTTCATATGTACGGAAATAAAAACAAAATGCAAACACAACTCTCAAGTGTAAAACCAAGTTACTGGAAGGAACAAACAAATTGTAACTTTTTTGCATTTCTCAGCATCTTTTTCCCTCCAGAGTTCTTTTTGTTTGCTGATTTGTATATATATTTTTTCTCTAGTGACTCATTGAGATCTATGTTTATATTTCTGTACCTGTATCTATATCTATTTTTATATCTGTTTTTCTATATTTTATTTTTTTCTATGTATATATCTGTTTGACTGTCTTTTTCCTATTTCCCTTTCTACCCATATTAATGTAGGTATTGAAAGGCCCTATGGTATAGTATTATGAGCACAGATTTGGGAGCCAAATCACATCAATGTCTACCTCATAAGTTTGTGGTGAAGAATCAATGAGTCAATATATGTAAAGCATGTAGAACAGTGTCTGATAGATTGAAAGTTCTATTTTAATTGTATGTGTTAGTAGCTATATCTGATTTCAGAGGAAGGTCTGAGTCCCTAGTACTAAGCATTGTTGTCTTGGAGCCACAAACACTTGGACTTATTTTCAGAAATATTTGGAAGTGAATTTGTTGGTTCTTGGAGTGAATAGAAATGATTGGGGGGGGGGGGCGGGATTTCTGTTCATATCAATTCATCCTCTCAGGAAAAGTAGCTTTTCCAGCTAAGCAGTCTGGCCCCTGAGAAGAATCTTGCCCGAGGGCATTGTACAATACTTGGTTATTCTGTAGGGATTCATGAAGCCCTTCTGTTTACAACCTGAAGTAGTGGTATTCATGGTGAAACCCAACTATCAGTATGTCTTCTCAAGTCTCCTTTCTCTTTCCACACCAGCCTCAACATTCAGTGCTGAAATTGCAGGGTGTGCTTTACACGATTTCCCCCAAGGCCTCTCCAGCAACCACAGCTTGCTTATGCAGAGCAATAGCAATTCATCTCTTTCCCTCTTCTAGTTTTCTGCGAGTCTTCCCTACCACCTTCCCCACCGAAAAAGACTTCATTAGTACAAGGAGCCACCCTCCTTAGGCTCACAGAGGAATGATTTAAAAGTCTCCTTTCTGTTTTATTGCATTAGGATACGTATTTCAGAAAGGTTGAGATCATTAGGAATAATAATTCCTTAAGGAACAGAGAGCGCACTTAGGGTCACATAGATCATATGTTACACAATATGACCTTAGTTGCATATATTTCCCACATCAAACAGGTCAGATGGTTGCAGTAGGCCTGCAATGGTCTAGTGGTTCTCAACCTTTCTAGTGCCGCGACCCTTTAATTTCCTCATTTTGTGCTGACCCCCAACCATAAAATTATTTTTGTTGCTGCTTCATAACTGTAATTTTATTGTTGATAATGAATCCTAATGTAAATATCGGTGCTTTCCCACGGTCTTAGGCTCAATAGCAGTCACGACCCACAGGTTGAGAACCGCCAGCAAGGTTGCCTAAGACCATCAGAAAACACAGATATTTACATTACAATTCATAACAGTAGCACTATTACAGTTATGAAGTAGCAACGAAAATAATTTTATGGTTGTGGGTCACCACAGCATGAGGGAATGTATTAAAGGGTCTCGGCATTAGAAAGGTTGAGAACCACTGCTAGGGGAATGCAAAAGCAGAACCTGAAATCTGCTCTTAGCCCCCCTTTTGGGGTGCATGTGACTGCTGCTTTTTAAAAACCACCTGATTTGTGTAGAAGTTACATTTTCTTCCTTTCTTCAAGTTATTATAAAGACAGGAACCTATAGTTTATATTTCTCCCTGTCCTTGAGTCATCAGAATGAATGCCTAAGGCAATGGTGATTCCATTTCCTCGTATTAAGGCTGCTGGACCCCAAGTAAGTAGCTATTTCCTTCCAGTTTCTTAATTCTGGTGCTGGCACTCCCGAGACACTGTTCTCTCGGAAGAAAATAAAAGGGTGGGGGGAAAATGTTACTGTGCTACCTGTAGGTTTGTAAAGTGTTGGATGTATTTTCCACGCGGCACTGAGGGCCTAAGACAGCCCATTTGTCTCTGTGTGATGTGAGTTGAGCATACTTGTGTATCCCAAGGGTATTGTGTTGAAATCAGGCTATTTTTAAGGCACAAAAGAACTCCCTCTGTGTTCTTTCTACCTGAAGGTTACAGGGTTTTTCGCTATGTGGTCACAATGATGGGGAACAACTGGAAACTGCACTTGTTCCAAACTATAGAAAGGTGATTGGTGGGTCCTGACAGGTTCACTGCTGCTTTCAAATCTCATAAACGACATTGCTTGTTGTATGGGGGATGTAAATGCAGACAATTAAATAATAGCTAGCATTCTTCTCTTTGAAAGCCAGAGCCTGCGATTGATTGTCCTGTGTCTGACTTGGGTCCCCCTGAGGACCAGAGAGGAAATTAACATAGATTGCGCATAGTGTTTTTCAGATGCAGTAAGCTAGTCTCAGTTGAAAAGGTAAAAGAGTGTGCCTAGTTTTTAGTAAATGCTTTACTGCAAGCAGAAATTAAAAGATGACACTGTTGATAGATCTTCCTGGTTCGCTCCCAGTAGGACCACTGCATCCTTGGGATCCATCTTGTTAATGTAGAGGCCTGCGGATGGCACCTTACTTTATCATCATACCTTGAAAATGTAATACATATGCACAACTACGCGGCATTGCTTAGCATTTGTCATTAGAGCAAAGGGGTCTGGCTGTGGCTGCATACCCCGGTGCACTGTCTAAATTAATCCATTGAGGAATATTGACCCACTTAATCACAGCGCCGACTTGCTGACTTCGTAGGCACGCTCTCCCTTCATTAGATTTAATATATTTCTCATTATACAAATCGGCCGCTGTGACAATAAGTCTTGTTCATAAATCAATTTGCCCTTTTGCTTTGCAGATGCGGAGAACTTTCATCAAATAAGACATAAATGGAGCCTGTTAGACAGGGGGCAAAGCAGTCACTACCCTATAGTGATAGTGATTAATTAAGATGATTTTTAATAGCATATTGTAATGGACAGAGATAAAACAATTACCATTTGAACTTCCTGTTTACATTATCAACAAGAAAAAGGAAATGTAGTAACAAGGAATATTTGGAACTCCTCTGATAAATTCCCAAACTTCGTTCCTTCATTCCCTCTGTAAGCAAAGTCAAATGCTTGGGTATTCAGAGTTGATGGACTCTCAGGCTACCATGGTAGCATCAAAGCTGGTTTAAAAACTAATGCATAGCCCTGGCTGCGTGGCTCAGTTCATTGGAGCATCATCCTGTTCACCCAAAGGTTGCAGGTTTGATTCGTAGTAGGTTTCATGTCAGATCCTTGGTGGGACTGTGTACGGGAGACAGCCTATGTTTCTCTCTCTCCCTTCCTCTCTAAAATCAATTAAAATATATGTTGAGTGAGGATTTCAAAAGTCATTAAGTGATATATATATATATATATATATATATATATATATAAATATATATATATATATTATGCAAAGTGTATGGAAATAACTTAAAATGACTGTCAGTCAAAAAGCTAGAATTATGATTATTGGACTCCAGAAAAATACCAACTTTTTAGGGCTTTCTCTACCATAGTGTTCAGTAGACAAGAAAGTTTTAACAGTATTTTTAAAACCAAATTCTGATTTATTGCATATTTAGTATATATCCTGGCATGTTACAGACTTTCTTATTTTCTGCAAAGGATATTCTCTGCTATTGATTTTTTTAAAAGAATAAGCTTTTCTTCCCCATTGATCATTTCTATGATTTTCATTTTGTTATTAGTTTATTTCTTAATGGCTATTTTTATCTTTATTAATCTCTCTTATTCTCTTTTCTTTGGACATTGTTCTTTTATTATCTTTCATAGATTGAAAGGTTTATTTATGTTTGTTTTTTTCTGTATCTCAGATGCATAAAAGTAGATTAATCAGTCTTTGGTTCCTAACATACCATCTACTTACATTTGTTTGTTTGATTATGTATTTAATATAAAGAGCTCTTATAAAACTGCCATCCAAAATAAAAGCTAGGACCCTGACTCTCTTCATTGAAACATATGGTTTCTTTTTTACATCCCAATTTGCTTTTCTATTTTTTAAATAAATCTTTATTGTTCAGATTATTAGAATTGTTCCTCTTCCCCCCCCCCCATAGCTCCCCTCCACCCAGTTCCTTCCCCACCCTTTGCCTTTACCCCCCCTCCACTCACACACTGTCCTCATCCAGAGATGTAAGATTTTTGTCTAGTCTCTTCCCACAACCCCTACACCCAATTCCCCCTGTGAATTGTTAGTCCACTCCCTTTTTATGCCCCTGATTCTATTATATTCACCAGTTTATTCTGTTCATCAGATTTTTTATTCACTCAATTTTTAGATTCACTTGTTGCTAGATATGTATTTGTTGTTTATAATTTTTACCTTTACCTTTTTCTTCTTCCTCTTCTTAAAGAATACCTTTCAGCATTTCATATAATACTCGTTTGGTGGTAATGAACTCCTTTAGCTTTTTCTTATCTGTAAAGCTCTTTATATGACCTTCAATTCTGAATAATAGTTTTGCTAGGTGGAGTAATTAATCTTGGTTGTAGGTTCTTGCTATTCATCACTTTGAATATTTCTTGCCACTCTCATCTGGCCTGCATAGTTTCTGTTGAGAAATCAACTGACAGTCCTATGGGTGCTTCCAAGTAGCACAAACTGTTTTTCTCTTGCTGCTTTTAATATTCTTCTCTTTTTGTCTTTTTTTCTTGGCATTTTAATTATGATGTGTCTTGGTATGGTCTTTTTTGGATTCCTTTTGTTTGTGGTTTTCTGCGCTTCCTGGACTTGTAAGTCTTTTTCTTTCACCAGGTGGGGAAGTTTTCTGTCATTATTTCTTCAAATAAGTTTTCAGTATCTTTCTCTCTCTCTTCTTCTGGCACCCCATAATGTGGATGTGGGTATGCTTGAAGTTGTCCCAGAGGCTCCTTACACTATCTTCATATTTTTTGGATTTTTTTTTCTTTTTGATTTTCTAGTTGAGTGTTTTTTGCTTTGTATTTCAAATCTTTGACTTGCTTCTTGTGATCCTCTAGTCTGCTGTTGGATCTCTATATAATATTTTTTATTTCAGTCAGTGTATGCTTAATTTCTAGTTGATTCTTTTTTCATATTTTCGAGGGTCTTCTAAATTTATCAGCCTTATTTAGAAAATTCTTGAAAAACCTTATAACCGTGGTTTTGAACTCTATATCCAGTCATTTGCTTTCCTCCATTTCTTTCATTTGTGACCTGTTACTTTGTCTCCTCATTTTGGCTGCTCCCCTGAGTTGATAGAGTGGCTTTGTGTGGGAGGTGTCCTATATGGCCCAGTGGCTCAGCCTCTCCAGTTACCTGAGTTGGACACTCTTGGTGCACCTCTTTGTGCACAGTCTTGTTGTAGTTAAGTGTTGATTGTTGTTGGTATCACTGGGAGGAATTGACCTTCAGGCCAATTGGCTGTGAGGATCAGCTGTGTCTATGATGGGAGAACTTCTGTGCTGGAGACACCCTTCTGAGACAAGATTTGTTTCACTGGGGTTTTGGTGATCACTGAGTCTGCTCCCTGAGTGTGTCCCTTATGAATCTGAGGAGTTGTAATCTGGATGGTCCTTCTCTGACCCCTGGGTACACTAGCTCTTGGATCTTCAAGGAGGTGCTAATTTAGCCTCTGCCTGAGGACACCCAGTAGGAGCTATGAAGAGATCTTCAGATTCCTCTTTGTTTGTGTTTGGAGGTGCCCAGATGAGGCCCAGCTGTGAAGCAGTGCAAGCAGCTGCGGGGCCTTGGGCCTTCTTTTGGATGTTCTGGGTCTCACTGACTCAGCTGTAGTTTGTTAGTTAAGTTTAAAATTCAAAGGACCCATTCATATGCAAAAGCCTCTGTGCCCAGCTTGGGTGGGGCAGAGTCTTAGGGTGGAGCAACCAGTTCTGGCTTCCTGTCAGCCCTGCTCTAAGAGCCCCCCCCCCTCCCCCCAGGTCTCAGTGTCCTGTGGTAATTGCTGCAAGCAATTCTGAGAGAAAGCTGCCCTTGAGTTTTGCCCACTGCCAGACAGTCCAGTTTCTCCACGGATGAGTCTGGGTTCCCAGAGTCTCATCTGTAACTGGAGTTCAGAGAGGTCTGGAGCTTTTGTCTCCCTTCTGCTTGAGAAAGCCAGCCGTGTACTCAGTTGCTAGCCCTCTCCGTGTGCGCCTCTGTACCTCTGCCTTCCGCAGCTCCTGTGAGTAAGTGTGTTTTTCTCTTTCCTTCTAGTTGTAGAATTTTGACTCAGCCAGCCTTCTTGTGGTTTTGGATGATGTCCATTTTGTCTTTTAGTCATAGTTTTGAAATTGTTGTGTGAGGCAGCAGTTTAGGTGTTTACCTATGCCACCATCTTGGTTTCTCCTCCCCATATGGTTTCTTTATCTTACCTCTCTTTCTTTTTGAACTTAAAGCAACCATAACCCTGAATCCCATGTCTTTCCTGTCTTTTTAATATAGTTTTATTGCATCTATGTGTATATCTAAAATTGTATATGATGTTTTAGTCATTGTATAGTTTAAGGGAAGAATATCATATAGTATGTAATCTTTTGGAACTTCCCCCCCATGAAACAGAAAACTGTATTCTATATGGTCTGTATTTTATATACATCAATCAGATCATAGTTAGCAATAATAACATTTAAACTTTTATATTTTCAGTGACTTTTTTCCTCTTTATTGCTTACAGAGAAAGGTGTGTTAAAATCTCACACTTATATTGCTGGTTTGTCTACTTCAGTCAGTTTTTTGCCTTATTTATTTTTAGGTTATATTATTATATGAATGCAGATTTAGAATGGTCATATTTTCCAAGGTAAAAATGGACCTATCACCATTAAGAAATATCCCCTTTTCATTTCTGCTAATTTTTTTTTTTTTGGTCATAAAATCTACATTGTCTTCTATTCATATAGCAATAGTAACTAGAAGATAAAAGACCAAAACATGGTAGAAAAATAAGACAAAAGACATACAAAGACATTTTATAGATAAAGCAAGGCAAGTTGCTCTTAAACATATAAAAATATCTTAACCTTACTCACAAGAGCAAGGCAAATAAAAATTCTATTGAGGTATCATTTCTCATCTGTTATACTTTAAAATATTCAAACCTTTGCACTCCACTGTATTGGTGAGACTACGGAGAAAGAGTACTTGTTCATGGCAGGTGGTCATCCAAAAAGGTATATCTCCTATGGTGAGGGATTTGGAAATATATGATAGAACTGCACATATATTTATTCTTTTATCTGAGTCTATGAATTTATCCTAATGATAATTCTTAATAAATATCAAGATACTATGCAGAAAGTTATTCACTGCGGCATTATTTGTAATAGCAAAATATTGGAAACAACTCTAATGTCTTTCAATACATACCTGTTTGAATATCCTCTGATGTTTCACCAAAATGGAATGCTATGCAGCTGTTGAGACAGAATGAGAGCATCTTTATAAATGGATATCTAGTGATTTTTACAAAATCTCATTAAGGTGAAAAAGAAAGTATAAAAGCAAACTTTGTGTAAGGAAGTAGGGGAAATAAGGATACATAGATGAATTTACTCTTATTTTTGCCAAAAAATACAAGAAAGAGAAATAGAAACTAATGAAATGGTTACCAATAGGAGGTAGGGAATGGGGTCCCAGGAGTTCAAAGTGGGCCGAGACTTCTTTGAGAATCATTTCATTTTTAAACCATGCATATTTTTTCATATACAAAAACTTAACTAAAATTGAACCTAATAGAAAAATACAAATCTATGTCAAACTGATAGGGAAAACATTATTTCAAGTAATTTCTGTACCCATGACTTTGCATACTCTTAGTAGAATATGTTTTAAGATTATAAAAAAAGACGACTAGGAAATCTATTAAACTCCATGCAGTAGTTATTGCTAACAGTAACAAGTGTAATTTTGAACTTTCAGTATGTTATAGACTTGAGGAAATAGATAAATATATTAAGGTTTTGTAAGAGAATAAAACAGAAAATTAAAAAGTTCTGTAATTTAAATTCAAATTAGAAATACCAATGTGCACTTTCAATTAAAAAAAACACATTTCCAACCTCTTGTTGAACAAACCTGGAAACAATGACACTTGAGTAGCAATGAGCACACCTAGCATTTAGATTGTAATTATAAATGTCATTCTCGATAGAGGCAACCAGAGCTCCTTGGAGACATGGCTGACTCCAGGTCTGGGCTGAGAAAGAACAAGGTGGGCCCAGGACATCTCGTGCCAGAAAATAAGGACACACTCAAAATGAATGAGATTATGCCTAGGGACCAAAATTCAGCTGGAAGGGACTCTCACTGGGTAAATTTGGGGCAATTTGAACATCAAAAAGAATAATGACTATGATTGATTACAATTCATTAGATGAATAAAATGTCATGAGTTCATTATGATGGGACTGTGGGGTCGGGGAGAAAGGAAGGGTGGGGAATGCTAGTTACTTAATGTAGAAGGAATGATTGAATTAGAAAATTGCCATTTTCAATCCCCAATGATGTGCGTGATTTTCTGATTCACGTAAGTATAAAGCATCAAAGCTAGAGCCATCAGATGAAATGTTTGGAAGTAGGATATTCGCAAATGGCTAAACTATCACCTCACAAATTAACTACTGACTGCCAAATGCTAAGGGAAAATGGTGCCTTTATAATAGAGATATCTGAGTTATTATTATAATCAATAAACAAAGCCAACATCACTAATAGTGGGATGACCTAACTTTATGAACTTCTAGAAGTGATACAATATGATACATGCAACACCTATCAGGTATACTTGCCAAGAATGTTTGATGACTTGTTAAAAATGTTTACCAATAATTGAATTCTTAAGCATCCTGGCATGATTTTTAGTTACAGGCAAAATTCAATAACACTATGAGAAATCAATTAGACAAATATAGACTACTAGAGACCCGGTGCACGAAATTCGTGCATAGGGGTAGGAGGGGGTGTCCCTCAGCCCAGCCTTCACCCTCTCCAATCTGGGACCCCTCAAAGGATGTCTGGCTGCCCTCTCACAATCCCATACTGCTGGCTCCCAAGTGCTCACCTGCCTGCCTTCCTGATTGCCCCTAACCACTTCTGCCTGCCAGCCTGATCACTCCCTAACCCAGGGATGGGCAAACTTTTTGACTTGAGGGCCACAATGGGTTCTTAAACTGGACCGGGGGGCCGGAACAAAAACAACCTGACCCATGCTGGCACTCTCATCTTGAGCTGCTATTGAAGGAGCAGAGGGGAGAGCAAGAGAACCCTCTGCTCATTTGGCTCCACAGGCCGGATCCGGCCCGTTCGGCTGTTCTATCCGGCCCGTGTGCCGTAGTTTGCCCACGGCTGCCCTAACCACTCCCATGCCAGCCTGATTGGTGTCTAACTGCTCCCCTGCCAGCCTGTTTGCCACCAACTTCCCTTCTCTGCAGGCCTAGTCACCCCTAACTGCCCTTCCCTGCAGGGTTGATCACCTCCAACTGCCCTTCTTTATAGGCCTGGTCCCTCTCAACTGCCTTCCCTTGCAGACCTGGTGCCTCCCAACTGCCCTCCCCTGCTGGCCATCTTGTGGTGGCCATCTTTGATCACATGGGGGCAGCTATTGTGTATTGGAATGATGGTCAATCTGCATATTACTCTTTTATTAGATAGGATAGAGGTCTGGTACACAGGTGGGGGCCAGCTGGTTTGCCCTGAAGGGTGTCCCAGATCAGGATGGGGGGTTCCTTGGGGCATGGGGTGGCTTAAGTGAGGGCTCCTGTGGTGGTTTTCAGACCAGCCACACCCCCTAGTGACCCAAGCAGAGGCCCTGGTATCTGGAATTTATTTACCTTCTACAATTTAAACTTTTTAGCCTGACACGGGGCCAAGCCTAGTGCTCAGTCTGTGGCTGGCAGCCATTTCTATTGGGACTTATGTACTTTCTGTAATTGAAACTTTGTAGCCTTAAGCAGAGGCCTGGGCCAGCCAGGGTGTGCAGAAAGCTTTGCTCCCTTCATTGCTGGGCAACCCTAGCCTGCTCTCTCCAGCTCTGTGGCTGCTGCCATTTCTGTTTGGATTTGTTTACCTTCTATAATTGAAACTTTGTAGCCTTGAGTGGAGAGCAAGAGCAGGCGGAAAGCTTGGTTTCTTCTGTTGCCTGGGAAACCCAAGCCTCCCCTCCTGCTCTCTGTGGCCCTAGTCATCTTGGTTGGGTATATTTGCATACTTGCTCCGATTGGCTGGTGGGAGTGGCTGGTGGGCATAGCTGGTGGGTGTAGTGGAGTAATGGTTAATTTGCATATTACTATCTTATTAGGTAGGATAATTAGGACATATGGGTTCATTGTATGATTTTTCCAACTTTTGTGTGTTTCATGCACATAATAAATTGGGGAAATAATTTCATGGTAAAGAAAACAGACTCACATAGCCCTTGTGTAAACAGTGACTCTATGCTTGCATTTTACCCCAGATAATGAGCACTAAAACCTTGGTACACAATATGTGGTCTGAGATCAGCAGCAGCATTTATTGTAGCACTAGTCACCATGACCAAGATAAGGGAACAGCCCAAATGTCTGTCAGTGGATGAATAAAGATAATGTGGTGTATATATACAACTAAAATCAAGAACTGTTAATATTTTGCCAATTTGCTTCCCTCTCACTCCCTTCTGCCTTTCTTTCTCTCCCGCTCAGTCCCTTTACACAAACATAAACACACACACACACAAACACACACACACACACACACACACACATTATTCAGTCTTAAGAAGAAAATCCTTCTGCTTGGAGGAACCTTATGCTAAGTGAAATGTCACACTCCAAAAGACAAATACTGTATGATCTCACTTAATACATAGAATCTAAAGGAGTCAAACTCATAGAGACAGAAGAGTATGATGTCAAGGACTTTAGGGGTGGAGAGAGGGGAATGGGGTAATATTAGTTAAAGGGTACAAAGTTATGCAAGATGTTAGTTTTTGCAATTTAATGTGTAGCATGTAAGTTAGTACTGTACTATATACTTGAAATTTGCTAAGATGATAGATCTTAAGTCTCACTACAAAAAACAAGTATGGCAACTATGTAGAAGCAATGGATATATTAATTAGTTTGATTGTCGTGATCATTTCAAAAGCTATAGGAGTCAAACACCAGCAGAAAAAATAAATTTTTTTAACTACGTCTGGTAACAGATGTTAATTAGACTTATTTTGGTCATTTAAAAATATGTACAAATATCAAATCATTATGCTGTACATCTGAAACTAATATGCTATATATCAATTATACCTCAATAAAAATATCAATAGCAATTTTACTCATAATAGCAAACATTAAAAACAATTCAAGCCCAGCTGATGTGGCTCAGTGGTTGAGCATCTACCTGGGAACCAGGAGGTCACAGTTTGATTCCCAGTCAGGGCACATGCCCAGGTTGCTGGCTCAATCCCCAGTGGAGGGTGTACTGATTAATGGTTCTCTCTCATCCTTGATGTTTTTTTTCTCTTTCTCTCCCTTCCTCTCTAAAATCAATATTAAAAAATATATAAAAATAAATAAAAACAATTCAAATGTCTACCAATAGGATACAATAAAATAATACTGAGAGTTAAAAAAAGGAGCAAATTATGGATACACACAATAGATGGGAATGATCTGATGTGATGGAAATGTTCTATATCTTGATTTCAGTAGTTATACTAGTAGTCAACTAGTTAAACTCATTTGTCAAAACTCCTTAACTGTACAATTGAAGTCTATCCATTTCGCTAAGTAGAAATTATATATCAATAATAAAAACTTTAAAAATTAAAAAAACAACATCAAATTGTACATGTTAAACATATGCAATGTTTATATGTCAATGATACATCAATAAAAGTACTTAAAAATAAAACTTAAATGATAAAAAAAGAAATGCAGAATTTTAGGCTCTACCCCATATTTTCTGAATTAGATTTTGCACTTTATCAAATTCTATTAATCCACCTGCCCACTAAATTTTCAGAAATACTGACACATAAGACAAAATGACAATTGACATTTCAATGAAACACAAATAATTAATTGTACAACTTTAAAAAAATATATATTTTCATTGATTTTTTTCAGAGAGGAAGAGAGAGGGATTGAGAGTTAGAAACATTGATAAGAGAGAAGCACCGATCAGCTGCCTCTTGCACCCCCCACACTGGGGATGTGCCCACAACCAATGTACATGCCCTTGACCGGAATAGAACCTGGGACCCTCCCGTCCACAGGCCGACACTCTATCCACTGAGCCAAATGGTTTCGGTTGTACAACTTCTTAATGCTTCAATTATGACCACCTGAATTTACAGTCTTTTAAAATTTAAACAGATGAACACAATATATCCCTGGACCTTTTGTTTTCTTTCCCTGAAGAACGTAGGATAATTGCTCCATAATTATATTTGTTTCAGTGCAGGCAGACAAGAAGCCAATAAATAACAAGCCTGCAAACAAAGATTCTGGTTGGCTTCTGTGACATTTACTTCTGCATTTCCTCTCATCAGACACAATGACTGGAAAAATAAAGGGGCTTCCCCAAATGGAGAAAATCAATGTCTGCAGGAGTCTGTTCTGGATTACTTCTGTATTAGCTTAGTATTTGTAGACTAGAGGCCCAGTGCACAAGATTCATACACTGGGGAGGGGATGTCCCTCAGCCCAGCCTGTGCCTTCTCATAGTATGGGAGTCCCCTGATTGATCGCTCCAAAGAGGGAGGCCCTGCCCACCCACTGCAACCCACAGTTTGGTGGCCTGGGTCTCCCTCCTTGGGGCAATCGTGGAGCACCCCGATTGATAGGTCAGACAGTCATTCTGCTGTTTGGTTGTTTGATCGATTTGCATATTATGCTCTTATTATTATAGATTGCTTTTCATTGGCTTCTCTGTTCTGCCTGGAGTTGAGCGCTCAGCAGAAGAACTGAATTGTCATCCACTGAAACTCCTACTTCCAAAAATAGAGTGGTTAGGCGAGGACTATGGAAACCCAAGGGACTGAAAAGATTTTCTCAGACTCTGGTTTATGAGGATTTGGAATCCTGTTGTTACTTTGCGTTTTTAGGGGAAATGTTTTATCTCCCTCTTCATGATTCCTTTGCTCTACGATATCTACTTGGGGCTTTTCAAATCCATTAAACTTCTTGGGGAGAAAAAGATCTATGTTAATTGAAAATAACTAATGTTGCTGTAGTGCTTTTTTCCATTACTTCTGATCTACACATGAATCTAAACATAATTTGGGTACTTCTTCCTGTTTTCCTGTTAAGCCCAGGCAAGAAGTGGGTTGAGTCATTTATCTTTAGAATGATGGTTCAGTGGCTGATGTTTTCTGTGTCTTCTGCATCCAGATAAACCACCCAGGTTGCCGGAGAGGCTTGCACAGTGCTTGCCAAGCACAGGTTATAGGGCTGACAAATGGCTCCCCGTGTATGACACTTTTGAATGCAATAATGAAGTGATAGCTTGTGTGAGCACTACTAATGCTCTGGGGGTGAGGGGGGGGCAGTGGTTGGTGGTGAATAAACTCTAGATGCCTCGATTCATATCACTTTTTTTTGTGTGTACAGTGTTATGTTTTAATCTGGCTGGGTTTTCTGAGGGATCTTTACAGAGCAGTCAAATTTTCCCTCATTTTCATTGTGAAAGGAAATTGGCCAGGTGGGATGTGATGCCCGTTCTCAATGACCAGCCTTAGAGTCAGTTTTCTCCTCAGCATCTCTTCCTTATAATTTACATTAAAAAGTATCAGATATCTTTTCCCTGGGAAAAAAGGCAGGGTGTTCTATACTTCTTTTCCCACATTTTTTCCTTTTTCTTCCCTCTTCTACAATCAATATTGATTCTGTGACCTTGAAATCTTTGTCATCCTCAGTTAATTCAAACAACTGAATGATGCACATGAAAATCATAGCATAGCAAAACAAGGTGGACTTCTACTTGTGAGCTGTAGATTCAAGAACTGGATTTTTTATTATCCTATGATTTTTGAACATTTGTTTAAATTCCTTGAGCCCTGATTTTCTCTTTTTCAAATTCGGATTGATTTAGCTCCTTACCCTACTTCCCAAAGAGCCAATAGACTTGAAGGTAGCACTTTTTATACTTTTATTGTGAAACAATTGTAGATTTACATCAGTTATAAGAAATAATATAGAGAGGTCCTGTAGATCTTCACTTCCCCCAATTGTAATTCTTGCACAACTATAATACAATATCACATCTAGGAAATTGGTACAATCCACTGATCTTATCAGGTTTCACCAGGTTTAAATGCATTCATTTGTATATGTGTGTATTTAGTTGTGTTTTAATTTTTTAGGACTATTGTAACAAAGTGCCACAAACTTGGAGGCTTAAAGCCAATAGAAATGTATTCACTCATAGTTCTGGAGGCTAGCGGTCCAACATCAAAGAGTCGCTGGGGCCGTGCTCCCTCCCACCCCCTGTACATCTAGGGAGGATCCTTCTTTGCCTCTTGAAGCTTCTGGTAACCCAGGAACTTTCTTGGTTTGTGGCACAGAACTCCAGTTTTGCCTCTGTCATTACATGTCCCTCTTCTCCCTGTGTGTCTTTACATCCCCGTCCTTCTGTGTATACAAATTTCCTTCTTATAAGGACCTCAGTGATAATGAATTAGGGGCTCACCCTGCTCCAGTGTAGCCTCTTCTTACATAATGACATCTTCAGGGACCCTATTTCTAGATAAGGCCACATTCTGAGATATTAGAGCTAAGGGCTGCAACATATGTTATTTTGGGGACATAATTCAAAACATAAAAAGTTCCTTGTCATTTTTATCACATATGTAGATTTGTGTGGCCACCACTACAATCCAGATAAAAATAGTTTCATCACCACAAAGATCCCTTCGTAGCTGTTGGGAGCCAACTCCAGTATGTCATAATTACAAGAGTTGCATCAAAAGGAAACTTAGACTCAACAAGAGCTGAGTCACATAATGTGATTACCTGTTGAAATGGCTAAATGGCACTTTCCCCTCAACCTGATTGCTTATTGCCAGACAGCTCAGGGAATTTTAATCTGCATGTTATTGCTCCTGTTGGCCAAACACCTGAACATCTGTACCCTATTTCCCAATCTGACAATCCTGTAAACCCTACCCTTTGAAGTCCTACCCTTTGAAGTTTATGTCTCCACCTTGCCTTAGGACAAATTGTGTCAATAAATAGCAAAGGGTCCTGAGTCAAGGAGAAGTCTTTATCTCCTTTAGCTGAAGCTCCTCTGATCCCCAATGCCTTTCAAAACTACCTTTTGTCTTTGGACTCATTGAATCTATCCACATCTTCTTTCTTGGTAATGCTGGAACAAGAACCTTGGCACATAGCCAAAGACACTTTCTTCCCACACATCCTTGGAATGCCACTCACCTGTTCTCTATCTCTATACTTTAAAAAAATATTATATAAATTGAATCACACATACCACTTTGAAACCTAAAGCCCTCAACTCACATACATATACACCGAAGTCTAGTTGGGTGCCTTTGCATTTTCTAGACCGTCACATATCAGGAGTCGTATAGCTTGGTTTACCCAAGTTATTTTCTGTGAGGGTCTTTTTTGGCCTCTATAAGATGTCAGTCAACACGTTCTTCTTCCTCATGATCTTTACCCAGGGAGGACTGGAAACTAGGAGAAATGGTTGTTCTCTGGTGATTAGACTAAGACTTTGCTTCCACCATACTCCTCCACCGTAAACCTGTGCTTAACTGCAGCAGGAACTCGATCTGGATTTTTTTCAACAGGTGGAAGAGTAGTAAATCTTAAGAAATAAAAGATCATTCAATTCCCAAGGGCTTTTGATAGAAAAATGCATTCTGTACCAGCTATAGACTTACGGGAAAGCAAAGGCCATCTGTCCCCTTTTCACCTTTATGGGGATGTGTGTACACTGAGACAGGGAAGACATACAGGCTGCACACTCTGTTGTTCTTTAGGATGTACTTGGGAGCTTAGCACATTCTGAAAAGGTCGATTGTCATTTACTTAGATATTCTTTTCTTTTTGTGGCTAATGTTGTCCTTTTCCCGACTTGCTTGTTTTGATGGCCTAAGAGCATATTCCTCCTGGATTCAGACCACTCAGATAGCGCTGCCTTATTTCTAGGAATTAAAGTAAAATTGGAAGTCACACAGTGTTCTTTTCCAGAATCTTCAAGCATGAGGCATCAAATTATACTTCTAAAGAGAAAGCACTAAAGCAAATTGTGATGCTTCTGAGTGAAGTCAGAGGTTGATCGCTCACTGTGGTTCAGGATGGCCGAACCCTCTTTTTATTGGAGAGGAAGCGGGGGCCCATCTCAGAGCTTCTTCATTGTCCGGCACCACAGCTATTTTTGTCCCTCACAAATGTTGTAGCAATTTAGCAATCTATCGACTTGACTTTTTTCCATAAACATGCTGCCTGTTAGATGCATAATTCAAATGCACATACAAACCATGAGATGTTTGCTTAGTGAGAGCTATAATTTAAACGTAACCTCTGTAGAAAGCCATTCAGCAGCGCCTGTGTGTGAAGTGTAATTTAGTCTGTAGAAGCAATCTTCCCTCCGCTGCTCTAATATGGGAGCTTGTTTGCTAAATAATCATTGTAGCATTTTGCTCAAAGCGGTGGTTTTATGTATTTTTCCCCCCACCACTCATAAATGTTGCCAAGGTAAATGAGAGTTCTTTGGAAACAGTTACTGTCATGTAGTTTTCATTTGAAAATGTCACAATAAAGCAATGTTCTTTGATGCCAAGAAGCATGGAACATTAGAACATGATAAACATAGTACCTCAATACAGTAAAATAACATCGCCTAATGGCTTGATTCTCTCTTAAAATGAGAAGCTTTTTATTCTACAAGGTCTGGTTGGGGGACACAACTGGGAGTAAGCCAGAGTGCATAAAAGAGCCTTCAAGGTGGGTGGTTGGAGGAAATTATTATTATTTCAAGGTTTGGCTGAATGGAAAGGAAGAGAAATTTGGGAGAAAACTGTACTCCAAATAAGTGAAATGGAGATTACAGCCCAAAATATGCCATTAACACCAAATTACAAAAGTTTTTTCCAAGAGCCAGGTGGAGGCACAAAGTAAAAGCAAAGTTTTAAAGGTATAATTTGAAAAGTCAGAATATACAAATAGAAAAAAAAAGTGGAAAATTATAGAGGCAGCCAGATAGGAAAGGACACAGTTTTCAAAGTGCACTTTTGGTGTCTTTTCTTTATCCTGCCTACTACATTAGTGAATATCAACTATAATTTTTGAGTACTAAAAATGAGTGAACTATAGCATTTGTTGATTCTGGCTGATGAGTACATTTGTTCTAGTATTCTGTGTACTTTTTGTATTTAAAAATTAGGACTATTTCTAAACTAAAACCTGAGGTTGAGAATTTGAGTTTATTAAAGAGATTCTAGGAATAGCAAACAAATGACATCATGGCATAGTAACTTGGGAAATGCTCTCTACATTGTTTTCACATGTATTTGAAGGCATAATTATTGTCTTCCAACAAGATAATAGAACCAATTTTGTTAAATGTTTACCCTTTAAACATTTATGGGGTTATTACTATATGATACTCACTAAGCTGGGCACAGACATTAAAAAATAAAAGATTTGTGCTTTCTTTACCAGAGTAGTCTACAGAATATTCTACAGAGTATTTTTTCAGAATATCCTATAGCTGCTTAATGCTAAGTTGCAGATGAGCCCATGGTGGCTTATTTTCCCCTCTGAATAGCTCTGTTATCCAGTGTTTCTCAAATTAATAATATACCACCCTTATTTCTATCATATCATCATTTCATGAAATATAAAAAATTAATCTTGAGGATCCAAGATGGCAGCATAGGTAAACACCTACACTGCTGCCTTGAACAACAATTTCAAAACTACAACTAAAAGACAGAATGTCTATTACCCAGAACCATGGAAAAGCTGGCTAAGTGTGAGTTCTACAACTAGAAGGAAAGAGGAAAGAGCAATGAGACATGCACAGTGCTGAAAAGCTGAGGTATGGAGGCATGATCTGGGCTGGCGGTGGGCAATGCTTTCTTCAACCCAAAGGGAGACAAGCTCCCAATTTCTCTGAAATCCAATTTCTGGGGTGACGGGGGGTGAGGGGGGATATAAACTCCTAGGGAGAGAAGCTGGACTGTCTGCAATCAGGTCAGAAAGTGAGGGTGGCTTGCTTGTAGAGCTGCGGAAAGGAATAATTGCTTGCTGCACTGGGGCGTGGGACACAGGGACGTGGTCGGAGGAGGTGTGGGGACAGCTGGCTGGCAGCCATCACTGTTTGCCAAGCCCTCACTTGGTAATGCCCAGAGGTCCTGCCCCACACAACCTACAAACCTTCCCAAGTTCCAAGCAGCGGCTTTTGCATATGAATGGCCTTCCCTCTGACAGCTTATCCTAGCAAACTTGCAATCTAGGTCTGACAGCTTCAAAACCTCCAAACCCCAAGCAAAGAGGAGAAAACTCTAGTTCTCACTGTAGCTGTTGCAGGGTGGCCTCAGTAGCTGACCTGCACCCGTTGGAGATCCAGAAGCCAGTGTACCTAGTGGTCAGTGTGAGACACCAGATTTCAACTCCTCACATCAATAAGTAACACATTCAAGAGGCAGACTCAGTGAGCACCAAAGTCCCACTGAAACAAGTCCTGCACCATAAGCGTGTCTCCACAACACAGCAGTTCTTCCATTATAGACTCAGCAGGTCCTCACAGCCAATTGGTCTGTAGGCCAATTCCTCCCAGTGTACCAACAGCAATCAAGGCTTAACTACACCAAGACTTTGTACTCGGCCCACAAAGGGGTGTACCAAGAGTGTCTACCTCAGGTGATTGGGAAGGCTGAGCTACTGGCCACTATAGGTCACCTACCACACAAAGCCACTCCATCAACACAGGGAAGCAGCTAAAATGTGGAGATACAGAAACATGTCACGAATGAAAGAAATGGAGAAAAGCAAACTACTGGACGACATAGAGTTCAAAACCACATTTATAAGGTTACTCAAGAATCTTCTGAAAACCACTAAGAAACTTTATGAGACTTCCAAGGAGCTTAATGAGACATTCAAGGACCTTAATGAGAATGCCAAAAAATGGAAGGACCAGTCAGAAATTAAGCATACACTGTCTGAAATAAATAATACACAGAAATTCAACTGTAGATCAACGTACCCCAAGAATCAAACCAAAGATCTGAAACATGAGGAAACAACACCCAACCAGAAAAACAAAAAGAAAAAAGAATCCAAAAATATGAAGAAAGTGTAAGGAGCCTCTGGGACAACTTTAAGCGTACCAACATCTGAATTTTTGGGGTGCCAGAAGAGAGAGAGCAAGATACTGAAAACCTATTAGAATAAATAATGACAGAGAACTTTCCCTACCTGGTGAAATAAATAGACTCACAAGTTCAGGAAGCACACAGAAACCCAAACAAGAGGAATCCAAAGAGGACCATACTAAGACACATCATAATTAAAATACCAAGGGCAAAAGACAAAGAGAGAATCTTGAAAGCAGCAAGAGACAGTTAGTTACCTACAATGGAGTACCCATATGACTATTAGCTTATTTTTCAACAGAAACTATGTAGGCCAGTAGTAGTGGTAAGAAATATTCAAAATAATGAATAGCAGGAAACTACAATCAATATTACTCTACCCAGCAAAGCTATCATTCAGAATTGAAGGTCAGATAAAGAGCTTCACAGATAAGAAAAAGCTAAAGGAGTTCATCACCATCAAACCAGGATTACATGAAATGCTGAAGGGTATTCTTTAAGAAGAGGAAGAAGAAGAAAAAGGTAAAGATAAAAATTATGAACAACAAAATGACATCAAAGACATAGCTACCAACAAATGAATCTAAAAATCAAGTGAATAAAAAACTGAAGAACTGATGAATATAATAGAATCAGGAACATAGAAAGGGAGTAGACTGACAATTCTCAGGGGGAAGAGGGTCTAGGGTACAGGAAGAGATTAGACAACAATCTTATACCTATGGACAAAGACAGTGGCGGGGGGGGGGGGGGAGAGTAAGGGCATGGGGTTGGGTGGGGAATCAGGTGGAGGAGAGCTATGTAGGGGAAAAAGAGGAACACCTGTAATAATCTGGGCAATGAAGATTTATTTAAAAAAATTAATCTTGCCCTGGCAAGTGCCTGGTTAGAGCACCAACCCATGGACAGAAGGGTCTCAGGTTTGATTCATAGTCACAGACATGAACCTATGTTTCAGGTAACCCAGCCCCCATGGAGGGCATGTGGTAGGCAAACCTATGGATGTTTCTCTTTCTCTCCCCCGACCTTATACTTCTCTCTAGAAATCAATGGGGAAAAAATCCTTGGGTGAAGATTTAAAACAGCAACAAAAAAATTTAATCTTTTCTTATTTTCATCATTCCACGATTCTCACCTTGGATAAAAGTTACTCATCATCATGCCTTATGACTGGTTCAAAACAAAAAAAATCACAGCTGTATGAAGTTTTCAACCATTGAGGGTTTTTGATTGAATGGGCCAGATGGTCTAAAGCCAAATTCGAAGCAAGATTTTAAAATTATTTAGAGCAATAACAGTATTACTAAAATAAATACATTTATAGTCACAATTTTAAAGGGGAAATAATCATTAGATGCTGATGTTATGATATATCTTTTAAGTTGCAGTATTTTCATCAGATTTTGTATATGGAGTTATATATTGAAAATTCAATGGTGGATCAATATTTGCTATTAATATCCTTTAGCTTAAGATGATATCATCTAGCAGTTGGTGAAAAAACACATAAAACAAAAGTGAAAGCCTTTTACATGTGGAACAGATTATCATTCAAATTAATATTGCATGCTAGTTACTTTCATACTTGTTTTAGATGATAACTTTCTTGAAGACTGAGACTTAGACCTTGGTACAGTGTAGGTTTTTAAAAAGTATGGATTATATGTGTTATTGTTGAATTGATGCCTCAACTTGAGTGCTCCAGTAACATGGCTTACATTTTGAATCAATAGCAGCCTTTTCTCCAGAACCTGAATTGTGCTCAACATTCATAATTAATTCAATTATTTCAATGAAATGTCACGGTGGTAGGGATAAATTGTTTGATTTTGGGCAACCTGGGTATATAATAGTACTGAAGGTGATTTAATATCAATTATAGCATATTGGGTTGGGCCAAGAGAGAGACTCAGCAAACAAGTTGAAGGTTCTGCCTTTCTGGCAACAAGCAGAGAGTTTGGGAGAAACCTAAATGTACCCTATGCAAGAGATGCCCATCAAGGACTCAGATTGCCTTTCAGATGAGTCATTTTTTTATTCAACTGTCCTAGGAAAAACCATTTCTACCAGACTGACTTCAGCAGTCCACGTGCAAACATGTGGCTCTCTAAGCCTCTTTGAAATCGTCATGATAACCATTAGTATCCAAGGCTGTGTGCATGCTCTCAAAGTGCATTGAGAGTTTTCAAAACCTAGCTACAATTTATGATGAAAAACCTCTTACTATAAGACTTCTCTCAGGGCTGTTCACATTAAGTTGGCTATATCAAAGCTTCCTGTTAGCACAAGAGGCTACACTGTCTTTCACTGTCTACTGGCCTGTCTCCTAAGGCTTTTCTTGATATGGCCAGAAATGACTCAAGTGCCTCTGAATATGTTTAGTGGCTCTAGCTTTTCTAGAAGAGCCCACAGCTCTAGCAAATCAAAGGTTGTTTTTCTGAAGCTATGATACTTTTGTAAGTGGAAAGGAATTCTGCTGGGACAGCAATTATAAATCAAGACCATCCCAGGCAAAGGAGGAAGAAAGGGCACCCTACATGAGGAAACTGCCCCTGGTTAGCATTTAGCTGTTTCTGAACACACAGTGCTTCACTCGCAGTTACTTTAGGGCATGATTAGCACACTTGTCTGGTAGGCACTACTTTTTGGTGGTTCCCAGAGTAGTCTTGCTTACCACCCTCCATTTCATTCTTCCTCCTCCCAAGTGAGTTGGGTCTGTCCTGTTCTTGATCCCCTGCCAGTTCTTTCTCATGGAGGTCCTCTTGCTGCTCATCTTTCTTGTTTGCATTCAATCCCATTTCCTTGGCCAAGCCTGACTCGAATGTTGCGGCTCTGAGTCCCTGTAGCTGTCCCTCTCACGTGGACTTATCCCTAGAAACTGATTTGCCCTTAGGTATTGGTGCTTCTCAGGAATGGGAAGGAAATTTTGCCATACGTTTTGGGAAAATGTATCATGTGGACAGTTCATGATTCTCTTGTGTGGGTGGAGGTGTCAGGGCTTGCACTGATCTTGGCCTATGTTCATTCGGTCTCCTCTGGCTAGCTCCTCTGAGTTCTCAGACGATTCCAGGGATAGCATTTTGTTGCAGTATTTTATTATTTCATCTGGAGTTGCTTAAGTCAGAAAAGGATTACTTTGTATTACAGGACAACTCCAGATAAAATAGTCTTTAGATGGGGTTTTCTCAGTAGTAGAAATTTCTACTTAAGTAGGATAAGACAAAGTTATTTCTTTAATAATCAAAATATAAAGCATTATTCAGTAGTGATGTAGTTAACAATAGCAAACATTTACCAGGTGCCTATTATATTCCAGGCATTCTTATTCTATTCACTACTAATCTAATTTAAGACTAACAACAACTTTGAGAAGTAAGGCGGTAATCACTCCAACTTTGCAGATGAAAAAAACAAGTCTTAGAAAGTCAAGTAATTTGTCCAGTGTTACACAGATAAGAAGAAGCAAAGCAGTGTTTTGAACTCAGGACTTTGTATATTGGAATCCAGGCTGGAGAGGCTATTATAGTTCCTTTACACAGACAATAAGTAATCTTAAAAGCTTCTGAGATGATCTTTCTTTTTGGTAAGAAAATACTTTTCAATGATATCCCCCTTACTTCCTATTGGCACTCCCAGTCCACTGCTTCTATAACTTCTGGCGCAATCTATACTCCTTCGAAGTCCTTGCTATTCAGCTAAACTGTCATTTTCCATTGATTGTCCAGTCCCTTAATGGTGAATGAGTCATTTCCTCTCAGTTCCTCTGTCTTCTCCTTTCCATCAAGAGCTAGAGTAAATTTAGAATTCTCTTTTTTTCATCTGACACCACTTCTGATGTATGGGTTCTTTCCCCACACTAAGCAATTCTTTGACACCAGCTGGGTGTCCTACATTAACTACGTGGAGAAGTTCCAGATCCCAAGGTTATGTGCTTAGTCCTACAAGACTGCCCTCTTCAATTACAACTGAAAGTCCATGTGCTCGGTTACTGGTTTGTTATACAAAGAACAGCCTGATGGAAGAGATGCATAGGGCCAGATATTCGATAAGTTGTGATGAGCTTCCATATACCACTCTCCCAGTACTTTACCTGTGGGATGTTCCCCAAACTCTGTCTTTTTGAATTTTCATGGAGGCTTCATTACATAGGCATGATTGATTAAGTCAATAGCCATTGGTGATTGAACTCCATATTTAACCCCTCTTCCTTTCCTAGAAGTCAGAAATGGGACTGAAAGTTCCAACCCTCTAATCAAGAGGTTGTCTCTACTGGCAACCAGCTCCCATCCTTAGATGCTTTCCGAGTCAGGTTAGTAATATGACAAAAGACACCTTTATCACTTTCATCAGTCAGTTTCAATGGTTTTAGGCATTTTTTGTAAGAACCAGACAAAGAAAAAATATGTACGATATCTTTGCAGTCAGAAGAGACCAGATTACTAAGTTCTTTTTCATGACATGTGAGTTAAGATGATGCCGCTTCCAGGTTTAAGCTGTAAACCCCCAAGCACTCCTCAATTCTCTGTGTGTGTGTGTGTCTCTCTCTCTCCATTCATTGCCTAACTCCTGTGTTGGAGGGCACTAGTCCCTAGATCAGCTGTGGGCAAACTACGGCCCGCGGGCCGGATCCGGCCCGTTCGGCTGTTCTATCTGGCCCGCAGAGCCGAAAGAGCAGAGGGTTCTCTTGCTCTTTCACCAGTAGCCCAAGATGAGAGTGCCAGCATGGTCAGGTTGCTTTTGTTCTGGCCCTCCAGTCCAGTTTAAGAACCCATTGTGGCCCTCGAGTCAAAAAGTTTGCCCACCCCTGCCCTAGAGGATGGTGCGCTGAGGCCCTGTGCTCACTATCTTTCCACTCCACTGTCAAGTTCTTCGGATGCTCCCAGCCTCACACACACCCCCAACTCCAACCCCCTTTTAGTTGAAAATATGGAAGAGATGGAATTTTCTATGTGGCCCTTCTTGAAATCTTAGCTTTATGTAAATTATTTGGCAATGTTTGCTCTTGATTTTTGCAAAGTTTTCCTCTAAACTAGAAAGTAGTTCAAAGTTTGATCTCACAGGAATTTCAAACATAGCAGAGTTGTGTTTTTGAAACTGTAGGCAGATCCCTGTGTTCCCTGATCATATGCTGTAATTTGTTTTTTGTTCACTGCTACCTCCTTCTGTGTACCTTAGTTCCCTGGAGTCCGTATAATGGTAGAGAAAAAGGGAATTATTTCCATTGATTTATTGCAAATTGTTTTCTTACTTTTCCAATGGAATAAACATTAGATTCTATGGTGTTCCCTATGTGTAAGTAGTCTGACAAAGTGTGAAATTTCATGCTTTATGGACCTTGCTGATGATAATTAACACACAAATTCTTTCAAAATGACTATAGAAATTTGCATATTTTAAAATCTGGGACTTGAGTTTTTAGTTACAGAGTTTTGAATTCTTTAAGGATTATTAGTTTCTGCTTATGATTTCAATTCCTAAAAAAAAAAAAAAATGCTGCTTCTTTAGCACCGGTCGTTTGATTAGCGTTTTTCTAAGGTTTTACTGAGATAGTTTAAAAATGCATCTACAAATTTTAGATCAAGCCTTGGGGAAGTTATTATGCTTAAGAGTATAAATTGTGATATTTTAATACACTGAACTGTGATGAAATCATTCAAGGCATCATCATGTGAAGAAAACTCCAGGGAGATTATTAGTAATTTAGCATTTACAGTTCATGAGAGAATGCTAATTTCACTTACCAGAGAAAAGTACCAAGATGGTAATCATTATGAATAAGATCCCATGATTGTATGAGCTTAAAAATGTGAAGTTGATGATTGAATAGACACACTTAGAATAAAAGCAACTGATAGTGTAGAGGAAGTTGAGCATCCCTGATTTAGTTAAATTTTATTTCAGATTTCTTTTTTCTGGAAACCGGTATTTCAGTGACCTATCTTCCTTGGTGGTATCTGTTAGTTCTGTGATTTTAACCTACATTGGTGAGCATTGGCTACAGATGAGAATATATGTCTTACCTACTAACTCATTGTATTTTCTCTGTCAAACTCCCTTTTTCAGACACTCCATGAGAACCTCATTCTTCAGAGTCTCACCTTTGTCCCCCACACCTTTCTCCCTACCAGCTAGCTCTTCAGGCTCTTAATTTGATTGTAGAGTATTAGAAAAATGCTTTTTAAGGTGCTCCTTGTCAATGAAAAGTCCACTGTGCCAAGGAAACTGAGGCTTAAAAAGGTAACTGAGTCCAGCTAGTGTGTCTCAGTGGTTGAGGGTCAACATATTAACCAAGAAGTCATGGTTCGATTCCTGGTTAGGGCACATGCCTGGGTTGTGGGCTCAATCCCCAGTGTGGGGCATGCAGGAGGCAGCCGATTAATGATTCTCTCTCATCATTGAAGTTTCTGTCTCTCTCTTCCTCTCTCCTTCTCTCTCTTCCTTTTTGATATTAATAGAAATATATTTCTTAAAAGAGGTAACTGAGCCTCTTGTTCAGTAAAAGAGCCAGGTGTAAATGACAGGCTCTTAACTCTTGGCTTGATATATTTTTCTAGTATGTTATCTTAATTATTTCCATTGTGCTAACAGCAGTTCCATCCTCATAAATAATAAGAACTGGATCATTCTTAGGCAGTTGAATCATAAGGCTTCATATGTTACTTTAGAATTACAGTATCTCATTCAAAATGGAATAAATTACTGGTAAATTGGAAAATTGGCAGACCAATAATAATAGTATTTGGAGGAAATAAGGGGCACAAATTGAGAGGAGCAAGAAGGAAATGGGAAGGTGAAATTTAGATAAATTAGTGATCTGCAAATCTCATAGTCTTTCAGGTAAGATATCATGTGAGATACCTTGGGTTTTATGTGAATTATTTTCCTCTAAAAGGAACTCTTTCATTAATAATAAGCACTCAGTAAATGTTAGTTGTGTAGGTAATAGCACTAAATCATTGGCAAAATGATATTGCTTAACACGTTTCTATTCCTCACCTAAGAAGTAGAAATGTGTTCTAGGTCACATGATAAATAAGTAGCAAAGTGGAGATTTAAATGTATGTCAGCTGAATTTCCTCCCAGTCTTTATGTAGGGTCAAAGATAGGCAATGATCACATTGAGCTCTCAATCTCAAATATTTTGCAATCTTATAAATTTTACTATCAGAGATAATGCCATTGTATAAATTGGATATATGGGTAAATTATGAAGTCTTCCTTAATAATTCTGTAAGACATTACTATTCATTCTTATGTTAATTGAATGGTTTCTGCTAGGCATGCACTATGCATTGGGGAATTAAAGATGGTTAAGACATGTCTTGTAGGCAAGAAGGAACTGAACTGAAGTTATTGTCACTTCGTGTCACAACAGATTAAGCACAGTAGTTGCAAACCTCAGAGAAACCCATGTGAGCACCGTGATGAGGTCCCTGCTGAGGAGGAAGGATATGAGGACAAGAGGCTGTTTCATTTTGTTGGGGCTCCAATAACAAGATACCATAGAATGAGTGGTTTCGACAACAAAAATTTATTGCCTCACAGTCTAGAACAGGGGTGGGCAAACTTTTTGACTCGAGGGCCACAATGGGTTCTTAAACTGGACCGGAGGGCCGGAACAAAAGCAAAAAACTTGTTTTTCTCACCCCTCAAAAACTTGACCATGCTGGCACTCTCATCTTGGGCTGCTGGTGAAGGAGCAGAGGGGAGAGCAAGAGAACCCTCCACTCTTTCGACTCTGCAGGCCAGATAGAACAGCTAAACAGGCCGGATCCGGCCCGCGGGCCGTAGTTTTCCCACGGCTGGTCTAGAAGTTTGGAGTTCAAGATCAAGGTTTTCCCAGGTTTAGTTTCTTTTTGAGACCACTCTTCTTGGCTTTCAGATGGCTGCATGCCTGGTGCTTCTCCTGTGTTCTGATCTCTTCTTACAAGTACAACCATCATATTGAATTAGGGCCTACCCTAATAACCTAAGTTTAACTTAATGACTTTTTTAAAAAAACCTATCTCCAAATACAGTTATATTTGGAGGTTAGGACTCCAACAAATGAATTTTGAAAGTCACACTTCAATTGATAGCAAGGGCCACTGAAGTGTGGAGGGGCTGACATGGCTGTTGGAGTCATGTCCAGGAGAACCAGGCTTCCTGACCTACCCGCCATTGCTCAGAGCAGTGCCTTTTCCATTTGAGCACGTATGCCTACAATCACTTGGGGGACTTGAAACAAATTGCTGATTAGAGTTTCTTTTCTTTATTATTTTTAAAAATATATATTTTATTGATTTTTTTACAGAGAGGAAGAGAGAGGGAGAGAGAGTTAGAAACATTGATGAGAGAGAAACATCGATCAGCTGCCTCTTACACACCTCCTACTGGGGATGTGCCCACAAACCAAGGCACATGCCCTTGACCAGAATCGAACCCGGGACCCCTCAGTCTGCAGGCTGACACTCTATCCACTGAGCCAAACCGGTTTTAGCTTATTAGAGTTTCTGATTCACTAGTCTAGGGGAGGGACTGAGAATTTTCATTTTGAACAACTTCCCTGGTGATGCTGCTTGTCTGAAGACCACACTTCTACCATCGCTTCTCAATAACAAGTGAGGAACAACACAAGGTCCAGACTAATACCAATAGCCTGCCGACTCTTAGAGGGTGTTGAGTAGGGCTGCTGGGGCTTTTATTTTTATTTTTTTATTTTTATTTTTTAAATGTATTTTATTGATATTTTACAGAGAGGAAGGGAGAGAGATAGAGAGCTAGAAACGTCAATGAGAGAGAAACATTGACCAGCTGCCTCTTGCACACCCCCTACCGGGGATGTGCCTGCAACCAATGTACATGCCCTTGACTGGAATCGAACCCGGGACCTTTCAGTCCGCAGACCGACGCTCTACCACTGAGCCAAACCGGTTTCGGCGCTGCTGGGGCTTTTAGGGACTGGCCTAGAGAAAAGCTGTGTGCTTTCTCTATTTCAGGCTGTTGATGAAAACACTTTTTTCCTTATTGCCATCTTTAAGAAGCTCACTTTGTTCTTTGGAGATAAAGATTGCTAGTGTTCCCAGTCACCCCCCTCCACCCCCCCATTTCTATTTTTTCTGAGCTGTTTCTTCAGACAGGTTCTTCTTCATCTGTGTGTGCAATGCAGCTGTTTATTCCCACACAGCATAGTGATTTCTAGCTGTGCAGAAGACAAGAGCTCTGAGATCTGTCATTGTTAGGTTGAATATTTCCTTAACACGATTAGTTGTCTCTTTCCTGAACTGTGTATGTGTATGAGGGGAGGGGTGAGAAAAACAAGTTTTTTTTGTTTAGTGGGTTTTTCATCATGAGGCCTAGCATATATTTACCCTTAGGATAACTCTTGTTGGGGACTGGTGCTTTTCGATGCTATCTCCAAGCTGGATAGTTACAATTTAATTCAACTGCTACCAATTATCATAAAACAAAAACTAAGAAATTATGCTTATAACATTCTGTTCTCCAGGCACTAAGTCGGCTACAAAGATGTTCATTATTATTATGGACATTAGTGTTAAGTGAATGCATTAATATTTTACTTCTGTATTCTCAGGGTTGAATGATAGTACACACGGAAAGGCAGAGTGCTGAGAACTTGAAGAAGGGAGTTTTTCATTACTTGTTTGCCTGTATGCTCACTATGTGATGGGCACATGTACCAAATCAATCACTTCAGCCTGCTCTACAATCCGTTTGGATTGCTCCATGATTAATCTGGCCCAGGTGATCAGGAGCAGGCAGGAAGACAAATGAGTAAAAGATCAGCTGTGGCCACATCCCCAAAGGCCCACTGGATAGACATAGTCTCTGCCTGCCTCACAAACATTATTCCAGAGTGTTCCATAGCACAACAACATTGACTCCTCTCTCTGTGTGTATACATATGTCCATGGCCATGAATAACACAAGCTCAGGTTATGCAAATGTTTAGTGTAGATACAACAGCAAAAGGGAAGGTTTAAGGAGAGATATTTCTTTTACCCATTAACCATTACTTGGTCTGGGTTGTTAAGGAGCTACTCTTCCAAGAATATAAATCCTTCTTGAGACAGGTCTTCCAATAATCCATTCACTCAACAAATATTTACTAAGTGCCGTCTATGTGCCAGGCATTTATATTATCAGCTGTGAACAGAGCAATACACAGCACACAGTTTCTCTCCTCATGGAGCTTGCAAGATGACAGTTACCTCAAAAGAGATAAGCAGTAACCAAATAAATAAACAATTGGGCAACAATGGAAGTGCTGTAAATGTCAATAGGACTGAGCCTAAGGACAGGATGCAACCTCCTTACATGGAGTGGTCAGAGAGGGTTCAATGATAAGTTGACATTGAAGATGAGAGAGGAGGGATGAGAAGGATGTATTCACACAAGAGGGAGGGAACAATGTGGGTATGAGGAACCACGTGTGGGAAAGCCTTAAGTTACCAGTACCCTAAGCATATTGTCACCCAAGATCTACGTGTTTGGTACTTTTCACTAATGAGTAAAGTCAAAAGTAATTTTGGATATTAGTGTTATGTGAAAGCAGAGCTTGGTAGGAAGCCTGTGGTCATTGTGAAGGCCATGGCCAGAGGGAAGCAGAAGGGAAGTGTAGCCAGGATACATTTTTGGATTTTTTAGTTATGTGTCAAAGGCTGTGATGCCAACAGCAGCCTGTGTGCTATAGAAAATTTTGCCCCAGGACAGCATCCTCTGAGAAAGAACAGAATTCCTTAACTCTTGGCCTCTCTGTGTTTGGCTGGTTCAAGGCTATGGCATAACCATGGAGACAGGTACATGTAATGTTTTCTCTGTAGTCTCACCTGCTTGCCTTGGCTGTGGGCATGATGGACTAGATTTCACTTGTATAAATAATCCATGCCTATTTGGAATTGCCCACAGGTCTGAAGTGTGCCTGCACCTGCTGGGCGACAAAGACAGAAGGCCTCTCTTTATTCTGTTTTAGTCCATGACCCTACCCAGAGAAGATGTGAAAAATCTATTCAATTAACCCATTGTTTAGTATTCAAACATTCAAATGATTGGATTTTTAATTGCATTGGCCATCATTTGAATGGGCATAAAAAACCGTTTAAATTAGCCAAAATGAAGTGAGGGGTTAAGGCAATTATTCTAGTCTAATCATTCATTCAAATATGTCTGAAAACCTATTCTATACTGTTGACTCCATCTCTCTACCTGAAGGGAGTTTTTTGAGTTATGGTAAATCTGCTTGCCTATAGGAGACCCAGGCTGGACTTTGGCACATGGCCTTTTTACATGTTGGATATGGAGTTTACTAAGGTACCACTATAAACTCACAGCCACGATCTAGTTAAAACTTCATGAACTCATTTATAAATGTTTTTCGAAAGGTTATATAGTAGCTACCATTGATTTAGATCAATGGAATTTTGCAAAATGGTTAGGAAGGAAGTTGTTTAGATAATGCGAATAACATATATTGGGTTTTGAGGTTGAGGAAAGGCTAGTATGTTCAAAAATGATTGTTCATTCTGATGCAGGAACATAGGACTAGTAGGAAAGAATGATGAGGAATAGAAGATGTTTGTGGCAGATTTATGAGGGCATTTTAACCACCATGCTGAGAAACATGAATTTATTTTTTAGGGCAGTGGTTCTCAAACTTCAGTGTGATAAAGGATCATGGGAGAGAGGGAAGGGAGGTGGTGTTTCAAATGCAAATTCCTAAATCTTATCTATTGAGATGGCAATTGAGTAGGTCATGAGTGAGACTTGAGTGAGTGAGACTATGCCCTTTTAATATTTCAAGTGGTTTAGATCTGGGGGGGAGAGGGTCTAAGAAGTTACCATCTGAGAAATATTGCTGTAGGTGAGAGGAAGGTCTGGGAAGATTTAAAACTAGGAGTGTCTTATAAGATTGCATTACCTTGATTGAACTGAATTCCTTTAAAAAATGTATTTTATTGATTTTTTTACAGAGAGGAAGGGAGAAGGATAGAGAGATAGAAACATCAGTGAGAGAGAAACATCGATCAACTGCCTCCTGCACACTCCCTACTGGGAATGTACCCACAACCAAGGTCTAGATATGCCTTTGACCGGAATCGAACCTGGGACCTTTCAGTCCACAGGTTGATGTTCTATCCACTGAGCCAAACCGGTTAGGGCGAGCTGAATTTTTCCATTAATTTGCTTCATTCTTAGCATTACTGATGCTATGGTAGAGTACCTGGTCTTGTATATGTCCTCATCAGTCACTGTCAGCTGTTAACCACAGGAGATTAATATTAATAATAACAGGAAGTCAAATTTTCTCTGGTGCTGCAATGTACAGGGCCACTCATGAATCTTCCATGATAAATTGAAATATGTAGTCATGTTTTAATATTAAAATGTCTCTATCTATATCTGCATGGTGTTTTTATTTAAAATATTTTTATTGACTTCAGAGAGGAAGAGAGAGATAGAAACATCAACGATGAGAGAGAATCACTGATCAGCTGCCTCCTGCACACTCCTTATTGGGGATCGAGCCTACAACCCAGGCATGTGCCCTCAATCTGAATCAAACCCTGGACTCTTCAGTCTGCAAGCCAGTGCTCTATCCACTGAGCCAAACCAGCAAGGGCTGCATGGTGGTTTTGATTATGCCTAGCACTCTGTGGTGGTTCTTGGCTAATCTAAATGTCTTTGTCAATCTAATTTCCTAGCACTAAGGCCACCGAGAGTCCTGGGGACTCTGGCAAAACCCTTCACCACTCCTTCTTTCAATGGCCTTTTAGCAGGTGCTAACTTTAACCTTGTGCTTCTTAAATTCACTTTTCATAGTATTGCCAGAGTTGGTTTTCAAAAACTGTGGTAAAGATCATGCCATTTCTCAGAAAAGCGCTCATTCCTCTTGGCTGGCTGACTACTTGCCATTCTTAGAATAGCCAGAGAATTCAAACTGGTTTTGCTTTACTGGCAGAGTTCCCCTTCCTCTTCTCTAATTATGAAAACCTACTTACTTTTCTCCTTCCTCCATGAAGACTTCCAGATGCTCCCAGCCATGAGCAATTGTTCTCTGCTCCCCCTTTTTCACTGCACACTTTACCTTGACTGCAGAGGTAAAATTTAATTTTGCCGTATGACACATAATAACATCATAATGTATAGACGTTTCCCTGTCCCTCCTCATCCTCTTCAATGATATGGTTGGCTTTCTATCAGAGGCTGGGAATATAAAAATGACTTAAGGTTTGGCCTCCTTCAAGCTCATCACAGTGCAGTGCGGCTAACATAGATATTTCTCCTCTCGGTTTACATTCAGTGGGGTAGCCTCCATGTGCAACAAGAAGCTTCCCGATCTCAATGAATTAATTTAGTAAGGGTGTAGTTTTTTCCCCTTGGGCCCCGTGCAGGTTGGTGGGGAAGCTCAGTTCCACACTATTATATTCATGGACCCATATTGTTCTCTAGGCACTCAAGTGTCCCTTGGGACTTTGGCATCAGGTTGGCAAGTCAGGAAAGAGAGAAACAAGGATTGCATGGGCTCACTTCTGAGCCAGCTTTGGATGCAATGAGAAACACTTCTGCCCGCATTTCTTTTGTTCTGAATTCTGTCACATGGCTCCTCCTACTTGTGAGGGAGGTTTGGAAATGCAGTGTAGCCATGAGTCTAGAAAAAAGAAGAGACAAGTTTAGTTTGATGAGCACTCAACTAAAGTCTCTCACACAGACTAAAGCAACTTGAAATCTCCTTAAAAGCTATGTCGTAGCACCTAGATAGACTTTCTTGGGGGGAAAAAGGACAGTGACAATATATAACCCAAGTCTCTGGATTGTAAGAGAGTATCACCTGGCAAATAGGATTCAGTGGCAAGGCATATGCTGGTCACCCTGTTGGCACACCCGTGGAGCTGAGACCCCAGGCCAGGCTCAGATGAAATCCAGAGATCTGGTTTTTTATAGTTAGAGGATAGAGGGCACTAGGTTGGGAAGTGAATGGAATTAATTCTCTTTAAAATGGAATGGCCCAGGCTTCTGCATTTACCTGGATGAGAGATTCAGTGGCCTGCTCACTCTGGGTGGAAGGCAGCTGCGTGCAGCAGCCTCCACACGGTTTTGTTAGAGGTGGCAAGGGCACCAGTTATGTCTCACGGTTGATTGATCAAACTGGGTTTCTTCAAAAGCTCATCTGCCACACCAGTCTCTTGTTCCTCACTCAGTCCTCCGCTTTCCCTAAATCCTTTACCCCAATGGGCATTTTTGAGTTTGACAAATTGCACTGTCTACATGGAGATAAACGAGAGCAGTCTGATTCTTATTTAAGCCCAGAAACTCCGTGGCAACCAGACATGCATTTGAGCAGAGCAGCACCCGGAGCCCGCAGAAAGTAGAGAGGAAACCCGAGAGGACTATGAATGCTATAAAGCCAGGGGACACTCTGCAGTTTGCAAAAACCATTCCCTCAGCACAGTGGAGGAAGGGACCAGATGAGTTCTCATGTGCCAATTAACAAGGCTTTTCAATAACTACGGTGGGGGGGAGGTTCCTTTGGGCCAAGTCCAGTCCATATTGCTGTGGAAATGAACCTTCTGTTTCTTTTCTCTTACAGAACACAGAGGCCTCTTGAATGTCCTCACTTCTCACATTTATTTGTTTAAAAGGAGTTTGCTGACAGAAGCCCCATTAAGATGTCTCCCCGTATTTATCAATCCTGCCAAGCTCCCTGACAGGAAGGGGGTTTGGTGCTTTTAAAAATAGCTTTTCTTCCCAAATGAAGCAAAGCGTGGAGAAAGGGGAAAGGAAAGTGAAATGTGAAGCTTGTCGTATGAAAGGCAGTTTCATTATTTGTCCTTTAGTGGCTTTTGTTCCCACCGAGGGAGGCTTTGGGCCTCTCCCCAATTTGCTGGAGATGAAAACCCAGTTGCCCAACCATAAATACAGACAAGGACGGGGGAAGAAAGGACATTTCCAGTACTCATCCTTGGTCTTCAGATTGAAAGAGAATCTGAGGACCAGTTATGGTTGCTAAGCAAACATGGGGATGTTTCAAATTTGAGCTTTCAAGGCCTTGGTTCTATGGAAGTTCTGTTGGACTCTTGTCATTCCTATGGGTGAAAACTAACATCATTTGTATAGACATTTTATTTTTCCAAAGCTCCTTTTCATCTCTCTGAACTCAAATATTCTCACTCCCTTTTACTACCCATTAGAAGAATCAAAGACAGCTCCCTGCCCACTCCACTATCATCTCAGCCACAATCCTCCCAGTGATTTTGGGAACATGGTTACCACATGGAAATGGGGTGGGGACTAAATATATAAAGGAATGAGCCAGTATCTGCTATCAATTAACAGCATAGTATTTTAGAAACAGCCCTGGGTCAGATAGCGATCAGAAAGCAGGTGGGTCCTACTTTACATCTTTCCACATATAAATCATCCCAACAAATGTGGACTTCATTTCTGCACTGTATTGGTAAGACAAGGCCAGAGTAGTATTGGTTGCTTAACCTCTACAATTCCTTTCTGCTCCATGGATATGGGTCTGAAAATCTTGATCTTGATACTCCTACTCCTACTCTTATGGTGATTAGAATAAATAAATTGGGAAAACTTTTCAGCTTTGGGGTAAACAGAGCCTGCTTTCTCTTTTTTAAAAAAATGATGGCCCTCTATTAGTACATCTAAGAGTACTTACCTCATAGGAAAGTTGTGAGCATCGAATGATAAAAAACTTGAAAGTTGCTTATCATAATGGCAGCCATATTGTCAATGAGCAATATATTTATAGACATAGGAGGCAAAAGGTCATTTTGAGGTGTGGTATTGACTTAGTATTTTGCAAATGGAGGCTGTCTTAGATTGCAGGACAAAAATTAGGTTACATAAAAGAAGGGGAGCCTTACTCTTTGAGGCCACAGAAGATCCCACTCTTGGGTGAATCTCCGCCATTCAGAGGTAGCTGGTGACATACTTGTAGGGTTGAGGCTGTGATGTTTGATTTGGCATATTGTTATTCTTAAAGCAGAGCCCAGAGGTCTGTCTAGGTTCTGTATGAAAGGAAATGACTAGGCTCTCCTGTCAGTGTATTTGTGGAATGCACAAAGAGCCAGGGAAGTCCTATTGGAGAATCATTTAAATAGTTTTAAATTAAAAATTAAAAACTAGTGCCAAGTTTTGTGATCAGGGCTGCAATCAAAGGAGTTTTGGTAATTTTGCAGAGAAACCTGCAGCATCTCAGACACAAATATTACCCTTTCAGTTGGGTCTGTTTATGAAAATGCAACAGGGAGCAAGGAAATTATTAGTGAGCATCTCTTGACTGCCAGATTTTACTACACAGAATCACACAGGTTTCCCAGCATTGTCTCAAGCCTAGTTGAACCAGTGGAGACTTGTCTAATGCCGCACAGTAGGTTAGTCTGAAATGCAAAGTCAAACAGGAACCTTGCCCCCTTACCACATCATGCTATCCCCCCCTAAGGATCAAGCCCCCTTACTGGTGTTGGGCTAGCTATATGAGATAAATGGAATAGGATATGACATCCCATTTTCTTGAATTATACAACAGAATTTGATTAGCTTGTTGATTAATCATTTAGTATATCTCCATATTTTCAGAGGACTGGAGCAGACTCCTCAGGGTGCTTCATGTTTAACATTTGAGAAAGCTTAGTTGTCTCATATTCCCTGTATCCTTTAAATATGCTTTCAAAGTGATAGAAAACCACAGATGAAAGGTACCAATGGAAAAAAAAATTAGCACATTTCCCTTCATGTGTAGGTGGGTGCATATGTAAATGTGTATTCTGCTGATCTCAATGTGTGTTAACACAGGAGTGTGTGAGTAATCTCGAGAGAAACAGTGACAGCAACTTAATTAATTCTGCTGACATTGTTATGTCTTTAAATACAAGTAAGAATTGAGAGTGGATCAACTTAGAAATCTCTATGACTGTTACTGATGTTACTTTTTTATTCAGTAAAAATGGAATTGCAAAGTAACAAAACCTATCAACCCCAGGTAACTGATAGCTTATTGATGATCAGATTTCTGAGGAAGTTCAAGGAATGTCCTCCTTGTCTGGGAAGGAAGGACTTCTCAGTCCTTGTGCCCAAAGAGTAGCAAGACATTTAGTTCAAGAAAGAAGAAAGTGGGAGTTACTAACATGGCTCCATATATCTCTGTCATGTCACCACAGGTAATTAGCAGAAATGCTTTCCTGACAACTACTATTACAGGCAACGTGATCCACAAAAGTTCTGAAGAATGAAGCTTTAAAGAAACACAGAAGGAGAAGAAAACTGGGTCAGCATGCAGTGCTTTATTTAAGTTGTCTACAGTATGTGAATGAAAAGGTCTAAAAACTAATTAAAACTTTTAGAAGTATTTAGTTTTCAAATGGTCTATTCCAATGGTCCAGGGGAGATGATAGATTTGTATGTAATCATTGACCATTGCTGTTCACTAGTTGAACTTGGGCAAGTCACAAACTTTTTTTTAAGGTTATATTGCAGGATTGGATAATTTCTAAAGCCCTCATCAGTTCCATATTCATTCCATAATTCTCTCTCTGCAAGACAGTGACTCAGAGGGAAGTAATTTGTCCTCCTAGGGGACATTGACAGTGCTTGGAAACATTTTGAATTGTCATGACTGGGGATATGATGGAACTCCCTAGTTTAGTCAGAGACTATCCCCCAGTGAGCATAGTGCTGGTAACTTAGTTTTCTTACCTTAATGTGGGCCCCCCTGATGAGTCCCACTGGTTTTACTTAACTTCCCCAAGGTTAGATAGTATGTTTGTGGCAATGCAAAACAGCCTAGTTTTAGAGTGATTACTTTTTAAAGATCTTTCCTCTACATTAACTATCCTTTAGTTCACTGGGAGAACAGCCATAAAATGTAAATATCCTAGAGAGAAGAATTGTACATTCACACTATTCATGTGGAAATAGGTCTATTTTTGCCTGGGGTTAATGGCATTCCATGAGGCAAACAGATGATTAGGAATATTTGAATGAATGCAAGAGAGTCTTTCAGGTACCACCAAATACCACCTCATTGATACTGTCTTCATCTGGTTCACCTCTAAAATTAGCTGTGCATTTTGGTGGTGCAGATACAGCTGGGGGAAGAGCCAGGGATAAAACATGAAACTATGCCTCACAGATCTTTCATTGTGGGTGGCATAATGATGACCCCAGGTACTATCTCTCTTATCAGATTCCACATTGATGCCAAACCCACAATTTTGTGGGCTGTTCCTAGCTACCAAGGAAGGCAAATTCATTGTGAAACTATTATAGGATTTTCCAGGAGGACTTTGGCTTTGGACATTCCAATGGGCTGCTTGAACCCTTCTTGGAATCATGTTGCAGTTGATGGCTCTTCCTTTCTAACCCTCCTTCTTTCTCTTTCTCTTTCCATAGCTTTAGACCTGCATCCTAATCTGAAGATTATCTCACCTTATCCTGTTCCTTCCCTAATACATCTCTTGCACTTTTGTTCTTGTCTTGATACCTGTTTCTCAGAAGATCTTAATATAAGTGCTCTGAGAAAGCAGTCAGTAAGGCAATGATTGGGGACTGGCTAACTCACTTCCAGATGGGCAAAGCAAACACCATCTTAAGTAGTAGGTTGGGCACAAATTCCCCTAGAACAGCCGTGGGCAAACTAAGGCCCATTCGGCTGTTCTATCCGGCCCGCGGAGCTGAAAGAGCGGAGGCTTCTCTTGCTCTCCCCTCTGCTCCTTCACCAACAGCCCAAGATGAGAGTGCCAGCATGGTCAGGTTGCTTTTGTTCCAGCCCTCTGGTCCAGTTTAAGAACCCATTGTGGCCCTCGAGTCAAAAAGTTTGCCCACCCCTGCCCTAGAACAAAATTATGTCTCAATTGCAAATGGTTTTACTTGTGAGATACTGGAAAATGTCTAGGTGGAGGGGAAAGTCATTACAGGTTTCATGGGGGTAAATGATAGTTACAAAGACAGTGGAGTTATCTGATTACTACAAAATTCTACTGAAATTCCCCCTTCAGAAACATAATGAGAAATTGTTAACTGTGGAAAAAATGCAGTGAAATTAAGAGAGGACCTGATTTAGTGAGTATGTGTGAACCATACAAATAAAACCAAACACAGGGATCTAAACCATACCATCCAATTTGTGACTAATAAAAATAAGTTTTCATTTTAACTACAATTTTTGATGTGTGTGTGTGTGTGTGTGTGTGTGTGTGTGTACTCAGCCAACATTTAGACCTGGATTGAAGCTAACACAGAGAAAGAAAGAAGGAATGAATACTATATATTTTTTATTAGCCTAGAGCAAGCATTTCAAACTCATGGCCCATGGGCTGCATGCCTGTTTATTTGGCCCATGTTAGCCTTTGAGTTTGACATGCTTGCCTCGGCGTCTCCTACCTAGAGAGGAAGATTAGCTGACCCAATGGATAATAATACTTGTTTATAATCTTAAAATTTATGGAAGGCATCACTGATTATATTCATTTATATCTTGGATTTGCATATATTTTCTTCTAAACAATCTGGAACCTATACAGACAACTTTAGCAGCATGATTCACTTTGAAAATGTCATTATAAAATTCACCAATAATTAAAGTATGGTTATGATAAAGTGGATGTTGCAGAAGTGGTGAATTTGGTGCCCTAAACGCTGGACTGCTTGTCTGGTGTAACCAGTAGTTGAGAGTTGACCAATGAACCAGGAGGTAATGGGTTCAATTTCTAATTAGGGCAAATGCCTGGGTTGCAGGCTCGATCCCCAGTGGGAGGCATGTAGGAGGAAGCTGACCAATGATTCTAACTCATCATTGTTGTTTCTATCTCTTTCCCTCTCCCTCCCTCTCTGAAAGCAAGAATTTTTATTTTAAAGCTGATCTAAGGATCCTTTATGATATATTTTCTTTTATTATTTTGATTACATTTTCCTTTGATTGACCGATTTCTATATTTTCTTCTCTCATTTTTCTCTCTCACCCTAAGCCTAAATTGAGTGAAGGATATTTCCTCACAAACTGATTGCTCATGTTACCGATTTTCTCAGCTGACTGAATATGGACTTTGTTTTGGAAGCAACTCTCTTTTTTTTTGTTGCCCCTTCAGTTCTGAGATGGCTGGTCTGAAATTTTTCTCAGTTCTGACTCACAGATCTTGTTTTTATTTAACATCTTTCAACATTCTTTTCACGTGGCTCTAAATAATTGAAGAAATTTGAGCCCCCTTATTTATCACACAGAGATATTCCATGGAAACCTTAGTAGAAATAGTATAGTTTTACATTACTGCTGAGCTCCTATAATTATGGAAAGTTAAAGGCTTCTAAGAATGTAAGAATGTTGGCAGTAGTTGTGACAGACATACTGTGGCCCACAAAGCCTAACATATCACTATCTGGTCTTTACAGACAAAGTTTGTTGAATCCTGATAGAGAAAGTCCTCTCTACTCCCTTTGTCCCATACTGACTTGCTGAAGAAATAAGACCTTTTTCCTGTAAAGAGACCAACACTCTTAAATTGTCTCACTGCTTTCTGTGCTGTTGTTTAATTTGTTTCTCTCTCTTTCCTTTTTCTCAATAAACCGGAAGTTAAATTTAAAATTTTAACAGATTAACCAGATATATGTTTATTTTAGTCTATAAATATCCTTGTTTTCCCCAAAGCCTTCCCTTATTTAATCAGATGTGCATTGAAAATAGAAATAAAAGTGGCTAATGTTTATTGCACATTTGCCAAAGATACTTGTCAATATTGAATAGACAGTAAGGATGTGAAGGGGAATCTATTGTATAGGTGAAGGGAGATCATCATTTATGTAGTAAGAATTAAAGGACCTACGAAATCCAGGAGAAAATAGCCATTCAATGAGACCTTGAAGAAAAGCAGAGAAAAGAAGGGGGCATTTGCAGAATGTTTATGTTCTTGTCACTTCAAAGAAAAATCCACAGCAAACACAAGAGGAATTTTTAGCTGATGAGTTAGGGTTTCAATAAAAAACACAAGTGGAAATTTATGACTTTTGGTTGTCCTGGCAAAGAAACCCTGTGCAAGCTATTCTCTGTCTAATTTCCACCTTCCTGAATCCATTTATTACTTTTCTGTCCTACCCTTTGCTATGGGAGGTTGACTTCTATCACCCACCTCTCTTGCCACCTGGCTTCTGATTGGGTTAGGTTGAAGGAAGTTATCCATAGGAAATCTATGAGTGCCTGCAGAGGGGGAGTTCATAGGAGACAGGCTAGTTACTTATTACACTAATTCCATGAGTATAGGCTAGAGGTTTTTACCAGTCAGGTGCCTGGTAGATTTTATCAAAAGAAGGGGTGACATTTACAAATGTGAGCAGTGATAAAAGGAACTAAGAGAGGACTCCTGGATTAGCAGTAGCATGAAGCAGTCCTGCTCTGACTGTGAGGTGTGCGAGAAGGGAGGACTATATGGTGGAAGGTATAGGCTGCCAGAATGATGTCATGAAATGTATGATTTTCTGATGATCTGAGTTATTCTAAGAATTGTTCTGCTATAAGATATCTTAGGCATCATCTAGTAGTACAGTATGTTACCCCATGAAGAAATTTCTCCCTTAAAATTTAACCAGTCTGTTTTAATGATCAGATTCTTCTCTCTCCGATAAGTAGCTATCTTGGGTAACCAGTTCTCCTTATTTATGAGTTCTCTCTTCTTTCCAGGGGCTAAGAAAATAATATAATACAACCAGGTCTGCTCAGCTCCCTCCCCTGCCCTGTGGCAAAAGCATCAGATTCCAGCTTTCCAGCGAAAATTGTCATACCAGTGACTACTAGTCTGGAGAAACACTTTGAGGACTTATGATAAATAAAAAAGGAAGAGCCTAATTAACTTGAGTTAGGAGCAGAGGGGAAAGTTGCTTTAGAAAGAAATCCAATAGAACTACTAGTCAACAATTAGCCTGTTATTCATGGCTCTTTAAATTTCATTTAATAATTATAAATTATGTAATCCCATGTGCAAAGCTGGTGCTTGACCGTGGGAGAGAGATGGCAGCAAATAAATGTTTACATGGCACCAAGTGTCCACACCCACAGGGAATTTTCAGTGGACAATTAATTTTCTTGAGTAAGAAAGTCACTGGAAGTAGGATGTGAGACACTATTTAGAAATGATGGAGAAGCTTTCCTTTGAGTAAAATTCCAAATTTTACTTTGGCATACATTACTATAAACATTGTACTCTCTATGGACAATTGAATATTTGGTGATGGTTGAGAGTCCTAAGTTTAACGGATTGACATATATGTCCCTTTTACAAAATCAAAAAGAAAGAAGTATCTTAACCACATTAGTTTTCTATGGCCTCTGTAACACAATTTTCACAAACTTAGTGGCTTAAAACAACACAAATTGATTGTCCTACAAATCTGTAGCTTAGAAGGCCAACCTGGGTCATACCTGTACTAAATTAGTGTTGACAGAGATCTATTTTTTCCCCCTGGAGGTTCTAGGATTTCCTTGTCATTCCATCTTGTAAAGGACATCTTCACTGCTTGGCTTGTGGGGATTGAGCCTGAAACCAGGAACTGAGCCAGTGATCTCTTGGTTTATGGGTCCGTGCTCAACACCGAGCCACACCAACTGGGTGAACCTCTCTCTTTTATTAGCAGTTTACTTTCCTGACAAATGCTAATAAGATCTGGAGACATTTTCCGAGTCAGTTACTGGAAGGACATATAGGTGGCAGAGTTCCTAAGGACAGCAGAATAGGCAGTGCTCATGGATAATGAAAGAGAGCAGTCCCTACACACGATAAACATTTTTCAAACAAGCTCTGGAAGTTGTCTCCTGAGCTAAAGGATTAAGCCATTAGCTTTAACAGTGCCAGTGTGTCCCCACTTCCAAATTTCACTTAATTAGCATCCAAGGTAATATTAAGAACAAACTTCACACAGAGGAAAGTGTGAAAACATTAGCTGCTCATAAATGTGATGGTCTCTTGAGACACAATGAAGGAAAAAGATGCTAAGCAGAATATAAACTGTTATCTATATAAATGGTAAAAAAAAAAAAGTCGAGCCAGGAGGGTAGATTACCAGAAGGGTTAGTAACATGCTAAAATGTAGCACTGTGTAAAAGAACTTTCTATGATAACAGAAATGTTCCATGTCTTTGCTGTCTAATATGATAGCCACTAGCTACATGTGCCTGTCAATGACTAGAAATGGGGCTAGTGCAATTGAAGAACTACATTTTTAAATTTATCTTATTTTAATGTATGTTTAAGTTAAATAGTCACAATATGGTCAGAAGCTACCTTATTGGACACTGCAGCCATAGTAATTAACTTTTCTTTCTTTGCCTTACCCATCACGCTGATCCTCATAAATCCCTGCTCCAAATAACAACAAACAAAACAAAACAACAAAAGAATAACAATAACAGCCGTTCAGGGCACACAATAAACACCTCTACTTGTCCAGAAGGGACAGCAAGTCTGTGCCTGTGTCAGAAGGCCCTGCAGATCCCTGATTAGAGCAACCAGAATGGGGGCGTGATTCTGGGCGACACTGAATTATCAGGATGTGCAGTGAGAGAGGGTCCGTGTCTGGAACTGGTTTCAGGAGGTTAGTTCTGCAGGTGCCAGTGTCATGGTCCTGGTGGAAAGAACAGAGATAGAATCAGTACCCCTGGATTTGTTAACCTCTTTGTGTGAAAAGACAGTCGCTACACATTTTGGAATAAAGGCATTTTTAGGGCTCCTTGTCTGTTTTGTTAACTCTTACATTCCAAGCATTTAAACCATTTCCTCTTACTAAGTGGATCCAATTTGTACTTTTAAATTGTGGAGAGTGGTGGTAAACATAGGTCATGATATTCAATTTGCTTGGACCTCCTATTATTGTAATATTTATGTCTGACAAATGTTTGCTTTCTGAGCTACAGTTTGTTTCCATACAGTCTTACTAAGGTGTACAAATGAAAGGGCATTTAGTTGTACAATTAATAGAGTGAATATATTGAAATGAATACAGTTGCATGAAAAACTGATCGCCTCAAAGAATACTGGTTGAATAATCCCCATATGAACAGTTCATTGCCACCCGGCTCCAAAACTTTTGTCTTCACATGTAGCATGCTTGAAATTATTTTGGCTGTTTAGACAAATCTTGTGCCTATGAGCAAGCTCTCAGCACTGCTGTTCAATTCAGAGAATATGTTGTCAGGGCCAAAATGAAATTGAGAGATGAATCTGTGTCTTAATAAATATGATGCGATTTAACAAATGGAATAATTATAATAAATTAATACATAAAATAAAATGATGAAATTTAAAAACTAATGATAAAAGACTAAAAATTTAATAAATATTTAAAATATCTTTCCTTTTATAAATTTATTTTTTATTTTAAAATTTCATTTATTAATTTTTATTGTTGATACTATTACACATGTCCCCTTCCCCCACTTAGCCCATTTCTCTCCAGCCCCCACCACTACTCCCGTGGCCCTCACTACACTGTCATCTGTTCCCATGGACTACGCATATATGCTTTTTGACTATTCTATTTGCTTTCATTTATTCAATCTGAGATCTGCAGCTGATATGGCTTTCCCCAATATGTTGCTTCTTTGACATGGTAATTTAAATATGTATCAGCCACAATAATGATTAGCAGAATGATCACAAGTCAAAAAATAGCCTAAGAGTTGTGGAATTCAACTTGTTTCTATTTCCTTTTGGACTTTATGAACTATAAAAAGATGCATTTATTGCCCTGTAGAGATGATTTCTAAGTTATGCCCTATGCCTATATTCTTTTTTAAAAATTTATTTTATTTTTATTTAAAAAATCTTTATTGTTGAAAGTATTACATATATTCCCCCTTTTTCCCATTGACCCCTTCTACACTCCTCCTCCCCCCCAGGCTTTCACCACAATATCGCCTGTGGCCATGGGTTAGGCATATGTGCATACAAATCCTTTGGTTGATCCCTTCTCACCCACCCTCCACCCTCGCCTCCCCTTCAAGATTTGGCAGACAATTTTATGTTTCTATGAACTTTTCAGATTATTAGCATTATATTGATTAACTTAAACCTAACACTGTTTGCCCCCTGCGTTTGTGAGGGAGAACAGTGAGTTGATCTGACATTCACGTTGTAGTCTGAGACTGTGATGAATGTGCCAGGGTGTTTTCTTTATTGCACAATCTCTAGAAGGTGTTTGTAGATGTACTTGTATCTTTTATGACTCCTAGAACACACATATCTGAATCATGGCATCACCCACCAAGTTGGCTTCTTATGCACAAAGACATTTTCTAAACACCCAGTGGCCAATCACTCTCTAATCAATCATAAGCATCTAGGCAACACTCTCTGTGTTAGGTTATGGATCAAGTTATTTTCCAGCACTCTGCTTACTTTGTATCTAACAACTGCCCAAATGCCTAATGCCGTCGGAGTCTTTACCAACAAAGAACCCATTAGCTATTCTTTGCTCCCTCCCTTTCACTTTCTTCCTTCCTTTAGGGGTAATTACTGCTATGAAAAAGGCTATGCACGTCACACTGTGGAAGGTGCTGAGATAAAATATACTTTATTTTTTTTCTAGCAAGTAGCCTATAACTTGTCAGGATACTAGATGCATAGAAAATGTCCTATAAATGCTGGTTACCAGGGCTTGCAAATTCTGGGGAATTAATCAACAGAGAAATACTCATTGAGACACTAATAAATATTTGAATAAATATCAGACATGTCCTCTGACTTCAGTGAGCTTGTATTTTATTTAGGTAGGGAGAAGAAAAATCACACACATCAAATAACTTCTGAACAATTAAATCCGAACTGTGTGTAGATGTTAAATACAAAACAGTGAAATTAGTGAAAGCAGGAGTAGTTGGGAAACATACCATGTAGAGGCAGAAGTGAATTAGAAGAAGTGGTGTCGGTTCATATTTGGTTCATATTTGGTTCATGTTACATAGACAATGGCTCTGGACCATGATTAGGGAGTAAACTAAATTGATCAACTCTGTAACCACTTACGAACCCCACAATCATCTCCATATTAACATTATACACTAAAATTACTGGAGTCTTAAGAATGGTTCTTATGGGTCTAAGGCAGCTATTTCTTTCTCATGAAAATTTCCACTGAGGCTGCAGAATAGTCCTGGGATAATTATGGGGTGGCTTTCAGATAGGAGTTCCTAGAAATACTGAAATAGAAAATAAAGGAAAATATCTGATTGCTGCTGAATCCTTGGCTCCAGGAAACCTGTGCAGGATATCTTTAGTTTGTGCCTCCCCATCTACTGTATCCTAAGCCCTGCCCTGTGATTGGGAGGTTGACCAGTATAAATAGAATCAAGAGAGACTTTGGCTTTTCGCCTCCCAGCTGGGCTTGGTCAATGGGGGATGCTGGCAAGACACTAGAGGGAGAAAGAAGAATGAAGTCAGAGTATTGATCCCTTTGATTTTTCTCAATTGGGGTCATGATGGGTTGACTGCCTTTATTAATTGAAAGACCACAACTGTTGGGAAGTCGTCTTTTTAGAGCACTCTCTCCAGATTCTATAACTGGCCCATTCTCTTGTCCCTTTAGGACAAGATATTGCAACCACTTAGTAGTCCAAGTTACTGTGGAAACTCTGTTGCTTTTCCTAACCCCTGACCCCTCCTTTGCAAACAGTGCCTTTATTTTGTGCGTCTCAAGTATCCAACTTCAGTGTGATACCAATTTCCAGTGTAATGCATATTCTAGGATGGCAGAAGGACTTAGAGTAGTTATGCCTACCCAACATAGCATCCCATTGGACCATTTCTTCTGTTAATTAACTTGAATGGTGTGTATGTGAGTTTGAGCCTGGGGTAAACCTAATTGGTGCAGAGGGCACTTGACTATAGTTAATTAACTAATAACTTGCTTGAAAATGAGGCAGGATAATAAGAAGCTAGAAAAATTCCTTGGCAAGTAGAATGGGAAAACTGAGACAGGTAGCTGAACAAACTGGCCATGTAATTTATAGACAGATAATACATTGCAAGGTCTTACACCTTCCAGATCATGCTGGGGTATACCTGCCTCTGCCCCAGTCCCTCTTTGATGACATTCTTTGAAGGTGAAACTGGACAGGGACTGACCTATACATTCATTTTGATATATCCTCATAGATCCTCCCCTGAGACCTCCCCCAAAATCCTGGTCTTTAGAAAACAGATAAAGGACCCAGTGCATGCTCTCTCTAGAGCCCACCCACACCTTCTTTGTTCAGGCCTGTATCTTTGCTAGCTTTCTCCCAAAATTTAAAGGTCCCCACAAGACTTGCAACCAAAGGAGCAGTGGGCAGTGGCAGCTCCTCCTGAGCTAAGCCCTGAAGCTGTTTTTAAGGGACCTTTTTATTTATTCATTTATTTATTTATTTATTTTAACTCTGTAACTTGTTTCCTGAGTCCACACAACCCAGCTGGCTCACTTCTGCCTCTGACTTTCTTTCCAAAAGGCTAAGGCAGCTCTCTGAGTAGCTTGCTTGAATCTTCTCTTCTAGTGTAAATACCTGCTAAATAAACTTCCTCTTGTGCTAGAATTCTAAGTTATTTAAAAAAATATATATATATTTTATTGATTTTTTAACAGAGAGGACGGGAGAGAGATAGAGAGTTAGAAACATCGATGAGAGAGAGTCATAGACCAGTTGCTTCCTGCATACCCCCCACTGGGGAAATGCCTGCAACCAAGGTACATGCCCTTGACCAGAATTGAACCCGGGACCCTTCAGTCCACAGGCCAACGCTCTATCCACTGAGCCAAACCGATTTTGGCTAGAATTCTAAGTTCTGAAGTCTTTCTTTACAGAACTCAAAAACTGAGAGCCAACATTGCTGGTAACAAAAATATATTCACTTCAGACTGTGTGTCCACTTTGCCTCTCAAAAGAGCTACTGCATGCATGTCCCGGACACTGAGACACCCAGCTGTAGGCAATCATCTCCTGACTACCAGCCACCCTCTTCAACATTCTCTGTAGCCATACCAGTACCTGTATCACTTCCCATTTATGCTTGCAAAAAGAATTGAATTACACGCTGAAGTAGCTATCACTCTAACAGCCCCAATTGCATATGAAAATGCTGTTTGTGTGAGAAAATATAGAGTTTCATGCACATAAATAATTTGCTTATACAAAATTTTATCTAATTTTTTGGGTTTTCAAAAACTTTTTATTTAAAGCTGATTGTCTTAAAGCAGTTGTTATAGATAGGAAACAACCCAATGACAGTCTTTCTTTTTCCACGTGGATTCTTATCCCAGGCATTCAAATCCTATCTGATTATTTCCACTATTTTCCCCCAGAATCTGCTTGCCCAGGAGATTCAAGGAGGGGTGGGGGGTGGCAGGCAACAGAGGAGCAGACTGGCATCCTGCTTCACTTCCCACTGACAGCTGAGCTCCCTCCACAGAATCTTGCATCCAACAATGATGTGCAAATCAAGATCTCAGATGGATTTGCAAGTCCCAGGTGGAACTCATAGCAAAGGCATTTAAAAAACAAAACTCTCTTTTGACATGTAAACTGATTAAGTGTGATATGTATGCCCTTTCCTTCAAGGATAAGCTTGGAGAACTAGATGTAAAATCCACAGGATGGCTGCTCAGATGCCAGTCACTCATTCTGAAGTGAAATATGAAAATCCCAGAAGCAAACTCGGGGCTTTACCCTGAAAGCTTAGAAAAATTATGCCATTGAACAGCCCTAGAACTCTCCATAGCCTGCACGATATCGTTCCAGCAATGAAGTGATTTTTTTCTGTTCAGCTGAAGGAATGTCTGACACTGGAACTGGTCACTTTTTTTTTTTGAAAATTTACATTTCTTTTGGTCAACAGACTATATCAAGTAAATATTTATTTTCTACTGTTGGCTTAGTATCACCTAGATCCGTGGTTGGTCAAACTGCAACTCATCAGCCACATGTGGCTCTTTGGCCCCTTGAGTGTGGCTCTTCCACAAAATACCACAGCCTGGGCAAGTCTATTTTGAACAAGTGGCATTAGAAGAAGTTTAAGTTTAAAAAATTTGGCTCTCAAAAGAAATTTCAATTATTGTACTGTTGATATTTGGCTCTGTTGACTAATGAGTTTGCCCACCACTGAGTTAGATGGCGAAAGAAATATAGTAAATCATGATCCTTGGCCCCAAGGAACTTATCATTTTATTGGAATTAAAATATATATAAGAAACGAAACAGGTAATTAAGAATACAGCAGAGCATCATATTTTTTTTAAAAAAAATAATTGAGACTTACTAAATGTTAGCCATTGTAGTAGGGACAGAATGGCAGGTCTTTCCTTTGATTCTGAGGTGCTTATAATCTAGTTGGTGAATGATGTGGGTATTAGTTTGTATTTACCATAGATTAGACAAAGAAGAGGGTGTATTAGATTGGAAAAGTTGAAAAATGGCATAAAATTTAGATTGGGTCTTTTTTTTAAATTTCTTTTTTGATTAAGGTGTTATATATGTGTCCTTATTCCCTAATACCTTATCCCCATTATTCCAGCCCCTACTCATTTTCTCATCCCCCCTGTTGTCTCTGTCCATTGGTTAGGCTTATATGCATGCATACAAGTCCTTTGGTTGATTTCCCTTCTTCCCCCCACCCTCCCCTACCTTCTCTCTGAGGTTTGATGGTCTGATCCATTGGGTCTTTTAAAAAAATATATATTTTATTGATATTTTACAGAGAGGAAGGGAAAGAGAGAGAGAGAGCTAGAAATGTCAATGAGAAACATCGATCAGCTGCCTCTTGCACACCCCCTACTGGGGATATGCTCACAACCAATGTACATGCCCTTGACCGGAATCGAACCCGGGACCTTTCAGTCCGTAGACCGACACTCTACCACTGAGCCAAACCGGTTTCGGCATGATCCATTGGGTCTTAAAAGATGGGTAGGATTTAGGCTGGTAAAAATGAGGGGTTAGCTATAATCTAAGAGGGGGAATATAGACCCGGAAGCTACATGATAGGATTGGTTAGAGAGAGGAACCACTAACTTCTTTCTTTGAGACACGGGAGTTTATTCAGAGAGTGGTAAGACATGTGTCCTTGTGTCTTTGATTGTTGCCCTGGGAAGTTTCAAGACAGGGACCATCATGGTGAAGCGTGATAGCGAATATCAGTTAGGTGGCATGTGGTCCTGCCAGCAACTGGGTCCCCCTTCACTCCTGTCTCCTTAATTGCAAGGCTTCTATCTTTTACAGTAGCCTGCCTTTTCTTCTGCAGGTAACTGCTTTGTGGGCTTTTGTTTTATATATGGAAACATTTCAGCAGTGTCCTTAGCAAAAGCTGTATCATCAATCATGCTTGACAAATTCCGGGATGAGGGAGGAGGAGGAGAGTCCTGCTTTTCATTTGGGGAGGCACAAAGGTCAGAGAGGCTTTACTCTCACTAGAGCTTTCAGTCTCAATATTTTGGTGTACACCTCTTTCTTTTTCTTCTTGTCAAGCTTGCAGCGTTTTCATGCCCTTTTCAACTTCTTTCTTCTATGAAATGTATTCTACAAGCCTTTGTCAAGTTCCCTGTGAAATATCTTTGATGCACGAAATCCAGAGGGCTTTAAAAAATCACCTCATTTGGTGCTATTGGGGAACACTAATCAATCCTTTCTTGTCTTTAAGTCCCCTCTCGAACTCTGCTGTGAGGACCACGCTGTGAGAGTCAAATTGATGGGGGAGGGAAGCCAGAGGGATGACAAATAGAAAGTACTTCTGCATCAGCCAGCCACTCATTCAGTGTGGGATAGGTAGGAAGGAGCATATTGGGATTATGGGATTATGGAGAAGAACAGGGTTGGTAGGATGGGGGTAGTTACAACTGAATAAGACAGTGAACTTAGTGAGCAATTCAGGTTGATCAGAGCAATGAGAGAATTAGAACTTGGCTGCAGGCGAATGAGAGGCTTAGTTTATCTCAGTGACATGGAATTAGGGCCAAGGATGGGCCAGAAGTCAGATCAGCAGACAAAACCTGGAAGACATCACAGCAGAAAGAAGAAGAATGGGGAGGTACAAGGTCCAGGTGCAGAAATGGGAATCTCCTACCTCCTAAGACCCACAACAGAGAAGACTTGCTCTTCCTCAGGAAGAGGACTTAACACAGGGAATAAAATCACAGGTCTACAGGGCCAAGCAGGCAACTAAAGAGTGAGGAGAAAGCCAAAACTGGTTTGGCTCAGTGGGTAGAACGTCAGTCTGCAGAGTGAAAGGTCCCAGGTTTGATTCCAGTCAGGGGCATGTACCTTGGCTGTGGGCACATCCCCAATAGGGGGTGTGCAAGAGGCAGCTGATTGATGATTCTCTCTCATCGGTATTTCTAACTCTCTATCCCTCTCTCTTCCTCTTGTAAAATAATCCATAAAAATATATTTAAAAATATATTTTAAAAAAAGAGTGAGGAGAAAGAGGTGTAGCAAAGCATAAGGAAGCATAAGGTGGAGACTGGGACCAGCTGGAAGCCCCAAGTCCTCTCTGTCTAAAGGGGACAGTTGCTCCTTAGTTCCTGCAGATAGCTGCTCAGAGGAAAATAAACCCAGTGTTACCAATTCTTCTGATTTTTTATAAAAGAAAAAGTAAAAAATTGGATTTTTTTTAGAAGATTGTACAGGCTAAACAAAATACATCTTTGGGCTGCCAGTGTGCAAAATAAATTGGTGAGCTAGCTTGGAATGCTAAAAGTGTTTTCCTTGATATTGTAGAAAGTATGACAAGAGAACAGTATTTTACAATGGTAATAATAACAGCAATTTAGTTCGACACATCCGCTTGGCTCAAGGAAAGTCATCTAGGGACCGAGGAGAGATTTGTGATAGAGAATTATAGAGGTGGGGGGAGGGGGAGTCTCAGAGGAAACTTAGTCACCCAAAAGTAACCAATTAAATAACAGTTACCCTCAGAGCACCGGGTAGAAACTAGGAATCATTCCCATTTCTCTAGTCTAGAGGGTGACAAAAAGGCACTGGGCAGAGTCTCTGGCAGTGATGTCTGCAGGAGTCTACCTTACAGGTGGGAGCAGTGCCCAGACAAATGAAAAGTTAGGGGCCACATAACACAAAGGTACAAGTGATATCAACAGATAGTATATGATTAATTTCTAAACCCTCATTGCCGCTGATATCTTCTACATCACAACAAATATTTATTGGGCTAGCTATGGGCAGAGCACAGATAACTTACTATGTCAAAGGCCGAAGTGATTATCTTTTCTCCTCAATCTGAGAGTAGAGAAGGTATTACTTTTTTTCTCTCTCTCCTTCCATCTATCTATCCTCTTACTCCCCAACCCCCATCACCATGCCAATGGTCATTTTCTTTCCTACTCTATCAAATCTGTTCCTGTTTTTCTTCCTATCTCCCATCTGCTGTCTTGGTCTCCCTTCCTGTCTCATCCAAGAGGCCCTTAAATCCTGTTGATTCTTTCTTCTGAATATCTCCTCCAATCTGCTTCCTCTTTTATATTTTTAGTGCCTCTGAATTTCTCTCTTGTTCCAATTCCCCTTACTTCACTTAGAGTTATGTGTCACCTTGATGTCATTTCTCCCCCCCAAAAAAAGCTGATGTGCCACTTTGCTGTCTGTTGGATGAAGGCCAAACTCCTTGACATACTATTCAAGGTCCTTCATACACTTTTTCTTGCCTAGCCATGGACCCATTGTTCTGCCACTTGCTTTGTCTTATTTTTATAAACTCTGAGACTCCAAATTCAGAAATTATATGTTGAGAGAAAATCCAGTAGATTAATTTTATTATTAAAGAATATTTTAATTACACATATTTTATTTTGGATCCTACATTAAACCTGATTTGAAACATATATTACCTTCTAATTAGAAATATAATTTCTTCCCTAAAACATTTTTCTCATCCCCCATAATGTTAATAACCTTAAAACATCCCAATAACTGAATCCATCATTAACTAAGGCCTGTTTGGTTGTTTTTCCTGGAGCCATGCCTGTTTGATGTATTGTTCCATACTTAGCCATGACAGTCTTGTGATGCATTATGTCACTCAATATTTTCACCCCAGAATAATAAATTGGAGAAATGAGACATCTGCCTACAATTTATTCCTGTTATGTCTTTTCCTCCCTGAAAAGGATATGACAATGACTCTAAAATGAGAAAGCTTGGTCAGCTTAACCCTTTAAAAAGCTACCCATAGATCCATGTGTCAGTCACATAATTTTTGTATGTCTTCACATATTTGGTGGAAACACAAAAATATTTATGCCTTTAATTGGAAAGGTGTTATATTCATGATTTAATATAAGCAAAGGCTGAATGTAAACTTATGTGTCAGATATTGTACTGGCCACACGGGCACACAGAGGTGGTAGACAGGGCATTCAAGGAAGGAGACTGAGTGGTGGCGAGGTCGGGATTTTGGCTCAAGTTTTGCTTCACTCATTCATGAAGTGTGTGCCCTTGTGTACATGACTTCACCTAAGTTTTACTTTTTTTTTAGCTGAAAAAAAAATGTATCACCTAGGGTTGTACAGGATGAAATGAGTTAATATAAGCAAAGGACTCAGTATACATAGCAAACTCAATCAATAGTAATCATTATTTTTCATTTGGTAGAGTAGTACACAGACTATTACAATGGAGTAATTATTGCAATGTTAGAGATAAACACTACATGGTAGTTGTACAGAAGGACCATCTAATAGAGTTTGAGGGTAGATTCTATTGGTATCATAGGAGTGGCTAATGTTTATTGAGTACTCATAATGTGCTAGGAAATGTTTAATTCTCACCACAAGTTTTTGAGGTAGATGTTACTGTCATCTCTGTCTCACAAAGACTGTGAGGACACAGAGAGAATAACTAACTTGTGTAAGATTACCCAGCTTCTCAAAAGGCTTAGCAAATACTTCCAGGAAGAGGGATACCCACTGGGCACAGCAGCAAATCCCTAACACATGAAAACTAGCAACTGGGCGCATTTGTGGGTGGGAAGAAGTTGTCTCCTGTCAAGGTGCCAAAGTGATATGTTTAAGGAGTTGAGGGTCATGAAGATAGAGAAGAAGTCTATGTTAGGCCTATTGGGGAGAAATAATGAACCTGCCTTATGTTCCTTTCTTATGATTTTTTAGGGGCTCTCAGAGTGCTTTACATAAAGTAGTTAACAATAAACTCATTAATTTAGCCGAAGCCGGTTTGGCTCAGTGGATGGAGCATCGGCCTGCATACTCAGAGGTCACGGGTTCAATTCCGGTCAAGGGCATGTACCTTGGTTGCGGGCACATCTCCAGTAGGGGGTATGCAGGAGGCAGCTGATCGATGTTTCTCTCTCATCCATGTTTCTAACTCTATCCTTCTTTCTTCCTCTTTGTAAAAAATCAATAAAATATATTAAAAAAATAAACTCATTAATTTAGAAAACAATATTACTTGTTATAACCAATAGACTCAGAGGAAATGATAGGAAACACCCACATAAACACTCCAAAAACTTGGATTGTACAATTATCATTATCTCCCTTGAGAAATGATTATTGTCCCAGGAAACAATTGTTTGTGGTGGAGAAGACAGAAAGGACCAATTTAGAATTATATGCAGATGATTTTTTTTTATATAACGAAAGGAGACTGTGACACACAGAGAGAGGAGAAGAGACAGCATCCAAAGCTTAAATAATTGAAATCAGACAAGAGAGAAAGGTCTACTGCACAGACTCTCTAGTGTCTTCCTTTGAGTCAAATTCACTGGGGTTCTGAACGGGAACAAGCAGGCTTGTTGAAGGATATAAAAACAACTGACAGAATCTGGAGAACTCCTCAAAAATTGTCCAGCTCAATGAAGATTTAATCTCATCAGTTGTCTGACACAGAAGACAGAGCAACTGGTTTACCTTGCAGCATTTCTAAGCTTTGTAGGTTTTGTTTGGTCACAGGCAGACACTGTCTTGCTGACTGGCTGCCAGCGTGAATGCAGATTGTAAAGTAACACCCTCCACTGACAGCACCGTGCTCGCAGACATGTTCTGGGCTCTGCTCCTACAGGAAGGTGTGACGGAGCAAAATAAACTGATGAGCAAAATAGGTCCAGAGACAGGGATGGATGGAACAGACTGACACATCCAGAGGGAAGGGGGGTTGAGGAGATGAGAAGAGAGTAACCAAAAAATATCTATGTACCGTATTTGCCGGCGTATAAGACGATTTTTTGGCCCTGAAAAATATGTATTTGCCGGCGTATAAGACGACCCCCTAACATTTCCACTAAAAATACAGAGTTTGTTATATACTCGCCGTATAAGACTACCCCCCACTTGGAGGCATATTTTTCAGGGCCAAAAAATCGTCTTATACGCCGGCAAATACGGTATATATGGATAACCCGTGGATATAGACAATAGTGTGGGGAAGACTTGGGGTGGGGCAGGGGCTGGGTTCAGGGGGACAAAATGGGGGTGTGTGAAGAGGATATCTGTAATTCAACAATAAATAAAGATAATAACAATTAAAAGTATTTAAAAAATCTTTCAGCTCATGTCAATAGCATCAAGGTTTTAGGGGAAACTGTACAGTCTGCAAAGCATCCTCACATACTTTATCCCCTGTAATCCTTATAGAAACCCAATGGGATAGACATTATTCTTCAATTTTAATAGACTTGAAGGGACTGAGTCTCAGGACATTTAACTGAAGTCTCTTGGGGCCACACAGTAATTTCAAGCCTGGATTTGAATCTTCATAGACATACATGAAGTTTCTGTGCTTCTTTCCATCAAGGTGTTTTCTACAAAGTGGTCATGGGAGTTATTTCAAGAGTTGAGGTTATTCCCCCTCAGTATCCAGAGAACGTGCAGAAACAAGGATGATCTGTACTCTATGATGATCAAATTAGCTTTGTTACGTAGGGTTCTATAATTATTACTAATTAATTAGCTCAGTAGCATCCATCCAATTGAAGAATCTACATATACTGACTGAAGAGTATTTTTTAAAAACTCTTTAAGAATCCCTGAACCCATTCTTTATAGAACCCATTCTTTAAACCACATGTAGTCATCCATTATAAGCTATATATAGTGGGGTTTTTATATCATCAGCCTTTGGTTCCTCTTCAGAAGGAAATTCCCAAAAGTACAAGTCTGTGCACCTAGGGGGATAGTTATGGTTCTCTCTAGAGCGGTGAGTGCAATCTACAGAAACATGATGGGTGCCACAAATGTAACTCTAGCCTTTCCAGTAGCCACACTAAAAATAAATATGTAAAAATAACCTCAAAAGTAATATTGTATTTTAGCCAAATATGCTCAAATATTATCATTTCAGCATGTAATCAGTATAAAGATGATTAAGGTGATATTTTGCATTTCTTTGTACTAAATCTTAAAAATATCATATGTATTTATTTTGTGCTACATTGCATCTCCATTTGGATGAGCCACATTTCAGCTGCTCCATAGTCCCATGTGGTGAGTGGCTACTGTTTGGAGGCTTGGAAACACATCTGTAGATGTCTCCTGGCTTCTTGCTTCAAGCTTTGGTGACTTAGTCTTACTCTCTAATCATGTACTTGTTAAGAAATGACTTTAATCCTAATTCTTTTATCAGTGGGTTTCAGTGAAAAGGTATATATAGCTTCTTTTAAATGTGCTCTAAAAATCCCAGTTGTAGCCTGTTTCTCAAACTGAGGCTCTCAAATTATTTTTAATTGAGTTTATTGGAGTGATACTGGTTAACAAAACCACACATGTTTGAAGTGGGCACCTGAGCAAAACATCATCTGCATACTGCATGGTGTGCCCATCAGTTGGTGTCTCAAAATTTTAAAAGAAGAGGTAGGTAACAGAAATGTGTGAATCTGGCCAGGTGTATGATAAAATAAATGGTTGGATTTCCATGGAATTTGGAGAATGTGGACCCTAAGTTCAAAATTGAAAACAAAATAAAACTAAAAACTGTGTACCAGTCCAAAATATTTACTGTACAGTATTTATCACTGAAATAACCCAAATAATTATTCTTATATTCTTTTGGGCTCCTAATAGTGTCTCCATGTTCTTGTGCCACATTGTTATCTCATTTCTACATTCTGGGGTATTACCATTTAAATTTATGGTTAAAGTGTTATTCTTATACCTTGGGTTATAATATACTGTCTAGTGTGGTCCTGTGGACCTTTCTTCCTATGACACATTCTTCCTTGGTTATGTTGAGTGGTTTCAGCATGGTGACAAGCAGGAGTGGTAATGGCCTTTTTCCCTGGCTGTAGAGATTTTATCCATATGGTCTTCTGGACGAGTTTTTTCCTAGTAATTTAGGAAAATATGTTGGGTGGAAGGGCTGAGGATTTGGCTGCCCCAGCAATGCACTGCCATTCAGGCTGTCGTGACTTTCTATCAGAGTGACACTAAACTAGTGAGAAAAATCTGTGTTTGGTCACAGCCAGAGGTGTGTGGCTGGTTATTCTATTTTCTCATCTGGGAAACAATTTGTTATAACCTTGGGACAGAGCTCTATTTTCATCTCTTTCCTTCTCTCAAGCCTGATTTTTCTGCAGTAACCTACACATAACTCCTTAAATAGTTTAGGTCTAAAAAAAATATGCCACATTTTTAGGGAATGCTTCTAGAAGATTAAGAGGTTAAAAAAAATGCCTCTCTCTTCCCGTTGTATAACATAAAAGCTAGTTAGGCCAAATTTGCTTTCCTGTGTCCTGTTAATGGTCGCCTCATTATCCAAAGCACAGTTTCAATGGCTAATCAATAATTTCACAGGGAGCATTCCACGATGTACAGAAGGGGAACATTTCAGCCAATTTAGCATCTCTAGGCAAACCCTAATTTTGAGAGAGAGAAAAAGAAGAAGAAGAAGGAAGAGGAAGAGGAGGAGGAGGAGGAGGGGGGGAATGAATGATGGGATGGTGGAGGAGGTTTGGTCTGGTTGCTTAATCTGTTTTTCTTCTAATCCAAGCTTGGGCCATCTAGTTATTGGCATAGGTCATAAAAATGGTGGTAGAGGGGGGAGTGGAGAGAAGAGGAAAACAAAAAAAGCTTCACATTATAAATCTGTTCTTTATTGCTTACAGCTCCAGGCAGCCTTAGGAATCAGCTTTCATTAGCTCCCTATTAGAGGACCATTTCCCTTACAATTTGATTATTAGAATGGATACATTTGAAATCTACATTTCCATATAGATAGAATCACTCTGTTTTTTTATGACCCTAATGCACTCTTAAAAACTCACAGAGACTCCATCTGAATTTCCTCAGTTGATTGTTTTTGAGAATGAAATATGAATAAAGTCCACTGATTTGAGAAAGAGAGAGAGGGAGAGCGCAAGCGAGCCAAGGCTAGGGAGTGGTGAATGGCTAAAGTTGGCTACAGGAAGTGTTTTATTTTCTTTTGTCCTTGGCCAACCCCTTGGATTTTTCATTCTTTGCCCTATCCAGACAAATATTTATTTTCTCTTTCCTCTCTCTTTTTCTCTCCTCCTTGCTACTTAATATACATATTAAGGATGTGCAAACACCTGCAGAAATCCTGCTGACCCATCAATTCCTAAGTGTTCATTTCTCAATTCCATTTTGGCATTAACAATAGCTACACTCACTGACCTTTCATTATATACTAGGCACTGACAACATTATGTTATTGAATATTTCCAACTATGTGGTAGGTGCAATTATTATTTCCTATTCTTCAAGTAAATTTGGGGTTAGAGAGTTGGAGCAAATTGCCTAAGGTTATATACATAGTATACAAAGGTCTATTTGAGAATCAAATTTATCATAGCTAGGAGTCTAGACTCTTGACCATTGTGCCTTAACTGCCTGCAAAAAATGTCCATAAACATTCTCATTTAATTCCCACTTTAGCCCCATGAGACAGTTATTGTCATTACTCTCATTCTAAAGACAGACATCTAAGTTGAGATATTACATCATTGGACAAGTTTGCATAGCTAGCAAGCGATAGAGCCACCAGGGTCTTTAAAGTCACTGATTTTCTGCTACTCATGTATGTTCGAAGACATTTTGGAGGAGTAGGTGTAGGTTTGGTCTCCAGTAAGCTGTGAGGAAGTTCCCAAGGGGACTCTTGATCTCTCAGGTATCTTTTGTAGATATTAGATTCAAGAATGCACTGGAAGGCTAGAATAATGTTAAGGTTGAGTTCTGTGGAAATAGTGGATGTCATGCACTCTGCTCTCTCCCCATACCCTAATCAATTCTACTATGACTTGATTGTGGTTGAAAAATGCAACCTCTCCTGAGACATTCAGAATGACAAGTGGAAAATTGTTCCATTAGCAGAACAAGGGGAAATTAATGCCTTCTAGCATTTCCCCCCTTTTGTCCGTGAAAACTTTGAATTGAATGTGTAATAATGAATAGGAAAAAATTGATTAAATGCAATCATATAAAAACAGAATTGTTCCAAATTGATTTCCTCCTCCTCATTATTTTTTTATTCTACTTTATGTTCCTGGGGAACATTTACTTAGGGCAGGAGTTCTCCTCTTAAAATATAATAATAGGACTTGTTTTAAAAATTTGGGTGGAAAAAGAAAATATGGTCCTGGTGGGTTAGCATGTAACTTCTATTTGTTTTTGAATTTCATTTTCACTATGTACTTTACAGGTGGGTAGGTAAACATATGACTGCTGTCATCAAGCAAGACTTGGGAGTTCAGGCAGAACTGTGTGATTCTTCTCTCTAGTGAAGGAAAGACTTTCCCCACAAGAATGCTAGTAATAATTTTATTAATGATAACATTTGGGAGCTCAAAGAAATCTAGTCCAAATCCTTTACTTCTTCAGTAGATGAGTTAACTGATACTTAGAGATGTTGACTTGTCTAGTCTTTTCTGGGGATGAGATTGTGAGATATGCAGGAAACCAAGACTGGGTAGAGATGGAGGTAAAGGGTAAGTATCAGATTGAAAGAGAAATTGTCCAATTGGTTTTTCTTTTTAATCATCACCAGAGGTTATGTTTTTTTATTATTGATTTTGAGAGAGAGAGAGAGAGAGAGAGAGAGAGAGAGAGAGAGAGAGAGAGAGAGATACCAATCCCTTAAGTGGGTTAACTAGGGATCAAACTCAAAACTTACGTATGTGCCTTGACCTGGAATCGAACCTGCAACCTGCAACCTTTCGGTGTATGGGATAATGTTCCAACCAACTGAGCCACCTGGCCAGGGTTCCAAATGTTTTTTTAAACATAGGAATTCTAAAAGAATATTTAGGACCTAAATGTGGAACTATAGAAGATGAGATCAGAGACGTGAAGACTGGAAGTGATCATTATGAATGACAAAAGTAGTGAGATCATCGTGTGTTTCTGTGGTGAAATCCACTTGGGGCACCCAGGACTTTTCCAAGGTCACACAGAAAGTCAGAGACAGAACAAGGTCCCAGATTTCCTTGTTTCCTGTTACCCCGTGGTGCTAATACTGTAAGAGGTGAATCAAAAGAGTTCTGGAGTTTTTAAGTCAGGTGTGGGGTCAACTCAACTTTGCCCATTTGATCTTGGGCAAATTGCTTGTTTTGGTTTTCTTAAAGTTGACAGAATTGTGAAGATAATGTGAAATAATACACGAAAAGCCTTTAGCACAGTGTCTAGCATATGCTAAGTAACAGCTATTTTAATTATTGTTGGCTAAGGACATGACCAGTGCTTTCTGGTTTTTTATGGGAGTTGTGCTTTACTCTGACACTGATCTCCTTTCTCAGAGCAGGTACTAACATTTATGCAAGCACTGGCTAGGGAAAGTATGGCACCTGTGACTGTGCAAAACGATTTCTCTGGGTGAAACTCTGGTTGCTATAGGAATTGGTATTTCACTTCATCATCAGCATGTTCTAACCAACTGAACACATGGCCCTGATAAAATCTGATTGTCAGCTGAAGTTACAGCTCAGAGTTTGGACACTTGGTCCCAAGTAGAGACCGCTAGTTTAGTAGTAAAAATCAGGATTTGTAAACCAGGATTAGGGATAAGGCAAAGCTAATGATGGGAAACTATTATAACTTTGTTTTGGACATAGCCTTTGGTTTGCCTCTCCTGATATATCAACAAAAAAGGAACTGCATAAACAAAAGGCAAATAATTTATGTGACAGAGACTTGATAATCCCTGTTTAGGAGTAAACTAAAGCCCTAGCTGGTTTGGTTCAGTGGATAGAGTATTGGCCTTTGGACTGAAGGGTCCTGGGTTTAATTCCAGTTAAAGTCCCTGGCCACCACAATTCTATTCCGTGTTACTATGAGTTGACTTTTTAAAAATAGATTGCACATATAAGTATTTGTCTTCCCTGTCTGGCTCATTTCACTCTGCATACCTGAAATAAATCTCGTTTGATCATGATGTATGAATTGTTCTATTGTTGAATTTGTCTTGCCAATGTCTTGTTGAAGATTTTCGTATCAATGTTTAGCAGGGATACTTACCTATAACACTTATTGGAGCATCTTTGTCTAGCTTTGGCATTAGGGTGTGCCAAGACCTATCAGTGCCCTGGAGGTATGGGAAATGCCACACATCTCTGTTCAGACTGCTGGAGGACTATTAATTGTGTGACTCTTCAACTCCCTGATATAAGTTAATTGGAAGCCCAGTGGAAAAGCCAGAATAAACTAGCTTTGCAGTTTAGCCTCTATCAGGAACAAACTGGGAACTTTTTTTTTTCTTTCTCATTCTGTGCTGAGCCAGATTTAATAGTCACCATGAGTGCACCCAAATAGAACTATTTCTTTGTTTTGTGTGGTCCTGGGAGACTAATGATTGTCAAGCCCTGTCAGCTTCCAGAGCTAGGTGATTTGGGAGCCAGTCCCCTGGGTGACAGACATAACAGTTGGGGTGCTAGCTGTGTTGACAAGTTTCTTCCAAGAAGAAACCGGAAGCTTGGTTATACTGTTGGATTTAATTCAGGAGAGACAGTGGGGGATGTGACCACCAGCTCTAGCAAGCTCCCGGGAGGATCCTAGTCAACTTCCACATGCAGGCTTATTAGAGAAAGGACTTTGGGCTGCAGATGAGAAATGTACAGTCAAATCCCTTCTAGAAAGAAACTGGGAGATGGGTTTTCCTATCTGCTTTATGGGTATTGAGCCTGAGGAGTGTAGCTGCAGGAGGTCCTTACACACCTTTTTGAAAATTGCTTTTTATTTGTTTTGTTTAATACGATCCTTTGGGACTCATGAATGCTGAGTCTGTTGGCTATCAGCAGCAGGTGATTCGAGAGACCATCCCTCCCATGTCAGCTGTAAAAGTTTGGGCAATAGATGCATGGGCAAGCTCCTTTCAAGGACATACTCGCAATTTGGTTTTATTGTTGGAATGATCTAGAGAGAGAATGTGGGGAAGTGCCCACAGACACTTTTGGGCTCCCGTCTGAACTTAGATGAGAGGGAGACTAGAAGCTGAACTCTAATCCAAGCAGCAGCTGGGAAAGCATGCAGTCACACCCCTCCCAGGGAGACACTAGGACACAGGCATTTTTGCTTGCATATCCTCCAGGACCTGTTATTACCCGAACACATACAAATCAAATGTGTATCTCAAGCCCATATCTCTCTTTTTAAAAAATATTTTATTGATATTTTACAGAGAGGAAGGGAGAGAGATAGAGAGCTAGAAACGTCTATGAGAAAGAAACATCGACCAGCCGCCTCCTGCACACCCCCCACGGGGGATGTGCCCGCAACCAGTGTACATGCCCTTGACTGGAATCAAACCCGGGACCTTTCAGACCGCAGACTGACGCTCTATCACTGAGCCAAACTGGTTTTGCTCAGTGAGGATATGTGAGAGGGCTGACTAAGAATGCAAAGTTGAGGAAGGAGGCACTTAGTATGTCACTCTTTTTAAAAATATATATATATTTTATTGATTTTTTTACAGAGAGGAAGAGAGAGAGATAGAAAGTTAGAAACATCGATGAGAGAGAAACATCAATCAGCTGCCTCTTGCACACCCCCTAGTGGGGGTATGTCCAAAACCAGGGTACATGCCATTGACCAGAATCGAACCTGGGACCTTTCAGTCATCAGGCCAACACTCTATCCACTGAGCCAAACAGTTTCAGCAGTATGTCACTCTTGATCTCACTCTGTCTCAAAGCTTCATTCCTTCTGCTCACATCTATAGCTAAAAAATTAAATTCTATAAATAAAGCACAGATAACCATCCCCTATAATAGAGATTTCTGAAAGGTGAGAATCCTATTATCTTAGATACATAATAAATTGTTAAGGTGTTGAGTATCCATGATAAATTAATACCATCTATATCATTTAGAGATGTTGATAATATAAACTTTAATCTACTGAAATAATGCTTAGGATAACCTTGAGAAAATGAAATAATGTTTCTGAATATAATGGGAAAATTATAATCACAACTATGTTTACAGTATTAGGACATAAATAACAAAATCTTACAAGCATGCAAATAAATAATCACCACTCTTCAGATTTTACCCTAGAACAAGGTTAGTAATTCCTTTCTCGTAAGTATTTTAAAATATAATTACCTGAGCTTTGTGGTTACTTAAATTCTGAGCTTAAATCAGCCAGGCTATCGAAAAATCTTACATAATCTGTCATACAACAGCACATATCTCAATTTGTCCTCGTTTGAGCAAGAATAACTGAGTATCAAACTGAGTATCAAGGAATGTCCTTTAAGAAATAAACAAAAAAAAGAGAATAAAGTAAAATGATGAATGTATAAAAAATCCAAAAAAGAAAAACAAAGTTGGACTTTTAATAAATCTATCTATCTACCTACTCACCTATCATCTATCTATCTATCTGTCTATCATTTATCATCTACCTATCTATCAGAAGATGGGCATATTTCAGTTTACACCTTGCTGAGGTATTAATTTCCTGCCTCAGTAACAGTGGCTGTAATGCCTGGTGGTTCCAAGGCTTTCAAACATGAGATAATGAAAATGCATCATGTAGTAATAATACATCATAGGTGGGACTCTCCTTTGAACTGGAGCCAGTTTTAGAACCACAAGAATTCATGTTAGGAAGATAACAAATGTTATTTTTTAAAGAAGTGTGTCAGAAACACTGACACCACGGATATTTCCAAGGATAATTTTACTCTCTATTGCTTACAGCAATGGCAATTAGTGATTTTCCCCAGTCATTTCTTGGAGTTCTGACCGAGGTGGCCTTGTCTCAGCGGGGCCAATAGGACCCGTTTCAGGACTTGGACAAAACCCAGGCGATCTGAAGTGTTCTGCCTCACCTGCTTTCCTCATCACCATCACTACACCATGAAGAGTCTGGACGTTCCCTTCAGTTTCACATTTCTTTATGTTATCTTCTTTCAGAAAGCACTCAGGATTCTATAGCCATAATCTTCTAACTTTTTTTTTTCCTCTCGCTCCCAGAAATGAGGAAGAGGAAATATATTATCTCATTCAGTCAAGCCCTCTAGGTAACAAAAACCTCTCTCCCATTTCAAGGAGCTTGTATAAGCAAAAATGAAAGACAATCTCTGTCTTTTTTGCTAGCACACACGAGAGGAAGCTTTTAGACCAGAGGAAATGAAATAAAGGAGGTCACCGTTCAGTGGCCCGATCTCTTGGTTAAGCAGCTCTGTTCTCAGCATTTTATGAATGCTAAGGTTACTTCAACCCCATGGCTACCACAATATGATTTGTATGGCCTTGAAAATGCCTAATCGTGCTATCTGTTCATTTGAAGTTTAAAAGTATATTACTCCTACAACTTGGTTTTGTTCTGCAATGTGGGTACTGGAAGGGCAGAAGCTGAGCTGCTCTCACAGCTTGCGGTGAGGAGTAAGTTGCTCAAGGCAGAATATCATGGCTATGGATGTGGGATGGGCATCTGCAGTCTAATGGGCACTTGGCAGCTTTGTTTCGATTGGTTTATTTTCCTCCAGCTGAGCATTAGAGTGCTGAGAAGTGCCATATTCAGCTCTCGCCCCTCATCTTCAGTATCCTGGGATATTGTGTTTATACTAGGACATGCTGTTGGGGTAAAGAACTCAGAACAGGGTGTTTTGAAATGGGAATAACATAGTTTATATGGTCACCAATGCAGGTAAAATTTTACCCAAGGTTTCAAAAACATCTCAAAATTACCACAGAAAGGAAACAGTCAGCTATCCCATCAGGATAGATTCAAAGAGACCTGCTAGAAGATAGCTTGTATATGTTGGCAAGATGAAGTTTTGTGTGATGAGTTCTCCCATATGTGTGCACGAAAAAACAAGTTGCTTTGCCAAGGTCCGTGACAGACTTGAGATGGGTTTCTGTTGCACACACCCTATGTGGCATATGCAGAATTACTTATCTGCTTGTGTATCTGTTTTCTCAAATCCAGTACATTGATGGTGAAGCTAATGAACTCCTAAAATTCCCTTTCATCCGTCTATGATTCAAAGAACTCTGGTTCCCCAGAGACAGAACTGTTTTCTTGGCCCATATGTGCTTTACATCTTAGAATTTCTGGCAGTCTGTCTGTCAATGTAGAGCGGTAACAACTCATGATCTTTAACATTTGCTTATTCAATTATTTTTATTAATTTGATAAACATTCATCAAGTACCTATTATGTGATAGATACTGTTGTAGGCATTGGGGTTACACTGACAAGAAAAATATATTTTTTGCCAACAAGGAGATCCTTCTCAGTGGAGAGAATGATGAAATAAGCCACACTTCCAGTAGAGCTATGGAATGATGTTTATGTAATACTATAGCAGTGGTTCTCAATGGAAATGATTTGGCATTCTATGCAGACTTTTAGCAATGTCTGGAAACATTTGTGGTTGTTTCAAGTTTTGGGGAGGCTGCTACTGGTATCTGATGTGTAGAGGTCAGGGATGCTGCTAAACGCCCTACAATAAATAGGGACAGTCTCCATAGCACAAAAAGATTCAATCCAAAATGTCAGTAGTGTTGAGGATGAGAAACAATAAAGATAACAAAGCCAGCCTAATTAAACCACAAGGCCCTGGAAGCTCATCTAGCTTCAAACTAATTCCACATGAATGTAGAGGGAAATGGCAAGAAACATCCCAAAGATTGGACATTTCAGTTGAGTCATGAAGGATGCATAGAAGTTAACCAGATGGATTAGTGGAGAATGGGAGAGAGGCTACGTAGAAAAGCTTTCCAGGGAGAGGAACCACAAAGACTTGAGGGGTAACAGATTCTGGCATCATGCCTGACTGGCAAGTAGTTCTACTGCCAGAGCACATGTGGGATCTATGTGGGCAGAGGTGGTGCAAAGGCAGAATTATGCCATGAAAGGACTTGTGTGAAATACTGAAGACCTTGGATTTCTTCTTGAAGGGATGGGATCCAGTGAATGACTTTAAATAAGACAACAACTTGACCAAATCTCTGTTTTCTAATGACCACTCTGTTGAGAGAAGGTGGTTATAAAGGGGTGACACTAAAGGGTGGGACTCTGTGGTTAGCCCAAGTGAGAAGTGCTAAGGGACTGGAAGGCCATGCAAGTGGAGATGCAGCCAGAGCTTAGAGACTTTTGAAATCTTGTACTGTTAGGAGAGGTAGCCAGTTAGTTGGGGGTGTTTCAAAACAGGGAATGTTAGAGGGTGACAGATAAGTTTCAGACTGATAAAACCTATGGCTACCAGGGAAATAGCCATAATTTTTATCAAGATAAATCAGAGAAAGACAAATACCATATGATTTCACTTATAATGGAATCTAAAGAGCAATATAAATGAACAAACAAAACATAAAGACTCATTAGACACAGAGAATGGACTTGTGGTTGCCAGAGAGGAGGGTTATAGGGGTCTGGGTGAAGGAGGTGAAGGGATTGAGAAATATAGATGACTGGTAGTTACAGAACAGTCATAGATGTAAAGTACAGCACAGGGAATATGGTCAATAATATTGTAATGCCTGTGTGTGTGTCAGGTGAATACTGGAAATATCAGGGAGAACACTTTAAATTGCATGATTGTCTAACTGCTATTTTATACACCTGAAACTAATACAAAATAATATTGAATGTAAATTGTAATTGCAAAAATTTTCAAAAAAACCCACCCAACAACACTAGAGAATATAAAAAGAGCAGCGTGTTTGAGTGAGAGAGAGTGGTGGAGAATTGGAATCCCTACCTTATTAGATGAAAACATGAAGCGAGGTTAATTAAAACCACAGGCCCCTGGGGGCTCATCAAGCTTTCAAACTTGGCTTTGAATGGAGCTCATAGAATGATTTCCTGGAAAAAATAACCTGGCTCGTTTACCTGGTTTAAAGATGGAAATACAAGGAGGCATCTTTTCTGACAGGTTTACAAGCAGTGAAAACTCATAAGGACATCCCTGTCAGAATTGTATGTTTGGCCTTTATTGGAAGCAAGCACTCTGGACACTGACGCATATTTATAAGGGCACTGGCTAGAAATGAGTCAGGCTGTGTTATCCTGACCGCAGCTCACTCTCCTCACGCAGACAGCTATGGTGACCATGGATAGAGGAAGCCCTGTGATCACGGTGCTCTGGGCTCACATGGACTGGTTCGTGTAGTTGGGATGAAGGCTTGGCCTGCAGGGCAACAGAGGCCTCCGGGCTAATCAGTTTGCATTACTCTGCTCAGTGTTCAGGACGTTTCCTGACCACTTAAAATCGCGAGACTCTGGTCTTTCTGGGATTGCTTCTGATTGTCCTACCAGAGGCATTGTCTTTGAGTCTGAAGCTATCCAGCAGGAAATTGGTTTATTCGGAGTTTCAGAGATTTGGATTTATGGCCTTAAATGTATTCTTTGGTGGTTTGTGCTTAACGTGGTTGCCAACTTGAGTTTATCTTTTTCTAGATTTCAGGAGTTGAGTGGGATTTTATGGTTGGAGTAGAAAGTTTTATTCCACCCCACTTTCTAAAACAGCACCCTATATCATAGCAATAAGATCTGTGATTTTACTCTTGTCTAAAAAAATTCCTAATAAAAGCACCTGAAATGATTAAATTTATATAAGCCAACTCAATTACTTTAAAAAATTAAAAATAGTCATTGTCCCTTTTACGGATGAGAAGACTATGTTTCAGAAACATTAATAGCACTAGAAAGTGGTACATATAAGCTTTCCCCTTAGTTCCATCTGGCTCAATGCTCCACTCTATCGTCACTTGATCTCCTAGCATCCTCTCTTCAGGAACAATGCCAGTGGTAGAGCTATGATTATGATGCAAAGCCTCACTGCATGGAAGGCAATATTCTCCTATCCCAAATGGCATTCTATACTTCTCTCAAATTGAAAGTTGCCCTATTCTGAGTTTTAGTTATGTACAAACACAGTTTCCTCTACTAGACTGATAGTTTGAATAGATGGAATTGTCATTGGATTTGTTTCTTTTATCTGATATTTTGTTTATGCAGGTGCAGTCTTGTTTTATTATATGGATAATAATATATGATTGTTTGCTGTTTATTGTTCTTAAAAAGTAATTTATGGGATTAGAGAGGCTTTAAACATAAAGACATTTATAGGCACCTTCAGAATGAACTTCCATGAAGTAAGTTCAGGGTTGGGGAGTCTCTGCTCTCGCTGTTCCCAGTCCATGAGTATGATACCTAAGATTATCCTTTGCTTCCACTGGCTAGCTACTGGGATGGCTCTTTTTTCTTTTGCATTTCACTTTTCCTCTTCCTTCGGGCCTGCTACCTAAACAGCCCTCATTGATTTTCTAAGAAACATTTAGATCTAGCTTACCCTTAACCTGGTAGAGTGCCACCATAGGCCCCAGCTGTATATGAAGATTACTTTCCAAAAGCCCTCCCAAGCTCTAAATCTCTAGCTTTGTGTGGCCAATGCTGTCTACTCCAGCACAAAGTTTGTGGTATCAGCAGCCTCCCTCCAGGCAATGCAGTGCATTATCTCTCTGCCGACTGGTTCTCTCCTCAAAACTGACTTGAGGTAATTCTCTTGTGTCTTTGTTTATTTAAATATTGGTGTATTTTTTTAAAATCCAGAACTTTATCTTGAGTATCTGAAAATAAGCTCAATAAATTTAAATATTATTAACAAGAACAAGAATTATGTTGATAAAGGCAGAATCAAGAAGAGAGACACTTTGCATTTTAAGTTATACTAGAAGTTTATAAGAAATGAACTTGAGTAGATATATGTTTAGGTCATTGGGAGAAAGCACAATGGGCTTAGGTTACTAGAAACCAGCTGAGACCAGCAGCTAGGTCTAAATCCTGGGATGTCATCAAGTGAACCAACTCAATATGACCCCCAAAAGGCCACATTAATAAAATAAAGGGGCCAAGGGTTGGATTGAAGTTGTAACAGATTGACAGTCTTCTTGGGGAGCACTGAAAGCAAAGTACTCCTTTAAGAAAGGACTGGAATCTGACCAACCCAATGTTTATACTACTAATACTTTTTATTTGCATTGCATTGTAGTGCTTGCAAAGGACTTTCAAACACTACACCATTTCATTTAATTTTAACAATGGCCTATAAAGAAGGTTATTATCACCAACATTTTATAGGAAATGTCACGAAAGGTCGACTGCTTGATCAAGACCATAGAGTAAGTAGTGGAGCTTTGATGAGAGAGTCCTCGTCTTCTGACAGGAAGTTCAATATTCTCCCCACTACATCCATATTCCATCCATGCCCTGGAGGAAAGTGGTTTCTTGGTGTTCTAAACGGTCGGTTGAATGTGATGTTATTGATGAGTTCATACTGCTGAAGGGACATAGAATACAATTAAGAACAAGGATTCTGCTGTTTGGAGATAGTTGTCACAGTAACTCAAGGGATTCGTAAAGGTTATTACAGTTTAACAGGAAAGTTATCCAAAAGCACAGTTCTGATTCTATAGATTTTCTACTAAAATTTTTAGGCTACCAAGCTTTAGTTGAGAAACCCCATTCTCTGGATGAATCCCACTCTCTCCCAGCTTTTTTATTTCCCCTCATATATATGGGTCATGCAACCATACCAGACTAAGAGACATATTCTTTGTCTTTTTCTAACCTTTGTCATGTGACTTACATGGTCCATACCTTTAAAATGCCCCTTTCCCTCATTTCCACCTGCACCGTCCTCCTGCTCTTTCCACACCTGAGTCACATGCTGTATCTCCCCTAAAGACCCTGTTTCCTCCTGCCCACCAACTGCCCACCATTCTGTGCATTCCCACTGCATTTTGTTTGCATCGTGATAGCACAGGCTGCAAACTCACGTATGTGCATGAGCCAGCCCAGTGCCTTAAGTACAAAGGTTGTTGAGTGTTAAAAATGGGAACTAGGAAGTCTGTGAAGAGCTCCTCATCTAATAGGTAGATAGTCACTATTTGGTTCTGGGCATATTATAGGGAAGATCCTGGTCCAATGTAGATTGTGTGCGCGCATGTGCGCGTGTGCGCACGTACGCGCTCATCACTTGTTTTGGAAACAACAGCAAATAGTTTAAATACTTTTGAAAAATCTGGTGGCTAACCAAAAATCTGGTTGAAGGCTACGTCTAGCCAATGGCCCTGGATTATGATTCTATCCTATAGACTTTAGGGACAAACAAATCATACAAGTCAGAATATAATATCTCGATCATTAATTAGAAATACTCTGAGATTGAGAACTAGTTTGAGCATCTCTTCAGCCATAAAATGCCTCTTCTAGAATAGGTGCTTAATATATTTTTGTTGAATTGTAGGAAACTTTTGGAGGGTAAGGACTGCAAGGGAGTGAGAAACATTTGCTGGTTTGGTTGAGTGTGCTGTTTCAGGCTGGGCAAGCTGAGACCACTCTTTGTAAACTGTTTCATTTGGATGTTTTATTAATCACTGCTGCTGGTGAATTTAAATATTTTAATGATTGGTATATTTTACTCTTTGCATGCCCTGGGGCTTTTAAAAAGAAATGGCAGTTAAAAAAATAAAATAGAATCCCTATTCAATCAACATACAAACTGCCTAGAGATACTTAGGCGCTCGCTTCGCTCTGAATCTGGGTCAGCCTGGCATCTGGTGACCGGAAAACCCGGACGGCCTACCCTGAACGAGCAGGTTGGAACTGTGCTGAAATCAGGCCCTTAAGTAATTCCATCTCTCATGTTAGAACCCTGAAAATTATTCCATGAATCAATTTTCTATTTAGAGTGTGAATACCCATATTTCCAACAAAGCTTGGAGGGAAGGAACAAAGCCATTTATCACCATTACACTTAAATCTTGCCTCTCTAACTATTCAAGTATCTTTTCTAAATTGTAGATTGTGCATCTGTGGGGAGCCTCTAACTGAATGTAAGTTCAGAGCTCCTTGAGGCTACTAAGCACTTATTAAAACAGAGGCTAGGGAAGGTGAATTAATTTATCAAACCTTAGAGGAATGGAAGAGTAAAAGGATAGGTTCTGTTCGCTTGTTTGCTTTTTAGTGGCAAAGGTGCTTGTTCTTGTGCCAGGATGTGAATGTTGTCCCTCTTGGAAGGAAACTGCTTTCTGGCTTTGCTGACCCCCTTTTCCTACTAACACATCATTCTCACCTGAAAGTTAGGGCACAGTCTGCTTGCTCTTGTGCCAGGAGTTTCTCCCCTTTGGTTAACAGCATGACCTTTTCTGTCCCCTTCCCTCCTACAATTCACCTAAAACCTGTCCAATTCACCTAAAACTTGGGGGCTGTGATCTATAACTGGTCCTGTCATTTCCCACCACTACTGCAACCTTGCTTTTTTTTAGTACATAAAAAAAAAGCTTTTTTTTTTCTTTTGCTAATATCTCCCTCTCTGAGTTGCTATCAATTCTGTAAATCATTGACAGGCGGGGAGTGGCACCCAGTCATGTGACAGAATTGTGACTTTTCATTCCCTCCCACTAAGCCTTCTGAATTGACACTTGCCAGCCAACTCTTACACATGAAGTTAAAGAAATACATTAATAGCTTTGTGCTTCACCTGAGGGGTTCTTTGACCTTTTCTTTCCATTGTTTTCAATTCTTCCCCTTCAGCTGGAAATCAACAGTCTTTATTTTAAAACAAAACTCATTGCTCCCCTGTGAAAGAAGAAACAGAACAAGAAAGGGTTTCAGAGACTCCACAGGGAAGAATTTGGGAGGGATTATGGTTAGGAAGAAAAGATATAGATGTGGATATTTTAAAGGATATGAAGTTATTTCCTCGCATGAGGATGGGTAGCAAAGACATCCTTAGCCCCATCCTCAGTCTCTTGGCCACGTAGAAACAGCTCCCCGTAAACACATCCTGTTTCCATAAAAACAGCATTAGCCTGAATTCTGCTCTAGAAGAGGAACAGAAACTAATAAAGCCCATCCAAGATCCCAGCAATGTGATCACATGGGTGTATGCTCTGTAAAAATTGCAAAAGCAAGGTATTTTAAACTGCAATTGAACTTTTTCCATTCCAACTTTCCTAATGACCCACTTTCCCCAATGATCCTTGGGCATTTTAAGGATCTCCCTAAGGGAAGTTGCACGGAGGACATTAGTTTGGGTTTAATGAGCTGCATTTATGTGATTATCTGATCCTTCCGTGCTCAGTTAAGTCACTGTCAGCCATCCCAGGTAGGCTTGGCTTTCAGAAGTATACCTCTGACAGCGCTGCCTACAGGGCAGGCTGGCTAATTAATGGGTTGTCACTTAAAAAAGGATTTAAATTATTAACTATCTAAGAAAACCTAAAATGCCCCGAAATCTTACAAATTCAATATAAAAGAAGCTTAGAAAAGATTTTTCCATACTTAACAAACTAAAAATATTCATGACATCACCGATATTGAGCTGTGACACTAAAGCTTTTCTAGACTCTTGATAATAAAAGGAAATTTGGGGCAACCAAAGCTATCTGAAGGATTAAGAGTATTTTCTGTTCTCTTCATATAAAATTATTTGTGTAACATTATTATGAGATGAAGCAGTGATCAAAAAGTAAGCAGTTAAAATTGTGTGGGAAATTGTATAGATGTGTGTCACAAGGTTAATTAATGAAAATATCATGTTATTTCTGATGTTTTGTGATGCAACTGCCAGCTTTTGAAAATTTGTAATTTATTCTGATTCATTTTCTCATTTATTTGTGTACTCTAATTTTGCAATCTAAATTGTGTATGCTTTTTCATAAAGGGGGCCTTCAAAGTTGTAAAAGATTCAGGCTTCCCTTCCCTAAACCTGAATTTGTCCTTCATACGACTTCTTAGTCATCAGATCAACATGTCTGTCCATCAGCTGCTGTGGCTGACTGAGGTGCCCAGTGGCTGAGTGAGAAGATTGTAGAATCTGGGGAAGAGATTCCAGGCAGTGTATGAACTATAACCTGATGACAGCATGCTCTATACTTGTTGATTCCAGATTAGCTGCTTACAGGTAGGAGAAGGATCAAAATGTTCTGGAAGATTTCTGGAAATGATAATCCTGATTGGTTTGATAATTGGACTATGATATATGTACAGAGTGACCAGTACAGATTATCCAGGACCTTTGTCTTGGCGCTTTGAATCTAAAAAATACTACTTTTGCCTAGCTCATGTAGCTCAGTGGTTGAACATCAACCCAGGAACCAAGAAGTCTCTGATTTGATTCCCAGTCATGGCAAATGCCTGGATTATGGGCTCAACCCACAGTAGAGGGTGTGTAAGAGAGAGTGATCAATTATTTTTCTATATCTATATCCCTCTCCCTTCCTCTCTATCTAAAAACCAATAAAAACAAATTAAAATATTAAAAAATAAAACTACTGCTATGTGATCAGGAAAAAAATACCATTAGGACAAGATGAGGTCAAGACAACAGTCTTATTATAAAATGTACTAGATTTTCTTTCAATGATTAGAATTCTAAATACTCGGCCATCTAAGTAGGTTTATAACAATCTGATAGGAGCTTACTCATACTACTTTGCCTTGTGTGGAATTAATATACTTACTCCAGTTTTGCTTTGATGAGTGTTACAGTGGCATATCTTTCTTCATCCACTAAATTTCAATCCATTCATGTCTTTATAGTTAAAGTGGGATTCTTATAGAAAATATATTGCTGGGCGTTTTTTTTTTTTTTTTAAATGTACTCTGGTAGTTTTTGTCTTTTAATTGAAATACTTAGTCCATTTGTATTTAAAGTGACTATTGAAATAGTTGACTTACTATGCACTGTATTTATATCTATAATCTATTTTTTGCCCTTGACTTTTTTTCTTTTTTTCCCTTTCACTATCTTTCTTTCTTGGTTTTAATTAAGAACCTTATATATTACAATTTTCTCTCATTTTTTAGCATGTCCCTCCTGTCACTTACAACATTCCTGTCATTCACTCACTCACCCATATGCTATAATCACTGGTACATCGTAGAGCTCCTAAAAGTAAACCTCACAAAAGTGTTGGGGCCTGCCCTCCTCTACCTGGGTTCTATCACCCATCCTGGAGTTGCCAACTCTCAAACTATAGGTATTTCCTGACTTCTGATAAACTCATTGTGATTTGAGAATATAATGTTACATGCATTCAATACACCTAACCCAGCAAATATCATAGCTTAGTAGAGCCTACTGTAAACGTGCTCAGAACACTTGCATTTGCGGACAGTTGGGTCTTTCCTTTGAGTTTTAAGTGAAGAGTAATTGCCTTCCTCTTCTCACCAGAAGCAGAAGACACATTGGACATTTGGTAGACACAATGGGACCAAAAAACACAGTATCCAAAAAAGCCTGGGACACAGGATACTGTACAGAGTATCCTCATGATCACTTGTCTAAGTGAGAGTAGCATCATGAGAGAGTATTATACCACAAACCATTACTCAGGCAAAGATCAAAATTAGAATTATGGTTTCTAATGTATGTGTATAGATTTTACACCATTGTACAGTTGAGAAATTGTAAGTCCATATTGAATTTCCAGTAATTTGTTTGTTATATTTTAAAGTGTTACTAGCAATAGTAGTTTCCACTGTGGCTTCTGTTCTTGAGTTTCTGATCTGTTAAGCTGTGATTCTCTATATCTGCTTGTCTATCTCTGATTTTGGAGGGTAGTAGTTTTCCCTGAGATCTTAATATTCTGATGACTTGAAGAAGGGTTGTTTGTTCAGAACTTTCCTTCTTGTGAGAATGTCAGTAATGACTTCCAAGTTCTGTATGGGTTGGACCATAAACTTGAGTCTTACTTTACTTTGTAAAAATGGTTCCAATTTGATGAAAATAAAAAATATTACTTGAAAAAAGTAATTTATTTGGTAAAATAATCACATCATCTATGGGGAGCTAGATGATGGACTCACAGTTGACAGTTTTGTGTCTCATTGGATTTCACCTTAGATATTAAGTGTCTAAAATAAAAATAGCTCTGCTTTCCTCCATCCTTACCATCCTCCTTTTCTCATCCCTTTCTCCCTTCTTCTTAAAAAATTTCTCAGTCTGTGGTAGGCAATAGGCATAATTCTAAACAAGATATGAAGATACTTTTTTTTTCTTTTTTTTTTTTTTACCCATTATGAAATAAAGTAATTATAACTGGAAAGTGACTCCTGCCTTTCTGTCTGACTTCTGCAAAACACCCTTCTACTGGGGGTGAGTGATACACATAATGAATAACCCTCTCTATTTTTACTTTTAGTGGAAATTAATCTGGAGAGGATTATTTCAGAATAGTCATCATGCAGTCCATCAAGTACTAGTATAGATCCTAGGGGTACTTGATTCTAGCACCATTTCTGGGTTAGGTGGGAAAGATGATTAGAGAAAATCACAGGGACTTTCTCAATCTGCACAGCAGCTCTGTCAAATAAATACCCTTGATATCCCTTTTAAGAGGTAAAAACGGAGTCTGAGAGACATTAAGTGATTAGTCACGTTTATGCAGCTAGTAAATGGTAGACTGCAACTTGAAGATAATAAGTCTGTGTTCAGAGATTACCTACTTATTCATGAGGTCATACAGTCTTCCTATGAAGGCTATTTGGATCAAAGGGATTCAGAGGAGAGGACTCTTTCAGACTGTTTTGCTTTCATAAAAAGGTTAGAAGAGAATTTAAGTATTACAGATTTATGGGGAGACTATCTGTATGACTTGGGGCTTCTCTCATTCCTGAAAACAGAATCCTCTTTCCTCTGCTCAACTTCTCTTCTGAATATCAGCTTGGGTACTTGGGACATTTGCTTGGATTTACTATGTCCTGGGGATAGTAATGGGGATGCATTGCCACCTATCATGAACCAAATTGTTTCCTTCCTGTATTCATATATTGAAATTCTAACTCCTAAAATGACTATATTTGGAGATAGGGCTTTTAATGAGGTAGTGAAGATTAAAAGAGGTCATATGCATGGGACCTTAATCTGATAAAATTATCTCTCTCTCTCTCTCTCTTTTTCTCTCTTTCTCTCTCTCTCTCTCTTTCTCTCTCTCTCTCTCTCTCCATGTGCACAGAAGAAAAGCCATGTGAGGACATAGTGAAGAAGTAGACATCTACATACCAGGAAAAGAGTCCTTACGGAAATTCAACCCTGACAGTTACACCTTGATCTTGGACTTCGAGTCTTCAGAACTGTGAGAAAATACATTTCTATATTTTAAGCTATCCAATCCATGATATTCTATTATGGTAGTCCAAGCAGATGAATACAGTACTGGTATCAGATAACATTCTGGGAAATACAGGCATGAAGAGTTTACTAGCTCAAAAGTGATTGACACATTCTAGAATTGATATGATTACTTCCTAAAAATTAGCATTGTGCTAGATGCCTACCTTCTTTTAAAGAAGTCCTTTAAAATAATTAATAGTTAAATATGGGTTAGAAAAAAACACAAAAGAAACACCTATCCAGCCAAACAAAGAGAAAATATAATCATCCTACTTTTCTTTTTATCACAAGTACTTTACAGATGAAAGCCAAACACATCTGCACGGATGCTAATCTAATGGGCCAGAAAGAGAAAGAGGATAGAAAATGAAATTTATAAAGGGAAATTTATCAAGGTAGAAAGAAACAAATGCAATCAGTTATTAATATATACTACACAGACTATTTGCAAAAAGCATATAAAGTGGCAGGTGACTAAGTTGAATGTGCCTGTATTAAACAGAGCCCAGGAGAGAGTCAGGCATCCTGATGAGAAGCAGCTCCAAAATTCACTAGCACTGTGTCATTTGGTTAGTTGTCCAACTCTTCCAGCTGTATCTTCTTCAGAGAAAAGTAGAGATTGTTCTCCCTGAATACATCACACTTTATTTGAGGAGATTAAGTGAGACTGAGTATGTGGAAGGGCCTTGGCCTCTTACATTACTGAAGAGTGTGTATTGCCATTGGGACAAAGAACAATGTAGGTGAAAGCTTCTAATATAAAATATATAATGGTTCAGCTAAAAGTAGACACTCTATGAATGGTTGTTGAATAAATGATGACTATTGAATGGCCTCCATTGAAACTGTGATATTCTGGATTATAATCTTTTTGGGACTTCAAAAAGATGTTCAAGGGCTTTTGCAAATGCAGCAGGTATGTTGAACATGGAACTCCACATTGTAATAAAAATGCAATTCTATTTTTTACCAACCTTGAACCATTAACATTTTCCCCATGGGTGAGTTATTTTTCTTTGTTCCTATATGCAAATCTGGTATGTCCCATAATTTTCCTGCTCATTCTTAAGTAATGGGTGGTCAAATGATCATGAATCAAAAAGCATGAATACTGCTTTTTCTTGGCAACTGGAATGTTTTCTTCAGTCTTCTATTCAAAGTTCTCATTTCCTTTCCTTGGTGTGTAATTGGTTGGAAGCTACCTTTAGGGTGTTTCTTTCATTCACCCCTTCACACACTAGAGATGTATGCCTTTTAGGGCTCCTGGTTGGGGCTTAGGAGACTGAGAGCTGAAGGGGTAAGGCAGGCTTTAGTTAGCTAGGCTACTTCAAGCTCTCTGGGCCTGGCTAATGGTTAGAGTTTGCTTTCTTTTAGTGCTCTCATGGATTCTTCAGAGCTTCTAGTTATTTGTGATTTTAGTTCTCAAGCTGCCGCATACCCTTCAGTACCTGATTTTTTTGGTTGTTTTCCCCAATCACTGTTCTCTTGCATTCCTACTGAGACTTTTGGGGAAGGATTTCAAAGAGCTATGGCCCAAATCTGTCTCTTATAAATTAGTCCATATTTGGTTTAAGGACACACTTTTGTAACCCTTTTTGTTGAAAGACCATGAAGGTATAGAGGGATGCCAATGAGGCCACATTTTCCTGCTATAGGATAGTTACTTTAGCTTTATCAAGATTTCATAGAACACACAGAAAGCCCTTTTAAAGCCCCATCTTGCTTACTTCTTGAGTTAGATGTTAGCATCTTTCACATCAGCAAACTTCCTCCTTCTTTGTAGGAGAGGACTCAATAGCCCTCTCTAAAGAAAATGTCAAATTCTTTTTCATTTTTTTACTTCCTGACCCTGTTTATATCCTTGATTCTTCTGAAAGGTCCAAGATTTAAGGAACCTGATCTCAATTATTTCTTATAAATATTGTCCATGGCAATTGTCCCATATTCACACTGAAGTCCGATATCCCTCACAGTGATGCTTTAGTTGAAATGTCAGTATTTACATTCTACTACTCAAGCAATAAATTGATATCCACTACATATAATAATTTAATCCCTCTGAGAGAGTGTTCATTATTTATAACTTTTTTATGATGAGGATCAGCACAGGTTTTATTTATAGAGAGTTCCATTGCTAAAAAGATTGGAAAATGACTGCATTCATGAAACTACCTTATTCAGGAATTTCTCGATATTTCCAGTGGAATGACAATTCCTTATTTAATAAAATATGAGTCTGTTATATGAATAGCACTGAGCTAGTTTCTGGAAGGTACTACTATAATTGTGACCACTATTAAAACCAACATTAAGGCAACCAAGGGTCCTGTAGGGGCTCCCTTGTCCTTCAGCTCTGGGCAAGATATTCTATCACTCTGTATTCCACAGCCTCTGTCTTTATCATATCACTTACCATCATTTCATTGGCTGAGTAATTTTGTTGAAGATATGGGGGCTGATGACAGGGATAGTGGGTCACAAGGAAGTAGCACAAGAAAAAAAATCACAAAATCCACTTCCTCCTCTCTTCTCTCCTTCTCCAGAGTAACCAGCAATTTCCTCCCCACATTTTGCTCAGGTCAGTTTTCTCCTCAGATGCTCTTGGAGTAGAACTATCTTGCACATTCAGCATTTTTCTAGCAGATCCAGTTCATTTCATAAGGGGAATTCAGATGCATCTAATTTATTCAAGTTATATTAATAATAGCCTAAAAACTTTTCAATCTCTAAAATACTCTTAAATCTACTTGACCTCTTGATCCTTATCACTTTCTTAGGGCACACATAATGCAGGCATTATAATCTGCACTTTATTTGTGCATATAAGCTCTTAAGATATACCTGCATTCCTGAAATCATAAACTAGAGGGGAAGACAGAAATTATAAACTATAAGAAAAATATAAGCTTAAAAAACATACATAAATAGTGTTATGTAAGATAGATTTACTGCATTTACTACAGATAGAGGTTTTGTGACTAGTGGAGAAGGGGAGTTAAAAGTATTGTGAAAAATTTTCTTTTGATTTATATTCTCTATTTTGTTAGATAAAAAACTGCTATTCAATATGTGGCTTTGAGTTGGTACAATTGGTTGTGCAGTCTCTGTCTAAAAATCAAATATGTAATACCCAATAGAGCTACTTGGGATTGTTTGTATAAAATTTTGATTGGTATAGGAGTAAAAAAAATGTTATGTTGATTATATACTGAATTATGCTTATGCTTTGGTCAACATTTAATATGAAAAAGTCTACATATGCAACTACATTTTGGAATTCTCTTAGTACAGGGGGGAATTTCCTACCTCTTTAAATAACTATCCCAAGAGATATCAGTAAATCTAAGTGCAGGTTCTTCCCTGTTACAGAAAGTTTTACAGGGTGTATTGTATTAAAAGAGATATTAAGGAATTTATACTTTACCTCTTACCTAAGGGACCCATTACAGGTTTTGTACAGAGAAGAAAATTGTCTAGCCCTACTAGATATGTGATAGTAGATTTCTTACTTTTATAGACATGAAAATAGAATTGTCAGATCTGACTATAATGTAGCAGGTGGGTAACAAGACGTCTGTATACAATTTTTTCTGAACAAATATTTGAGCATCTACCCTGTGTCAGACACTCGTTTAGAGACTGGCCAAAGGGTTGTGAGTTCACCTCTTCTGAGAGAGGGAAAGAAGTAATAAGCATTATTATTATAGGGAGGGGAAGGGGCATGGCTGAAGTTTGCAGGCTTGGCGGGCTGCCAAAACTGCAGCACGCGGAAGCCATTTCCTCATCTATAAGATGAGAATGCTGACTAGAATCAGATATTTTTGAACTGTAGTTTTAATAGTAGAACTATTTTTTAAAATATATATTTTATTGATATTTTACAGAGATAAAGGAAGAGAGATAGAGAGCTAGAAACGTCGATGAGAGAGAAATATCGACCAGCTGCCTCTTGCACACTCCCTACCGGGGATGTGCCCGCAACCAATGTACATGCCCTAGACCGGAATTGAACCCGGGACCTTTCAGTCCGTAGACCTACGCTCTACCACTGAGCCAAACCGGTTTTGGCGCAGAACTATTTTTATTAATGAAATTTTATAAAGATCTTCAATCAATAAAACAGGGAAAAACCCATGGATTCGTTCAAACATAAATTCAGAGTCTGGTCACTGAACACTCCCCAATCTGTCTCCACACCACCCTCCAAAGTCCATCATGCACCTCTCTGAAACCCTGAAGGTCACAGAACACAGTTTGACAGTTTTCAGGCGCAGAGATTGCAGAGACTTATAGAGCTCAAAGCAATAAATACATTCTACAACGATCAAGCATATCTGCTTGAGCTTCAGTTGGGTGGCTGTGCTGGCCTCAGTTAGCACAGGGCAGAGCCCGGCCAGGCCTTCCAAGCCTGGTTAACTTGTCAGACTGCTTAGTCAGACAGCAGCCTACGCGGAACTAGCTGCCTAGTAGACACATTATTTGCTTACCGGGTGGGGGAGTGGAGGGAGGTCAGGGGATGTGAATGAATCAGTTCAAAATCCATCATCATTAACTGGGAAAACAGCTCCCAGCTCATTCCTCACTGACTGCGAGCTGGTGACGCATCTCCATTTAGTCAGGGAAGCAAGCTCTTCCTTGGAAATCAGCATTTCCACCATAGTGAAAGAAGAAAAAAATGCTTTTTTAGATTAGCTTCCCCCCCACTGTACCCAGAGGGGGAGGTTATTGTGGTCATTAGCTTTCCCTGAATTAAATCTGCTTGGTCTGACGAGGCCATTTGATTTCAGGTTTATCCTAAAGCCACAGAAATCGAGTTGCTGGGTATTTACTCGGGATTAATGACCAGTTAGGGGAAGCTGTGCTTTGTACCATTAACCCGAGCGAGGTGCTAATTCCTGGAACATGCCCTACATCAGGGGTTGTTATTGTTGTTTGGAGCTGTGAATGCTGCCTTCTGACTGCAGGCTTTATTTAAAGGGGAAGCCGTTTTGATTGGTTAACACGGCATATTTCTGGAGAATTAATGCCCTGTGTATAAGCCAACCTGATTGCCTCCTGGGCTATTCAGCTGATAATCCACTTCCAGACAGGGGGCAGCTGGCTGGAAACTGTAGCAGGTTCTATTTTTGGCACCTAAAATCAATGCTGGACTCTGGCAGCCTTGGCTGCCTCATTATCCCCCCTTCTCTCCCCACCCCCTCACCCCCTGCCCGGTGTGCTGAGTGTAGCTTCCCTTTGTGGCAGATTAAAGTGAGTCAGGGAGTGTGATAAATGCTTTCAGTCATATCTGCTGTCATTTGAATAATGCTGGGTGTCAGGAAGAAATACATCCCTGGCCAGTTTGCACCAACCAGACTCTTCTGATACTCTCTCCCCAGGGCTGCAAGAAGCAGAAGCTTGGAGAACTACCCCCCTTTCCTTCCCCAAGTCCTGCTTATAGATCAGGCTGGGTTGGAGAGTCTCTCTGGAAAGATTCTTTTTTCCTTCACCCAGCAAAAGCCAAGAAGTGCCTTCCTCTCTTTTATCAGAAGAGAAAGTGGCTCCATTTTGCAAGAACCTTCCAGTCGTTTGGAACAGCATGTCACACTTTCTGACCAAATATCCATCTGTATGTGTACAAATTAGCCTCGATGAATGCGCTGACTCGTGCTCCAGTGTTTCTACTGATACAATAAAAAACAAAGGAAGACGTGATGAAAAAGATGAGGGTGTGGTCTATAAGGCATGTGAGTCCTGGCGCTTCCCCTCAAGTCACACCAAGCCGTGACTACCTCCATGGCTTCTAGTGTGTGTAGAGAGCCAGCCAGAGGCTGCGCCGAGGCAGGAGACATTGATCTTCAGGGCCCCCGGCATCTCTTTTTAAGGTTGTCGGCTGCAGACCCGAGCCTTCCTTCCTTCATTCTGTCAGAGGCCAGGGTCCTCAGTTCTCTCTCCCTTCTTCCTCCTGGGACCAGGTGTCAGGCAGGGATCTGATGGATTTGTTTGTGGTGTGATATTGATGGCAGGAGTCTTCACCGGCTAGCAGGAGACTGGCACACCTTGAATGCCGATTGGGTGGACCTGTCTGGTCATTTAAAATCTGTGATTGGCCCTCAGACACTGGTATCAGGAGCTTTTAGACTCCAAGAATGAGTGCCCAAGGGCTCTGCTGTGTGTGCTGACAAACTATCTCTCTGAGGAAAGGCAGTCTTGATTAGTGGGTTTGCTGAGTTCAGTGGCATACCTATTTCCATGGTGGTTGATTTCAAGCTACCAAAGTCAAGGTACTGAACACGAAGTTGGAAAGGGACGTGTACTGTTCATTCCTGCGAGCCACAGTCAGTCTCTTTCCGTTGGGGGAATTTCTCCAATATGGACTTTGCATTTGTTTCTTTGTAGCACTCTGATTTTACTAGCAATAGGACAGAGTGGTGTTAAGGTTTGGACTAAGAACCTTAGCTGTGTATGCTGGATCTCTCCACGACTTTATGATTTGAGGCAATTTAGAATCACTGAGCTTCTATTTCCTTGATGAGCACATAAGGACAATACATGACTTTCAGAGGGGTTCTGAAAATGAAATTATATAAAACATGTGAAAGAAGCCTGAACATGCTAGTGGCTCAGAACTGTTCTTAGATTTTCATTGATTTCAGAGAGGAAGGTAGAGGGAGAGAGAGAGACAGGAACATCAATGATAAAAGTGATTCATTGGTCGGCTGCCTCCTGCACACCCCTTACTGTGGATTGAGCCCACAACCTGGGCATGTGCTCTTGACCAGAATTGAACCCAGGACCCTTCAGTCCATAGGCTGACACTCTATCCACTGAGCAAAACCAGCTAGGGCAGATCTGTTTGTAGAATCTGACTTTTATTTAGTAATATGATGTACATCATATTTATTTACTTCTGTTTAATCTTAACTTTAAAAAGAGGAGCAGGAAATAGCAATCGCTGCAGATGTACATGAAAACAGCCATTACTTGGACATAGGGAGACTGAATGGATTCTCTCTCTGGCTTTCCTTTCCCTGCTGCCATCCCTTGATGTGGCACTTAGTCACAAACAAGCATCCTGCCTTTTTTGGATGCTGGTGTATATGATAAATAATGATTATTCTTCCCTCTTCTTGCCTATAGACAACAACTCTGCATCGATTGCTCTATTTGATTTCCAGAACTACCCAGTCCTTCCACGAAAAGATTTGACTTTTTAATAAAGATAAAGTTTCTTAGTCAAGAGAATGAATATAAATGCTAACACCCATTCATGTTTTCTACAGGTTAGAGATATTTTACAAGAGTTAGCTCATTTAGTTCTCCCAATAGCTCTGTAAGATGGGCACCAATATCCCATTTTACAAATAAAATACCGTACCTGAAATTTAGAAATGCTCAATAATTTGCCCAAGGTTACAGAGCTTCAGAGCAATTATTCTTTAATTATAAAATTTTAAGTACCTGTGACTTTGTATATGAGGCAAATTGGGAGAAAAGTAACCTCTTTAGGATTCCAACAGTGATGCCTTATGGGTACTTTTTTGCATGGCTGCCTATTGATATTTGTGATAAGCTCTTTGAAGGCAGGGTCTTTTTCTCTTTATCCCGATATTGTCTCACCAGTACCTGCCTGAAGTAGGTGCATGAGTAGGTAGTCAGTAAAGGATTGTTGAAACAAATCTTTAATTTACTTAACAAGTTTTCATAAAACACTTTTTTTATGTGACAGATGTTTTTCTGGTTACTACAGAGAGGATAGTAGAAAAACAAAAAAAATCAGAAAAATGTTCTCATTCTCATAGAGCTTGCATTCTATTAGAAAGAGGCAAAGAACATAAGCTATATTATTTCATATATTATAAGATAACAATTGCTATAGAAATAAGGTAGGATCAAGAGGGAGAGGGATTTGGTAAAATGATACTGTTTGAGGATTGAAATTGGGACATTTACTAAAATTATGGCATTTGGGTAAAGATTTGAAATAGTAAAGGAGTTAGCCATGTGAGCATTCAGGAAAGAGTGTTATAGGCAAAGATGGCCCTGAGGTAGAAAGATGTCTAATCTGTTGTGGAAGAACAAGGAGGCCACTGTGGAGGGGGCAGAATGAGAGAGACGAACATCAGAGAGTTGGGGGTATGTAGGGACTCTGGCTTTTACTCTGTTGGAATGAAAAGCCACTGGAGGGTTTTGAGCTCAGTGTCAATGACTTGACTTACCTTTCAAAAGGATCATCATGGCTGCTATGTTGAATGCAGACTATAGAAAGGGAAAGGTTGGAAGCGGGACTACTGATTAGGAATCCATTGTAATAATGGAGGCAATCATGGCGATGACTGGGATCAGGGAGGTAGCAGTAATGTCAATGGAATTTGAAAGAGAAGAATCGAAGATGATTCTGAATAACTGGAAAGCTGGGGTTGCTGTAAACCTGAGCAGGGGGAGACTACCAATGGAGCAGGTTTGGGGGAGAAGATCAGGATTTCAATGGTAGCTTTGAGGTGTCTATTAGGCATTTGTCTAGAAGGCAGCTGGGTATAGGAATATGGAGTACAGAGGAGGTGATTGGGTGTGGTTAGCATCTTAAAGTGAAGAGATTGGGCCTGAAGCTATGAATAAGAACAAAAATTTATAAAGACCATTAAGAAAGTGGGTTCAGAGTTTAGAGAAAAATCACAACTATATGGTATTTTGGAGAGAAAATGAAAAACAAACAAACAAACAAAAAACACAGCAGTGTTAAAACTCCCAAGTCAATTAAGATGAGAATTATGTAATAATTGACCCATAATTTACCAGGATGAAGGTCACTAGTGACTTTGACAAGAGCAGTTTTAGTGGAGTTTTGGTGGCAAAGCCTAAGTGAAATGAGTTTAGCAAAGAATGGGATGAGCTAGAGACAACTCTTTTAAGGAGTTTGAATGAAAAGGGGGCAGAGAAATAGAGCAGCAGCTGAAGGGGTCAGAAGAGGAACTAAGAAAAGGTTTATTATTAACATTATCTCTTAAGTCGGAGAAGTAATACGGTGCTTCATGCTGATAGGAAAAACACAATAGAGATGGCGAGCGGATAGTGTAAGAGAGAGACAGGTTATATGTCCTTGTAGGAAGAGGGAGATGGGATCTTGTGCAAATGTGGGGGGTTGGCTCTAAGTAGGAGCATGAGCACTTTATTCTTAGTAACAGGAGGGAAGTCAAAGTATGTGTGTAGTGATTCTTCTGGGCTTTGTTAGTCAAATATTGCTTATATTGTTTACATATGAATAGATATTTCTCAAATTTTTGAGTACCGTATTTGCCGGTGTATAAGACGATTTTTTGGCCCTGAAAAATACTGTATTTGCCAGCATATAAGAGACTGGGCGTATAAGACGACCCCCTAACATTTCCACTCAAAATACAGAGTTTGTTATATACTCGCCGTATAAGATTACCCCCCATTTGGAGGCATATTTTTCAGGGCCAAAAAATCGTCTTATATGCCGGCAAATACGGTAATTTATATATATATATATATATATATATATATATATATATATATAATTTTTCCTGTGATGTGTGTATATTATGAATATACATATTTATGTTTATAAAATACAATGTAAAGACTGTTCATTTGGGATATACATCTATGTATTATATATATATAATATATATATATATATATATATATTTATATATATACATATGCATATACTAGTACATATGTGGTGATATTCTCGATAAGGCAGAAAACAATAACAAACAAATGAATCTTCCTTCAGTGCCATTTCCCAACTCTTGAGAAATATGAAGCCACTTAAAAATTTCCAACCATTCAAAGGCAAATTGTAAAGCTCAATTAGTTCTTTTTTTTTCCCCTGTCCCTCCCAGTATTAAATTAAAATGAAAGAGCAGTTAAGTATATTTAGGACACTTTATTTAAAGTGTTTTCCAATCAGGAAACAATGATTTTTTTTTTTAAAGAGTGAATCTTTGAAGCAAGTCAGCTGCTGTTTCTCTCTCCCATAAAGGAACTGAGAGAGAATTATCTAGAAAGTGTCCAGGGTGCTCTTTAGTCCAGACAAAGCTGTGATGATTAGGAAAATGAAATGCAAATGAGAAAGACAATGGGGAAGAAGATTCTTTTATGGTGGGAGAGAGAATGGGTGTTGCAGAAAGGACTTAATAATTACAACCCACGCTCAGAAAGCACTTGGGGATGTGAATAATTCAGCAGCCACTAGAGAAAAGGAGGACTTCGGAGACCATCAATCTGTGGACACGGAATTGTACAGTATGTCCTCCTGGAACGGGTTTTGCTGATCGTAGGTAGAAAGCAACAGATGTAACCAGTTTATTAAGCACTTTCAATTAAGAAAAGTGCAAACATGAAAGGATTTTATTTTTCGGTTACTGTCCCCAACCATTCTATGCCAAGTATTCACCCCCTACCACCCCCCATTCACTGGGAGCAGATCCCTTAATTTATTTTGGTCAGATTCCATAATTCCACAGTAGTTCTAGTTATTAAAAGACAGCTTGTTTTAAACCTTTTCCCTCATATCTCATTCAAAGCATTCCTTATAGGTCAGGCCTATACCCAGGGAGATAAATAGAAAGTAGAGAGGCAGAACATTACAATCCCCTGCCTCGCTGGCTACTTCTGATGGTTCAATGTCTGACACAACCAGTGGATCCCATGGTCATGGGCATCCCTCAGCACCCCGTTCACAGTGAAATGGCTCCTTCAGTTAAATGCTATGTTGTGTGCAATTCCATGACTGTAAATCAGGTACTGCATGGCCCTGGATGGTGGTGCCGGCCGAGGCTCTGTCTGCAGGAAAGACAAATCCATAGCTAGAATAACTTTCTATTTTTGTGAGAATGCATCATGGACTTTTCCAGGTTAAAGGGGGCCCATTGTAGCCACTTTGCCATCGTGTGGCCAGTTGTTCTCCTCAGAGAATCCCAGCGTCAGTCTATGTTGCTTTCAGTTTAGACATTCAGAGGTGACAGTGGCCAGGTCAACCTCAGGAAGAGAGAGTCTCTGCTGCTTGCCACATGCACTTGGGATGGCAGCTGACACAGGCTAGCTAATATCACCTGTCTGATTCGATTTGTCTAATTGATAATTTGCTGCCTCCACTGCGGTGTATGCTTTCTGAGGAGTGTTAAAGGGTAATGCAAACATTACAGCTCATAGTTAGGCCTATATTGCCATCTGTGTGTTTCTACCCCAGAATGCCTTGTCTCACTCTTCTTGTACTTTTTAGGCTCTGATCAGCATTCCAGACATCTTCCATTGCCCATGAGTTCATATATATATTAACTACTGGCCTCTTTTTCTTCCATGCAAAGTCAGTGATCAATGCACTGTCCAAGCCACCCACTGGGAAGATATTTTCTCTCTTCTGTTTCTCAAGGCTACTCTCTACTGAGACTGTCTTGCAGTTCTCATCCACTTTAACCTGCATCCTCCTACTAAGCCTATCCCTCCATAAACAAGTCTTAGTTTTCTTCTTCCTGCTTCAGTGTATCTTACAGGACTTCCCATGCGGCCATCTGTGTGAGCTGAGAGTGATGTGATGGTGTAACTGTGATGGGAGACCAGCTAACCTGTAGCCTGTCCATGCTCTCTGTTCCTCTACTAGTGCTCAGTCCTTGGGAATTGCCCTTGGGCCAGCTTGACTTTGGCATGCAGTGGACCACACCCATTGGAGGGCAGAGCTGGCTGTGCATTCAGCTGGTGTTTTATGGTTAAGTATTCCATCTCTGTCAGGGCCCAGGAGTATGTCAAGATGTGTTTTGTTCAAAAGGCATGTTATTGTCCACTGCTACATACTTAATGCTTGGCGTTAGAAAAGTCACTTACCCTTTGAGGGCTGTTTTCCTCATTTTTGGAATGGGTGAATCACATTTTTCACTATATCATAAAATAGTTGAAGATGATATTGAGTTGTACCTATGCAAACACATTGTAAAACAATAAAATGTTTCCAAACATAAAGTGATGTTCTTTGAAAAGTAGGTGGCTCTCAAGGCCACTTTTGAGGATGTTGGTTCTGAGGGTGAAAGTTGGTTGAAAAATTATTCTTGATGGCAACTCTTTCCACCTACTCATCCATCACCCATTGATCCTTTAGTTGGTTCATTCACTTATTCACTGAGCAACTGTCATGTGCTGGGTGCTAGAGATACAAAAATAAAACATGCTTCCTCAAAGAATGGATAGTCTAATTAGAGAAATATATGTAAACAAACAAATAATCGTAATGCAGAGGAAGAGATGTTTTTATGGGGGTAAGTCATAGGGCATTGGGAGCACATAGGTGGAGAATCTAACTCCTCTGCAGGAGTCAAACAAGGTGAAGATCCCATCTCAGGTGAAGACTGGGAGAGCGAACACAGTTTGAATTAGGCTGATCATCTTCTGAGAGCCGTCCCATGATGAAAATTACCTCCTGGATCATGTTCTCAGATGCTGCCAAATTTCCTGCCAGGCAACATCTGCTGTAGCACCTGTTGCCGTGAGCTAATGATTATTAATGACACCCTCTCCCTGCATTCTGGTCGATTGCAGGGGGAAGCAACAGCAATAGCCTCTCCACAGTTTGTGCCTTGGCCACTGTGAGAGGGACGCATGTGTCTTATCCTGGCGCTGCTGGGGATCAGCCCATTGATTTCGGATCACTCCTGCCTGCAGCAAGAAGGGCCTTAGCTTTTGTTTTCATGTAACTTCTCTTCCTTGAATATTTGTTTTGTACCTTTAGATTTTAACTTCTCTCAGAAAAGGGGCTTGTTTCCCCCCATCCATGATTGTTTTCCCCATAGTATCCATTAAAAACAACACCAGCAACAACAAAAGCAGATTTCCATGTGTACTCACTCATTCAGTAAATTTGAATACGGACAGTGGGTATGAAACCGTTATTGATTCACCGACCAGAATAGTCCCTTTATTAGCCTCTTGTGTTAGAAACAAGGACTCTGGCAACACTAACATAACAGATGGGCATACAGTACATATATGGGTATGGGTGTAAGTTATTTTTTTCTAGAGTCAGGTAAAACTGGGTTTGAGCCTCAAATTTCATACATTCTAGTTGTATGACCTTGGAGAAGTTGCTTATTTCTGCAAACCTTAGTTTCATTCTGTAATCCTACTTTCACAGGGTATTTAGGAGGATTAAATGAGATTATGCACATGAAAAATACTTAATCACAGTGCAGGCACATGGTCAGAGCAGGATAAATTAAAATATTACAACTATTGTTGTTATTACTATTGTCCTGATCCCTCACCAGCTGGTCTTTTCCTTTGTGGCTAAGATGACTATTAAATGGAAGATTCCAAAAGACAGAAGAGGAGTTGCTGGGACAATGATCCCATTGGCAGTGTCTTTACTAGTAGGCAAAGGTAATACTCTTAATTTTCTAAGACAAACACTGTGACCCATTTTTAGGTCTGAGGTGTTTACTAACAAATACCATGGGGCCATTTGCATATATGTTGTCTTCATCCTTTGAATAGTATTTTGTTTCTTGGTGGATGCTAACTCTTGGATAAAGGGTCTATCCTCCCATCCCTTGCTGAGAATCTTTACCCACCGATTGTTAAGTGGGCTCATCATCTCAACATGAGCGTCATCTGGCCCTTCCTCCCACCGTGACAAAAAGCAGTGTCCAAAGTGAGTGCTGAGATGTACTCCTGAGAACAAGATGCTGAACAATTGTGTGTTAAGAAACCGGGCTGTGCTCTAACTGGAGAACATTTCTTCCTTCCTTCTTACAAAGAAGTTCTTATAAATAATTGGGCCTTCATTTTAAATTCTGAGTCAACAGGATTGTGTACCCACACTATTTTATTTCCTTTCATAAGAGAAACCTTACTTTGGATAGGACCATCATTTTCTTTCTGTCGCTTATCTCTTCTCCCTTTGTTCATATTGCTGTTATTATTGCTCAACAAAAACATTAATAACAGTTGCAGTTGCATAGTAATAGTAGCTGACAGTTAAGTTTGGCTTGCAGTGGGCCAGGCCCTAGTCTAAATGCTTGGTGAATAATCACAGCATCATGCCATCTGCACTTTGCAGAAGGGAAATGGAGACTTCAAGAGGCTGTGAATTTTTAAGTCACACAGCTAGAAAGGGGTGGAAGCACATTTCTCACCAGTCTTTACCACTGGGCATTGTCTTTCATCATCGGTTTTATAGTTAGTCAAGCAGTTTCATGTATATGATTTAATTTAATCTTTATAGTCAGCTTGTGTTGCAGATATTAATATTTTTCCATTTTTATAGGGTTTTAGAAAAATTTTGAAATGTACCTAAAGGTTCATAGCTACCCTGTTTCCCCCAAAATAAGACAGTGTCTTATATTAATGTTTGCTCCCAAAGATGCGCTAGGTCTTATTTTCAGGGGATGTATTATGCTTCCATTAAGTAGGTCTTATTTTCGGAGGATGTCTTATTTTTGGGGAAACACGGGTGGCAAGTAGCCACCCAGCTGGAGCCTGGATCTAAGATTTATAACTAGGAACTAGGCTGTGCTCTAGCTCTACATATGTTTGGAGCCTTCTGTGTAACTACAAAGAATCTTTCCATGTAGCACGTTTATCCAGTTTGACAGTAGATGTCAAACAGGGGATTAATATAGCAACTGCTCATTTAAGGAGCATTTGAATTGAGGGTCCATTTGCTGTCTTATAATTTTGCCCTACTGAAAAAAATGGCATGCAGGCATTGGCAACTCTGTTCTCCAAGGCCTGATTTTTCTTTTTTTAACTGTTATTCCCTTCACACAGGAAGGAAAACTAATTGAAATTCATGCTAAGGCCTTATGAACTATGAGTCAGAAGAAAGGAAGCACTTAATCACTTAATGCGATGATTGTCTTTTCAAGCAAGTGAAAGGGAACAGGATGGAGGTGGGGGTGCACAGAAGAGGAGAAACTGTGAGATTTCTTTTTGGAAACTCTTTGAAAACATGACTCCTTGATCTCTGAGGTATTTTGGGAGCCCTCCTGTGTAACTGACGATACTCCTTTTCCATACTCTGTCCAATAAAGAGGAAGCTAGCTGACGATAGTTTTCCTTCAGTGTCAAAAGACATGGCCATGTGTGACTGTGTTGCTTAGGGAGGGTCAGGTCTTTCAATTGGAATGAAGGACACAATTACCTGTCTGAGATACCTGAGTTTCCTTTATGTAGTTTAAGAGGCCAGGTTAGATTTGTTTCTTGGACTCAAGCATAGGAAGACAGATACTATCCTTGACTGCTTTTTGCCTATCCTCTTACCCTTCACCTGTTCTCCTCCTCTGGAGTTAGGCTCCAAAGTCATGATTTATGACAAACCTTGCATGTAGTCACAATTACTCTAGAAGAATCCTTTAAACTTCCCATGAAGAATATACTCTATGAGTTCATGATGCTGCACAGCCAGTTTATCCCTTCAGCGTTGAAAGAAGTTTCCGTTTTGTTGGCTTTTATACCAGATTAAGTGGTTGGTTTGTGCTTGGAACTATGTGATCTAAAGCTGTTTATTTTAGAAAATGTTGTTATTTTTTATCTTCATCCAAGGATATTTTTCCATTGATTTTTTAGAGAGAGAGAGAGAGAGAGAGAGAGAGAGAGAGAGAGACATTGATGTGAAAGAAACACATTGATTGGTTGCCTCCTGCATCGTCCCCACTGGGACCAGTGATCGAGCCTACAACTGAAGTAGGTACATGCCCTGTTCCAGGAATTAAACCCAGAACCCTTCAGTCAGTGGCCTGACACTCTAACTACCGAGCAAAACCCACAAGGGAGAAAGGTATTTTTATATGACCTTTCACATTTGAATTTGCAAAAGTTAAATGTCATTGCATTTATACCTATGCCACATAGCACCTATATGTGTGCCATATGCTAAAGATAACTGTTATTAGTTTGTTGAATTAGTCTGTGCTCAAGGCACTGTGTGCTGCCAAGGATGTCACCCAGTGAGGAAGGATTTGAGCCTAGGGACATTTCACAACTTGGACAGCTCTCACATTAGACTCTTCTGAACATCCTTTGTTGTGTATTAGGTAAGAGAATATGTCATGTTCTGTGATTAACTGTTGACTCATGTTACTCTGCCTAGTAACAGCTCTCTCAAAGTTGTTTGTTCTTTATCTGTGGTGAGAGAATTATATTCCCCTGTTTTTATGAAAAATTGTGTTTGAGTATGAGATATAAATACTGAAAGAAACTCAAGATAAAGAAGACCTGCATATTCGAGTGTGGTGTAGGAATAAGTGCTCATGTTTTCTTAACTCTAGATAGTGTGACCTTGGAGACACCCAAGATTTTTGCAGCCTCAATTTCTTTATTTGTTAATGGGAACTCAAGGAAACTTGCCTCCTCACTTTCAGATTTGTCGTGAGGATTAAGTAAAGCAATATCCAGAAAAGCATTTTGTGAAATGAGTGGAGTTCCTAAAACATAATGATTTCCTGAGATAAATATTTGAATTTTTATTTTATGATTGTAAGAGATTAGTTTGAACTATTTATTGATACCTCTATGTATTAAAAGTTATTTGTCATATTAGCTAAAACAAGTCATTGCATTTTTAGAGGAAACATCTGAGGGGAAGAAAAGAGACCCAACTAATGGTATTAGGCTATACTAAATTAAATTTTATCAACACAAAGGAGAAGGGCTGAAACCGGTTTGGCTCAGTGGATAGAGTGTCGGCCTGCGGACTGAAGGGTCCCGGGTTCAATTCCGGTTAAGGGCATGTACATCGGTTGTAGGCACATACCTGGTAGGGGGTGTGCAGGAGGCAGCTGGTCGATGTTTCTCTCTCATTGGTGTTTCTAGCTCTCTATCCCTATCCTTTTCTCTCTATAAAAAAATCAATAAATATATTTTTTTAAAAGGAGAAGGAAAATCAATAGGAAAGAAGAAAGTTAAGTAATATTTAAGGCTGTTAGTGCTTACTGTTAAAATTATGACTCTCTTGAATGATGCAAGGGGAATTCAGTTAAAGAATTGAGTTGCAATGTACAACAATGACATGTCAGGTTCTAACATGTGGCATGGAAAATGGATGACAAACAAAAGGGACTGCACATTGCATGCCTTTCTTTAGCTTCCAGGATTTAGGTAGCAGCAAGATTTCTGACACATGTGAAAGTGTCACACTTCTCAGGAAACTTTTGCTTTCATAAGTGTCCCATTTTTTAAAAAGTGACATGCCATGGAGCCACATGTTTTGATATGTTATTCATCCAGATCATCAGATATTATATTGTCTCTCAGATAATTGTACTACTCTTAAGGACTGACATGAGTATTATACGGATTTATCAATGGAATGGACTGGTGCACCAATATATGCTACATTCTTCCATTCAGCAAAATTAAAGGAAATACACTCTATGCATTCTCTCTTAAGATCTAGCAAATTGCTGGGACCCGTTTGGCTCAGTGGCTAGAGCATCGGCCTGCGGACTGAAAGGTCCCAGGTCAAGGGCATGCACCTTGGTTGCGGGCACATCCCCAGTAGGGGGTGTGCAAGAGGCAGCTGATCAATGATTCTCTCTCATCAATGTTTCTAACTCTCTATCCCTCTCTCTTCCTCTCTGTGAAAAATCAATAAAATATATTTTAAAAAAAGAGATCTAGCAAATTTTCCTACTGATTCAGACAATCTTTCACTATTACAAATAGAAAAGGTCTTAAAGAACTTGGAGACAAATGTCTTTATTTTATATCTATAGAAAGTAGTCATGAAATGCACTTGCCTGTGTCACATAGATGATTTGTTAAAGTCTGCTTTTCAATCTCTGCTTAGCTACTAATTCAGTAGAAAAATAAAATGAAAATAAAATGAATTTGACAGCTATTTTCTCAAAATTTTTGACTGAATACATTGAGCTGGTTAATTATGAACTTGCCAAGTTTTTACCTTACCTACTGCTATGAAGGAAGCCTACTGGCATTTACCTTAGAAATATGAGCATTCTTTGAGCAAAATAGCATTACAGTTTATTCTTTTTTATTAAAGCAACAAGAACATTATTCCTAAAAGTCAGAGAGGTCAGCTATAGTGCAACTACCAAAAGAAATGTCAAGACGAGATTATATTTTTCTAACTTGAAGTCCTTTCAATGTTAGAGAGTTTGAGTAGCTGCTGAATCATTTCCTAGGAAGGTTTTGAATTTGAAGAAACCATTGGGAGCTGTGGTAGTTTAAATGTATCCACACAGTCTTTGACTTTTTTTCCCTTTGAGTGGGGAGACTAATTGTGATTATGTTCTAATAAGTAAAACAAGTCAGATGAGTACCTTTGGAGACTAGGTTATAAAAAGTACTGCCGCTTTCTCTATGACCTTTCTCTTGTATTGTTCAGTCTAGGAGAAGTTAGCTCCCATATTGTGAGGACACACTGGTGTCTGCTCATGGAGAGAATGGTGTTGGGAGGAACTAAATTTGCTTGCCAAGCTTGCAATGAATGAAGGCCTCTGGCCAATAGCCACCTAAGTGTGACACCTTGGAAGCAGATCCTTCAACCCTAGTCAAGTCATCAGGTGACAGTAGAACCTACTGACATCCTGAGTATAACTACCTGAGATACTTTAGATCAGAACCACTCAGCTTAGTCCAAGGTAATCAGGTCATCCTGGTTTGCCTAGAACTTTCTTGATTTAAGCATTGAGTCCTAGGTCTTAAGAATACTGAGTTCCAGGAAAACCAGAATGGTATGTCACTTTCATCTTTCTTATATTCCTAACCTATAGAAAATGTGAAATGATAAGTGTTAGTTTAAGCCAAAAAATTTTGGGTTAATTTGTTACCAACAGTAGATACTTATACTAGAACCATTGTTTATTACTGGTTGCGATTGAAGTGTCAAAATACAGAAATGAAGATTTGTCCCAGACACACAGTCTTGAACTTTACTCTGACTCTAGTCTTCATAATCTAACCAACAGCTAGCTGAAAATCCAGTTATTTTACCCACTGACTTATTCCATCATGACCATTTGGATAAATTTCCTCTTTTTTCTCCCTCTAAATTTTATGGTTGTTTGGACATCAGGGGAAAATACATTGTACTTCTAAATGTACCTAACATATTAAATTCAGAATATTGCCTTAGGATTATCTGGAGAATTAAAAAAAAATGCAGATTCCTGCCTTCATTTCAGACCCACTAACCCAGCATTTCTGGAGGTGCAAATCAGAATTCTGTGTGCTTATTAGATATTGCAGGTAGTTCTAGACACTGACTTAGGTGAAGGGACTAAGCAAAGATCCTGCTATTAACCACCAACTTTCAAGCTGATAGAAATAATACCTTGACTCTAATATGTTATGAAAGATCTGTTATTGATAACAAGATTACAATTACCCTTGGTTTCCATCTTAATTTCACTGGGGGAAAGAGCGGAATGCGCACTGCCAGAGCAGATGGATGAGTCCAATGATTGCTTTCAGAATACGGGTAATAGGTCAGCAAACATGCTGCACACTCATTTTGGGAGACGCCTGGTGTTGTCTAGTGATGGGAGCAGAGGAAACAATTCCAAGTCCACTGGCTGAGAGGCCCCCGTGCATATTTTTTCTATCCTGTGAAGTCACACAGACATCCGAAGGCCCAACTAATCTGTTACAAATCCAAACAATTATAACTGGAGTCGGGCCGCTTTTGAAGGAAGATGAGCGGAAGGAAGACAAATTGAGGAGTCACAGAAGAGCTGAAAGGAGAAAAGCAATTGCAGCCCTAGAGTAATGACAACTATGAATAATAAACACGCCCTCTTCCTAGTGTACACATCTTTGCTAATGAAACACTACCGATTGTACAAATAACATGTCCATCATGGAAGGGGAGCATAAACCGAAGTGAAATAATTAGGGGAAGCCACTCTTCCCAGGAAGGATGTAATACAGCAGCGGAAGCAACAGATGGCAGCTAATGGAAGGAAAGGGAGGCTGTGAGATGCTTCTCGCGCTAATATAAACAAAGAACAGCAGGTCAAGGAGGCAGGACAGAGCAGGAAGAAAATGAATACCAAATAGCATATTTCTCTCTCTTTTTGATGCACACGTTTAGTTAGCGTAGATTTGATTAGTGTCAAGTCAATTACATTTAATTCAACTCAATTCAACATTATTAACTTTAATACACTCCGCTGAGGCACTAAGGTTATCCAGGAATGAGTATGATGAGATTTATATCCTCAAGGAGCTTACCATCTAGAGGGCAGGAATGGGGATGTGTAAGCAGACATATCAGCAGCCTGTGTGATAATTATATCAGTCTCTGCTAGAAAATATACTGCATGTCCTTCTCTGTATCCTGAGGGTATTTCTTGGGTCCTTCTGGGCATATGAAGGATTAAAAACAATCTATGGAACTTACATAATTCATCTATAAAATTCAGACAGTTGTGTCATTGTTATCTCAGATTTTCTACATTGCTGCTTTTGATCTCCAGGGAAACTATCAGAGAAGTTTATTTAATGAACGTCATCTAGAGAAAATTTTATTTCTGACATCTATTATTTAAATTATAGAAGATATGTAAAAGTACATAGATTTCTTTCATCCTCATAATAATTATGTGGAGTAGCTATTACTATCTACATTCTTGAGATAATAAAAATAAGTGAGGTAATTTAAACTAAGTGTGTTGTCCTAGGTCGCCCAGCCAGTAAGGCACAAAGCTGCCATTGTAACTCAGGTCTTCCTACTGTTACTAGTATGTTCTCTTTTAAACTTCCTTCTGGTGCCTCTTAAGATAACATGGGAGGAGAATGCAATAAGTGCTAAGTAAATGTTCAAATAAACTATAGGGATCCAAACCAAGATGAATTTTTTTTTCTGACTTGACGTTAGATAATCCAAAGCAATAGTGGCAACTGAATTGGATCTTGAAGGATGAGAATGATTTTAATAAAAACTTGAAAACTGAGGGAGCATCAGGAGCCAAAACATCAAGACACACAGTTCAGGATGCATTTTGAAATTAATTAAGACATCAGACATCCAACATTATGCAGAGAGGAGCACAAATAGAATGATAATTTGTAATTAAAAAATCCATAAGAATTTGGGGTATTATTCTAGAGACAATGAGAAAGCCATATACTTTTTGAGGAGGGAAATGAACTAATCTGATTTATATGTTTGGTTGATAAAGGGTGGGAATGAGATGCATAAGAGAGGCAAGTGTTTAGAATTTGTGCGGCTAATTTGGAAGCTGTTGGATTCGTCTAGGTTGAAGCAAAAACAAATAATACAGTCAAGAGCAGAAGGTGTTGCAAAGAATAAGATCGTCAGGATTTGTTGTAGGTACCTGTGTGCAGTGATGAAGAAGAAAAACTGATGAAGATAACTCCAGAATTTGCAGATGTGATTCAGATACAGTGGAATTATTAATCAAGCCAGAGAAGCATGTTACAGGAGAGGGATGATGGAGACTTTAGGTTCACTAAAGCAGAGTTTTGGAAATACATAAGGAATGTGTCCTGGAGCTCACGAGAGAGATTAAGGCTTGTGATATGGATGGGATCATTTAAGCTTGTTGAATGATTTGGAATATCATTTCCATTTCATCCATTGATAACTGGAGGACAAAACAGGAACATTCACTCCCCTATGATTATATAACATCTAAGTTAAAAAATTAATTTCCATAAGTATTTCTTTCACTTAGTATTAATATACTAAATTTCCTCCTGACTCTTATTGCCTCTTTCCTGAAAGATTGACTTTGCAAATACATGATTCCTTGCTCTGCCTAGAATGCTTTTTGGAAATATTAATGTTATTCTTTATACAACCCATCAATGATAAGTAGAAAAAGCATGCATCACAATTGAGAAATGTGTCTTTTCTCTCCAATATTAAATGGAGGTTTTCGAAGCCTTCATTTTGAAAATTAATTATCTCTTATGTCACATGTATGACACATTATCACATTATTTTAGAAACACTGGGAGTCATATATTGGCTATTATGCTAGAATGCTACAATCATTATAATTATTTAAAATCTTTCCAATAGAGCTTAAAGGGACATGTTATTTTATAGTAAAACTTATTGTTCTATAAGGTGTCTGCAGTCTGACTTCAGATTTTAGTTTCAGATTTATGTACTTGAGCATTTATCTGCCATAGGGAATTTTAATGATTAGGAAAGTAGCTGAGAGACAAATATTTATGCATGATGCAGTATTTGTGCATGACCTGGTAAGTAAACTGCTATTGGGGGTGAGTAGAGTGGTGAAATGAGACAAGCAAACTTCATTTGCATCTACTGACTTTAGAGAAGGTAGCACATACCAAGAGAGAACTCATGGAAAGAGGAAGCCAAGATGCTTACTTAAAAACAATAGTGGCGGTGGGGGATGGGATTTCATAAGTGGGCACATAAAACTTCATCTACCTGGGGAAAGGAGTTATAAAAATAATTTTAGTATTTATTTGTTACTATGAATAATTTTCTATGTTTTATATATCATTGTATTTTCATAATCTTATAATACTATTGTCATTACTTCAACATTGGAGATTAATTTCCTAAAACTTGAAAAATTTAATTTTCTCAAAGTTACAAATCTAGAAAGTTCCAAAGTCATGATTCAGTCTCTAGCCTCTAATTGTGAAGTCCATGAACTTCCCATTCTGTAATTCAGCCTCCTTTACCTGCTTGGAGGCTTTGGACATAGGACTGAAAGAAAAATAATATGATGGATGAGTTGGCCAGGAGAGATCTATGAGAAGGCTCAAGGTAGTTTCTCCAATATTTGCAGATAGGCCCCATCCCAGTCCTTCCTTTTTGAGCTTTTAAGACACTGTAAATCTGTAAAGGCCATAACAAGAACCCACAAAAGTGCAACAAACAATATTGCCCAGAGGTGGGACTACACAGGACTAATCAGGACACCACATATAGACTGAGGGCCAGACAGCAGTTTGGGGGGAGAGAGAAAGTCCTCTGAATCTTGATAGGATGGAAACACAAACATTCCTCAGAATTCAATTTTGTAATTCTGAATTATATTTCATAAAATTTGTAACTAAAATAATTTTCCCTTGTTTATAAATCCATCCATTTCTCCTACCTTTTGGGGGTACCATTCTGTTTTCTTTTATTAACCAGATTTCAAAGCAAAATTATCCAACCAGATGTATAACTAGCTTGTGGGTTTGCCAAAGGGTAAAGAAATGGACTTGCCAAGCTTCAATCAGCGTAATAGAACATTGCAAACACACAAATTTACGTGCCCCTCTAAGGACTGGAGTGGTGATGGCAGGCCTGAAACTGGCTTTTTAGTCTAGGGTGATAACTAGTTAGGGAAATAGGAAAAAATTGGAGAAAGCTCTGCATTCCCTTATATATTTTATTCATTTGTTGATTCAACAAATATTTATGAAGCATTATCTGTGTGCCAGAAACTATTTTGGATTCTAGGAAAAGATCAATGAGCAATTTAGAACATGTCCCTGTGCTCATGGCACTTCCATTTTAGTGGCTGGGTGGGCAGGAGTTAGACAATAAACAGACAGATCAAGATATGATATAATTTGAGTTAGCAATAAGTACTTTGAAGAAAAAGAAGGGTAAAGATGGAGTCAGCACAACTGGATAGAAGTAGCTGAGAGGACAAAGTGAGGGTCTAGGTTAAAGCTAGAGTGATTAGGAAAGATTTCTTTGAGGATGTGGCAGCTGCTGTTGGAGTAGATACTCTGGGGGTGGGGAAGAGGAAGAAGAGGCAGGAGGGAGGGAGTGAGCATGCTTTAGAAAGAGAAGTTCCAGGGCTATGTTATTGCATGACAGAGCTAGACAGAAGTGGCAATAATTTATACAGGCAATACAGAGAAGAGCTTGGATTCTCAAATAGGTGCAGGTGTGTTTTGATCTTAGTTTCTTTCCCCTAATTCATAGCAAATAAAACCAGATATAGTTAGCAGCATATTTCTTTCATCTGACTCTCTCCTTTCCCTAACCCTTTCTTTATTCTCCCCACCCCCACCCCAGAAGGTTGTCTTACTGGGAAGAAGTTAATTTAACTAGAAAAGCTGAAACTGACACTGTGAAACCTTGATTCTCTTGCAATTGTGGCCCTGATTCTTACAAAATCTGCCTATGACAGGTCTCATATGTCTCTCTTTACTGGTCAATTACCATTCACCCTGAAAGGTGTGAGAATTTAATCCTTTGCATTTAAGGAGCTCAGAGTCTAAGCACTGCAATTATAAACACATTTCTCTTTCTTGAGAGGCTCCAAAAGTGCTGAAAGCATGCCAGTGTACTTGCTTTTAATGTCACTGTAGGCTAACCTCTGCTGACTGAAGTTTAATCTATTTGTGGTATGTTTTCTCTCTGGTCCACTTGATGTTGTTAATGGTTTAGGTAGCTTAGTGCCTCAACAAAGCCAAACAAAATATTTCATCCGGTAATATTTCCACAAGTACAAATACTTTAAGAGGATGCCTGAAATAATGGCCAAGAGGGGATGTTGGAGTCAGATCAATTTATACAGCTCTATCATTTACTATCTCTGTCTGTTTAAACTTAATGAGGTCACTGTACTTCCTTGAATCTCATTTTCCTTTTGAACAAAATAGAGACCTACCTTGTCTGGTGGCTTGAAAGAAGATGTGATACCCGGGTGTCAGGTGCTGGGCTATCTCTAAATCATTCATCCTTTAAAATTTTAACATCAAGTACTACAATGGTGGACACATCATTCTACATTTGTCAAAACCTATGAGTGTGAATACCAAGAATGAACCTTAATGTACACTGTGACTTAGCGTGATAGCGATATGTCTATTTCATCATCGATTGTAACAGCTGCACCCCTCTAGTGCAGGATGTCCATGATGGGGAAGGGAGTATGTGAGTGTGTGTGTGTGTGTGTATGGACAGGAGATATATGGAGAATCTCTGTACTCTCTGCTCAATTTTGCTGTGAGCCTAAGACTTCTTTAAAAAGTAAATTTATTAACTAAAAATAATTAAATATTAGTTGGATCACTCATTTATAGGATAGTCCAGCATCCCTCCAGATATCTGGCAGGAGTCAGAGCATTCTCCTGTCTTACTTGGGCTCTTCTGGCTTTAATCTTTGCATTATCAACCTCAGCTTTGCCCTCTCCATCTGCCTGCTCTGTTCCTTGTGATACTGCACTGACCAGTACACATGCTGTGAGAGTAGGAAAATGTGTTAAAGCTTCTGAAGTAATGAGTGTATAGCGTTGATGTGAAGCATAGCCAATAAAAAAAATGTTATCCCTCCCATTTTGAGAGTTTTAAAAGAATTCAAATACAGTGAAAGAGGGGATAACCTGGGAGGATGAACTACACAGGACACATTAATTTTCCCCACTTTTCAAAGTCTTTTATAGTTTTTTCAGACAGCTAATTTTTAGCTTATCTTGACCTTTCACAAATGGACTATTTTCATAGTATCTAAATTGTCTATCAGTTGTGTAATGTTGCTAAACAATATATATTCTTTCTTCCCAGAGGAATGGTGCTGCCATCTTTGTTTCTCTTCCTCTACTATGTAAATCAAATATGTGGTACACTATACACATTCAATAAATGCTACTTCCCCTTTGCCCTTCCTGACTGGTGCCAAGCTCAGACACTGTGTTACATGCCTTGCAGTGTGTTCATGAGTTGAGAGCACTCTTCCCTTTCTGAATTTTCCATGTATTTATAACAAAGTTAAGTGTCATAAGAGATACAGGAGTCTTATGAAGCTACACATGTGACTACTTTTTCACAAGTAGCCCTCCTGGCATCTGCCACAGAGCCATGAACTTACTGTTTGTATGCAAAGTGAATTAACTGAAGGAGTTGAAACAGAGACTGATAGAGTAAAATTGTGGCTTCAGGTGTGTTTACATTTTGATCATCTCTAAATTTCCTATTAGCGTCCTAGAGGATGGTCTTAAAAAAAATTAGGAAAGAGACAATAGTAAAGACTCAGGAAGCAAGCAATTGAGGAACAGAATTCCTTTGAAATCTTTCTAATTATAGGTTTCATTGAAAAGATAAAAATTACTTCTATTTAGGTAGTAAGGTAAAATCAGGGAGAAGTTATTTAATTGCCTTTCATAAAATGATATAATCTTCAAATCATTTGTCAGTACTATAGTCAGTCAGTCATGTTTTTCAAAATGGGTTCCATTGTGTAAATATGCTTGTATAATCCACAGGCTTGTTAAAAAATATATTTTTAAGCTGGATTATTTTTTACATCATTTGTTACAGCAGAATGTCTTAGGATGGGCCTCTAGAATGTTTTATTGAATTTATTTGGATGATATTGCTTAATAAAATTATATAGATTTCAGGTGAACAATTCTATATTACATCCTCAGCAAATTGTGTTGTGTTTTCACCACTCAAAGTCATCTCCTTTTATCACCATTAGAATATTTTTAAAGATCTTATCAAAGATCTTAGATGATTCTTATGCCTACATAAATATGGAAAATTAGGTTATATAAAATACAGAAGAAGGTGCCAGGCAAGGTTCACTAATATTATTTCACAAACCTTTAGTTACCTTGGTTCTATCCATGCAATTGATTTTGTGTGTGTGCGTTGGATTATTTTATTTGGGTATATTTAGCTTTCTTTTCTCTTGAAGGAATTGAAGTGGAGACACACTTCTGAACTTCCTTCCCTGGTGTCATAGTGCACCTGAAGCCTAAGAAAGAATTAAACATGAATACAGGCACTTAGCATTATGGGCAATAAAAGCCCCATTGTTTTTTTCAGAAACAGGTAGAATGGTAATGTTCACCCTCCCTTCAATAGAGCTCAATTAATTTGGCTAGACTAATTTTTCTTTCTTTATTAATTGTCCTCTGTGCTTAATTAAACCAAATGTGAGATGGAAAGAGGAATATTCAGTCATCTATGGAACTAACTTTAGCATTTGGCGATAGTTGTGTGGGGCCTGAAGCTAGGTGCATTTCAGCCTTAATTAGGTGACACCTCCTCAATGCTTTTGACCTTGTCCATTGTAGGTGGGAATTTGTAGAAACCATTTGGACAACCTAAAGTACAGATGACAGAACTGTCTGCGCTATTCATCCTTATCCATGTTAGCACCACAAGAGCAGGACAAGTGCCACTTTCTGTAAACAGAAAGTAGCATACATTTATCCAGTCATGGAACAGACACAAACGTTAGTTGACACCTCCTCTTGGCTCTCTCTCACCCAACATGAAATTAGCGTTAATGAATCCCAAGTGGTTCTTATGTTGCTTAGACATGCACACCAAATTGACAATAGCACCACCAAACCCATGGCCAATACAGAAACACAGAACAATAGAAACTCTAAACAAAACTCGTCAAAAGAAACTATATGTCCAGGGTAATTTCTTCCAGTGACTTGCTCTGATCACTTGCACCAGAACTGCCTGCTGTCTGGGACCTCAGCCCAAGTCTGAAGAATCAGAAATAATGATGGTGTTGCTCCTATTTGTAAATCCCTGTTCACTGAGTTGTGACATACTGCAAGATTATTTTTAAAGAGTTCAATTAGAGGAAAGATGATGGCTCTCTTTGATCTTTGCTAATACTTGATCAGTTTTTCTCTTGAGGGATCTTGAGAATTGTTCTAACAAAGATGACTGAAGTTTCAAATAGTCTTATGTTAGTTTTTATTTACTTTACTTCCCCACTAATCTATATATCTCTCATATCTTTTTAGTGAAAGTATCACTTTCATAATGAAAAAAATACATTAAAAAACTTAAAAAACAAATGAAACATTTTCCCACTGCCATTCTTTTTCTCTTATCAAGAAATTGCCATGTAAGAGAAAAAGTAATAATGGGACAACCCACTTCAACAGAAAAGCTCTTCAATAATACTGGTTTTGTGTGTGATAATTCATCTTGAGATGAACATAAGATAGGTTGAACAATTTTATGGTTTCATGGCTATTGGGCTTAGCTGTAAGTCATTGATATAACAGGGATATAAAAGAGATGCTAGCTTTGCTCAAACATTTTGTTAATGTCTAAGTTTCCTAAGGAGGAACAAAATATCTTTCCTTTCTTTCGTTATAAACAGCCACCTTAGAATGGAAATGCATGTCTAGTGATGGAGGAAGGAATCAAGCCCAGGAGTGCCATTTGGCTCATTAGTACATTCCAGTTTCATCAGTTCTTGAGACATCAAGAAGTTTCTACCTGTAAAATGCTTGTGCCACTGGAATAAGTGTGTGTGCTGTATGTATTCAAGAGGAAAAAGCAATCTGTTCTTTTTATTTTCTCATTGAAGAAACCACTTCTTCAATTCTAAGTCTATGCTAAAGTTTTTGGACCATTATCCTTCTATTTGCTTCTTTTATCTTTTTACTGATATTTCACTATTTGTTCCTCACAGTTTCTTCCCACCCACACATACCCAGGTATAGCCCCAAAACTTAAGAAAAGTATGGTACATGAAGAAATGCATTGAAGAACATTGATAAGGAAGTACTTTTATTGTTAACACAATGTTGTAAAAAAGAGCTGAGTTTAGAATCAGGAATGAATTGTATTTTCTCAGTTCTATTGACTAGCTGTGTGACCACTGGCAAGTTAGATATTCTTTCAATATCCTTATCCTTATTCAAAATGGGAAAATAACAGTACTTGTCCTGCTTAATACATAGAATGGGAATAACTAGAAAAATTGTTAATATAGTTAATGTAATCGTAGGTGATTTCAGGACAGTGTAAAAATGAAAAGTAATAATTAAGGTCTTTTTTTCTCCTATGAAATAACAATTTTAGCATAATCCAGAGCTTTTATATATTGACAAAAGGCATATATACCATGCCCAAAAAGTCATTTTTCTCCCTCTGAGCATATAATAGTCTTCCCAAAGTGCTTCTACCATGAGTTGTTCCTTCCTACTTTAAATCAGATCATAAAAATCTTTGGGACATAGGAACCAACCAAACCAGAGTGATCATAGAAACCCAAGTATCTCTAGACCAGAGATAGTTACAGTGTGAAGCCAAGGCAGACAGTACAGCTGTACATACTGGACAGTCAGCCATGTTGGCCAATACAACTGCAAAGAATCATGTGCATCTGTAGGCTTCAATGAGTACCCTGAAGGAAGCACAAGTTGGAATACCTCTGTAGTTACTGCAGTGCCAGAACACTGAGCCCAGCACAGAAAAATGCTTGGTGCAAAGTGCACACAGCCCATCAGATAAAATTAGTGTGGCAGTTTTCCAGATCGGACAAACAGCCTACTCTTCTCTGCAATGATACAATACAATACATGCCTATGTAAGAGCAAAGGGACAGAGATGGACGAAAAGGAAAAGAGTAATAGTAGCAACAGTAGCAGCAGCAGTTAAAGTAGAAAGTCTGAACTATTGTAAAGTGCACTTAAAGGCAGGGGAGAAACCCCACTTCATGGGAGAACATGTTTGCCAATGTTATCACCAATAAGGGTTTAATCTCCAACATTTACAGGAAACTCATGCAACTTAACAAAAAGAAGATAAACAACCCAATCAAAAAATGGACAAAAGATCTAAATAGCTACTTTTTGATAGAAGACATAAGGAAGGCCAAGAGACATATGAAAATATGTGCAAAGTCAGTAATCATCTGAGAGATGCAAATTAAAATGACAATGTGGTACCATCTCACACCTGTCAGAAAGGCTATCATCAACAAATCAAAAAATGACAAGTGTTCGTGAGGATTCAGAGAAAAAAGAACACTCGTGCACTGCTGGTGAGAATGCAGACTGGAATGGAACTAAAAATGGAACTTGCATTTGACCAGTGATCCCACTTCTAGGAATATATCCCAAGAAACTAGAAACACCAATCGGAAAGGATATATACACCCCTATGTTCATAGCAGCACAATTCACCATAGCTAAGATTTGGAAACAGCCTAAGTGCCCACCAGCAGATGAGTGGATTAAAAAACTGTGGTACATCTACACAATGGAATACTATGCTGTGGTAAAAAAGAAGACATTCTTACCAAAAATCATGTGATCTCACTCATTTGTGGAATAAAATAAATAACATAAACTGATGGAACAAAAATAGATCCAGAGACAGACAAACATCAATCAGAACGTCAAACCTCAGGGAAGGTAGGGGACGGTGGGGGTAAGGAGGAAAGATATACCAAAGGACTTATATGCATGCATATAAGCCTAATCAATGGACACAGACAACAGAGGGGTAGAGGCATGAATAGGAGTTGGGGGATAATGGGGGGATAAGGACACATATGTAATACCTTAATCAATAAAGAAAAATAAAAAATAAGTGAATTCTAAAAATTTAATGGTGATGTGCCCTGAATAAAAAGTATTTGTATTATGTACTAGCTGTTACCAACCGTGAGATCTTAGGTAGTCATTCTGAAACTTTTTTTCACACATGTTAATTATAAAATTACAGATCTATTAAGAAGCTAAAATAATGTTAATCTGTTGTATATTGTAATACTCTAAATAAATATTAAATGTTCTCATTAAAAAAAAAGACAGGGTTAGTCTTCACCAACCTTTTAGATAGGGTTTTAGAAGGATTAGAGCTGAGTAAAAAAAGAAAATTAGGTGCATATATTTGTAGAATCTTAGTCTTGGTAGATGCCATATAGGATCATGACCAAAGCTAAGCTTTAGCAGCCCTTACGGAGATGACATTGGGAATTTCAGCAGCATCAAATCTGTTTTATGTTAGTGTAATAAGGTACACACATGTCTACTTTTTACTTCTCTTTGATTAAAGTGTTTGTTTTTTTATCATTTCAAGGTTATATTTTTAAGTATCCATAGAACAAAAATGACTACTTTGGAGTGATCCAACTATCATGCAGACAGGATTTTGGTCCCTAATGAATATTAACCTTGGAAGAGTCTGCAAAACTTATCACTAAAACATTGAAAATCCAGCTTCAACCAGTACAGGACCTGGCTCAGGTATAAGCATGCCAGTAAAAGTCATAGAAAAGCAAGTTGGGAAACCTGAAAGGGACAAAATTGCAAGTTTCTATTGATAAAAATAACTTCTTACCACAAACACAACAAGCATCTCTAGAGCTGGGTCAACATGCTGCCCATTGCCTCTCGTGTCTTCATCCACTCTGCTTCTCCTCTCACAGAGGCCCTCATGAAACAAAGCAGGTTAAATTTGTTGAGCAGTAGGAAGGAGAAAACACACAACTAAGATTACTACGTAGCAATCACCAAAAATAATCTTTGCCTACTCACTCCTCTTCAGTACAATTTCCTTTGTGGTCTTACTGGTTTGTTAGTTCCTCACTTGAGTGCTCATCCTTCTGCATTCAACAATCATGACTCCCCCGAATGTATGCCGAGAACTGTGCTTTTACAGAGCCCTAGTCAAACCCTCTACCTCATGAAGCTGAGAAGGTGGCAAGGAGGTAGAAATCACATGTATAATTGTGTGGCTGAGGGTGAAGGATACACATATCATTATAAACTGTGATATAAGTAAAAATGTTCAGGGCCCATGAGAGGATCTGAGTAGGTTATTTTGTTTATATTAGTGATCAGGGAAGGCCTCTCAGATGAAGTGGTTTTTAATTTGAGACTCAAAAGACCAGTGGAAATGAGATAAATTTGGGGACAAAAACATTTCAGTGATAAAAGAACACTGTGAGCAAATACACTGAGGTGAAACTGAGTTGGCATATCTTGAAAAAAAAACAAGAGAAATCCAGTGTGGCCCACGTCCCATAAATAGGAGGGTTGGCATGACCAGAGGAGAGGCTGGGGTGGGCTCTGGGTAAGGGGAGACTGGGATGTGTGGGTTGCAGCAGGAGCATAGTCAGCACTCAGATTTTCTCTTGTGGGATTCCCAAGTTCCTTGATATTCACTCTTCTCTCCAGGGCATCTCTCAACTCTGCTCCATTCTCTTCTTCATGCCCAGAGTTTCCTACAGCTCTAGTTTCTGTCTGCTACCAGATTCCACTTATTTCTCCTCAGTATTTCATCCAAAGATGTACATGAGAAAAGAGCCTTGGCTGAAACATCATGATAAAAACATGACACGGAGGAGGCAACTAGAGCCCAGGCTGAGCACCAAATGGCACTTGCCTGTTTAGACAGGAGCACTCAAAGGTGGGTTGGGCTGCGGGGTGGAGGTGGGAGCCTGAGTGCAGAGTCTGGGAGCACGTGGAAGCTGGCCCCAATGCCCTGTGATCACTTTCCAAGTGCTCAAATGCAAAATGAATGAGAGGGAGACAAGTTAACGGGATGCAAGTTTGATTTTACTTCTCCTAGCAGAAATGTAAGCTTGTCCCCAATTCATCACTCAGACAGTAGTCTGTCATACAAGCGAATGACAAAGGATCCTACAGCACTGTGTGTCACTGGTGTCACTGAGGGCTGTGTGGGGGTGTGCTTGCTGGCGTGAGCCCTCTGATTCTGCGCACCAGCGTTTGTGACCTGGACAGCCACATCTCTAGGGCGTCATTAGCTGACTTTCTGGCTGCCTCCAATAATTCCTGAGCTCCCCCTGCCACCCAGAGGAGTGCATCTGAGGAGGACTTTCTAGAGGTTTTTTTTTTTTGTGTTTCTTCCTCCCCCCACCCCGCCGTGGATTTACTCTTAATCTTTTCAATTCTCTCTCTATATCTTGTCCCCACCCGACTCCTGTGGCCTTTCCCCAATTACCTCCTCCCTTACCAGGATATAAGGTTCTGTGGGAGGACTGGTTGGGAAGGCGGAGATGTGTTGAGGGAGGAGCAACTAGGGAGAAAACTAAAACTTTCCCTTAAAGACATTTTCAGTAGGGAATTCCAGGTTTTCTTTGACTTTATTTGAATTTTTACTCTTCCTGATATTTATTTTATGCTGAATTTACTCCTAGGCCATAGGTTTTTGTTTCTTCTGGGATATTCTTTCATTCTGTGCAGCCTCCTCTTCTGGTTTAGAAACAAGCTGCTCTTTTTAGTAAGGATCCCTCCAATGTGGCAGGGGGAGCTCAGGTGTGGGTTCATCCATCCACGAGCTCTGTGGGTTCTGCGCTGCACCCTGGAAGCTCTGTTCACCTGGGCGTGCTCTATGGTCAGAGAATCTATATCTATACCCTTAAGTTCAGCATTGCTAGCATGGGTGGCAACATTTCCACATTAGTTTTGGGCCACTGACCCTGTGTCCAGCCCCAATGCTTCTCCTGGGCACACCTACCAACTCCACCATTGTAAAGGCGGAATGGGACACAGTGCTTCTATAAAGTTATATCATTCAGACACTTGGGACTGTCCACCCTTTATGGCCTGGGAAATTTCATGAGTGTCCTTACAGTGGACACAAATATTTGAACCTCTTGATTTCCATGATTTTGTGGAGTTTACTGGGACAGGTGAATAGCAAACCATCTTCAGATGTCACCTCAGGCTGCTTACAGGAAGAGGGGACATCTGTGTTTTAAATCTATGTCCTTGACAATACTACTTCTGAAAAAAGTCTATAATTTCTACTGTTACCATTTTGTTTTTTTTTAATTTTAAGTTTTTTTTTAAATTTAAGTGGTTAAATAAGTATTCAAAAACTAAACTGCCAGTGCAGCTTAGTGGTTGAGCGTCAACCTATGAACCACTAATTAGACCAGCTGTGAGCAAACTATGGATCCGGCCTGTTCAGCTGTTCTATCCGGCCCGCGGAGCTGAAAGAGTGGAGGGTTCTCTTGCTCTCCCCTCCACTCCTTCACCAGCAGCCCAAGATGAGAGTGCCAGCATGGTCAGGTTGCTTTTGTTCCGGCCCTCCGGTCCAGTTTAAGAACCCATTGTGGCCCTCGAGTCAAAAAGTTTCCCAACCCTGAATTAGACTATAGAGGTAAAAAAGCAATTCTAAGGCATCTTAGTGCATTTACATCTTTGGAGAATTTGCCTTAAAACAATAATCAGCTAATTATTAATATTGCTTGATTATTATCTAAAAATTCCCTTAGGAAACTATAATCTCAGCAATCTCAGCAATCTCAGCAATTTTTGGAGTTTTTATTAGAGACCAAATCAGCGCTAAATTCTTTTTCCTTTGCCTGTCACTTGGTTATTTATATCTAAGGTGGAAATAATAGTCAGTAGATCCCATAGGGGACCGGAAATTAGAAATTATCCTCTAGGTTTAAATACAGCTCCAGGTGAGACCCTGGGGGCTTTGCAGCAAGTAGGATGTACAACCACCACTCACATTCCTGTTTTGCATATTCTACATTACTGTCTTCCAAATAAAACATGGGCCTCTGTAAAGAAACTCCCATAGAAACAAAAGAACAACTAATAAAATAGTGCTTAGTAATATTTTTCCCTGGAAGTATTTTCCTCCGAACTCACAGGACCTCACCACAAGCGAAAGACAAGCAGCAGTAGTCAGTGCCCCTGTAAGGGGAAATTAGCCACTAACCAGACCCCCCGGGAAGCAGTCCTGCTGGGCTACAAATGTGCAGAATTGGTCTAGTTAAATGGTCATTCTCTGTCTCATTTTTTAAAAAACGTTTTTCTCTTTCTTTTTTTTTTTTTCCTAAAAAATCAGGGATAATAGCATTGGCTTGCTGCTTTCACAGTGAGCGGTTAACTACTGGGGTGGAAGAGTGATGAGAAAAATAGAGGGAACGAGCATCTGGTTGGGTCTGGGGACTAGTTTTTAGACTTACTCTGGAAAACAGGTTGTCATAAATTCTAGATGCTGGAAGAGTGAGGAAGGCATGTCGCTTTCTGTTCTGTCACCTGCTGGTACCTTCTTTCCATGTTGCGTCTCCTCCCACCTTCATCTCTCTTTTGACAGGACTGATACCAGGAATGGCTGGTTCAACCTCAAAGAGCTACCCTCTTTAAATGGAAATTCTTGCTTTTTAGATCTATTTTTAGATGTTTGATTTTTAAGTTCACCATGTCCTGCTCACAAAATATTGCTGTTATTCTCAAAGGCTTACTCCTAAAAAAAAAAAAAAAAGCCTAAGATTTTCTAGGAATTCACAACAAGAGAAAAGATCAGATTTTTATTGTGAAACACTCCAGCAGATATCCAAGAGTATTTGTTTTGCGTAGAGGTGGAGCTGCATGACACAGGAAACCCATTTAGGAAGTTTGTAAAAATGTGAGTAATTACAAAAGGAATAATGGCAGTTAGAATGGAAAGGAGGAAACCAATTTAAGGGGAGAACTATTAGGGTTATTGACCAAATGGATATAAAAAAAAAAAAAACAGGGAAAGGAAAGCATTGGTGATGCTTGATTGCTTAGCTGAGTGGATCTCATTAAGCAGAAAAGGTATACCAGTCAGAGAAGAATGGATCAAATGCTAGCAAATAAGCCCCAAATCACAGAGGCTTAAAATGGCAAATGTCTGTTTCTTGTTCAGGCAGTTTGGCTGGGTGTTTGTGCCTCACATCATTCAGGGACCCCAGTTGAGTGACGTCACTACGATGCCACTATTTCAATATTTCCCTGCATATACTAAGTCAGAGGGACAGAACATGCAGAATTATGCACCAGCATTTGAAGTTGTTTGCATGGAGGTGAGAGACACATATTAATCTGCTCATAAATCATTAGTGGTCAAACTCAGAACACATCCTTAATGGGTAGGAATGGCTAGGCAAGTGTGATCTCTTATGTATATAAAGCTACAAGACAATAGATACTGGTGACCATGAGTGATTTGTAGCACTATAAGAGGAACAGGTGAAGCATGTAGATCTGAAGGTGACAGCAGTGATGGGCGAGATCATAGATGTTGGTGTGCAGAGTGGTGGGGCAGTGTGAAAAGGGGTTGAGTACACTGCACTTGGTGAGTCTGGGGTTCAGTTGGGACACAATAAAATGCAGCATCCAGGTACAAAGGTTAGTACTGCTCTACAACAGCTCAGTAGAGAGACCCACTGGAAGATCATGATTTCTAGTCACCAGATATTGTAGCACTCAAAGAAACGGGGGTATATGGAAACTTACAGAGCATGTATCAAGGGTCAGAGAATGCAAGCATAAACATAGTAACTTTGGAAAACCCCAACATTTAAAGTAGAACTATAGAAAAAGAACCAGAAAAAGATGGAGATAAATAACTAATAGCAGTATGGGATATATAAAACATTTGATGTCAAATTATAAAAAAAGCAACATAGATCTGTGTGTTTTTCATATTTGCTTGGGTAAAAATAAAGACCTAAACCATGTTCTGATGGAGGGGGATTTTCAGAAAACATGCTGCACATGGGTGCATACAGACCTTCAGTAGTAACCTTGAAAAACCATTGCATCTGCCAATCAGGCAGCAGCAGAACAGGGCTAAAAGCAGAATTAAACAGCTCACACAATATGGGAAGCAATCTTGTTAAGTTGGATTACTAAGTGACCCCTGACTGACATACCTCAAAGTTGGGAAGTCATTGGCTTTCACGATGTGGAGGCTGAAATCTAAAGAACAGCTTGTCTTTTTCTGTACAATGATAGCATAAACTACAAGAAAAGTGAACTTTCAAAGTTATGCTTGAGAGAACCTCCCAAACCTAAAGTTATCCTTGCTGCTATCAAAAGACAGTTATTCTGATGGGCTAGGCACTGGAAGAGGTCATACAATTTAGTAGTCAAGGTCAAAAGGTCTATGATTTTTTTTAAAAATTTCAGACAGGAAGGAGAAAAGAGAGAGAGAGAGAGAGAGAGAGAGAGAGAGAGAGAGAGAGAGAGAGAGAGAGAGGAGAGAGAGTAGAGATCAGTAATGGGAGAGTATCACTGATTGGCTGCCTCTTGCATGCCCCACACTGGGGATCAAGCCTACAACCCAGGCATGTGCCCTGACCGGAAATCAAACTATGACCTCCTGGTTCATATGTTGATGCTTAACCACTGAGCCATGCTATGATTTAAGTGAAGATGGACGTTTTGAGCTGGGAAGCCTAGAAAAATTGAGTAGTAAAACAAACCTATTATGGTTGTGATTCCTGGACTGAAACTGATTTTGAAGCTCATTAATTGTGCAACAGGAAAATCGAAAGGATTCTGGGAGGGCCAATCTCTGAAATGATACTTTGGTATGCTACCCATAACTTCTTTCTTGGGCTTGGAAGAGAATGCCCTTCTTTACCATTAGCTGGGAAGGGCTGGTATTTTGTATACATAATTCTAATATTGCAACAGTGAGGAAATATGTGGAAGAGAGATGGTAGTCGGAAAGGAGAGAGCTACCTCTGTGGGGAGTGAGTTTTCACAATGAGCCTGGGAAGTGGTAAACAGGGCTGGGGTGAAATCTTTGGTTCTTCAATGGGATCGTTGATTTTCATCATCTCTGTTCCACAAAGGTCATCTTTGAAGCAAGAGAAGACAGGGAGTTTCCTTCTGGTCTTTGGAAGGTGTTGGCCTGAGGAAGACAGCAGAGAGGCAACAAAGCCCCAGGCGCAGGAGTGAGATGCAGTCTAGATGGAAAATTGGAACCAAAGGTGGAAAAGCACAACTTCTGAGTCAGAATAAACCTTAAGAACAGATGGGTGTCCGAGTTCAGGAAAGGAAAAGTGTCAGCCATCACTTTATTTTTTTTTATTGCTTTCCCATATGATAGATGAGTGAATCTATGATTTCTCCATAACTATAGATTATAATTCTTCCCTGGTTTCATACCCCAGCTAGCCAGGGGCAGGCAGTAGGGCAGGAAGCTGAGACACCTTTCCCACAGGTCCCTGGTCAACACAGGTCCAGGAACATAGAATCAGGCCTGTGTCTAGTGACCAGGTTACAGTTTGTTGCTGCCAAGAAAGTGAGCCTTCTGCTGTCCCGAGGAATAAATTTGGGCATGTTGGACTTCCCCTAATTCACTGTCCTCCCCTTTCCTGGACAGGATGAGTCTATATTCTGACTTTCTCTATCTCTCAGGATAGAGTAAACTATATTCAAGTAACAAACAACCCCTAAAGCTTAGAAGTTTAATAAACAAGTATTTTCTGTTCTCATTAGTACTCATTTCCAGTTTCTGGAGTTCTGCTCCACATCTTTCTAATTCAGAAATGAAAGCCACAGAGCCCTGTACCACCTGGAACATCACCAGTCACCATGACAAAGGGAAAACTATGTGGAACAATGCACTGGCATTTTAAAACTTCATTTTGGAAGTCACACATCTCTTTAAAAAAAAAAAAAAAATATATATATATATATATATATATATATATATATATATATATATTATTGATATTTTACAGAGAGGAAGGGAGAGAGACAGAGAGCTAGAAACGTCAATGAGAGAGAAATATCGACCAGCTGCCTCCTCCCCACTGGGGATGTGCCCGCAACCAATGTACATGCCCTTGACCAGAATTGAACCCGGGACCCCCCAGTCTGCAGACCGATACTCCACCACTGAGCCAAACTGGTCTCGGAACACATCTCTTCTGTTCACATTGCTTTCATGACCAACCCAAGGCCCTGGCCAGCACAGCTTCAATTCTAGTGAGGAGGTAGAACACTGGTGTGCACCCAGGGAGCAGAACTGGAAACATTGGTGTCCACTGCAACATCGACCTCAGCTACTGCTCCACATTTTAATTAACTCTCTTCTACCAGACAGAAGCTATCTCTGACACCTGCTGGGGATTGGGGTTTGGCTCAGGCACTGGGTTCTAAAATTTTTTTCTCAAAATCTATAATCCCCCCTCCCCCTTTTGTGTTCTTTCCTCTACAAATTTTCAGTAAGTCCTAATTAGAAGCCAGGCAATATATGATAAGGTCTGGGAAATATGAGTCATAATTTTAATGACCTTGTGAGGTCTTGGTGCAATGAAGAAATCTATGGAACACTGTATATGCATGTGTCTTTGAGCACACATCCTTGTGTACTGAGATCTTGGTGAGAGTGATGGGGAATAAAAGAGTATATTAAATATGACTCTCAGGTTTTCTCCTATCTGATCTTGGGTTCATATTAAAGGTCCAGGTATGATCACAGGGCAGTTCTGTAATGGCAAGAATTACTTGGCTGTTGCTAAATTGCTCTCGCTAGGGAGATTGAACCACTGACACATATAGAATTGGGGTATTCACTTAGTTCTGATGAGACACCTGAGGCTTAGCAATTCTCGCTGCCTTCCAAGCAGGCTTCCTGCCATCCACTGCCTTTGCCTAGACACTTAGGCTCATTATCCTCTGAATGTGACCATGATGCACAATCATCAGTTGCTTTGAAATAAACTAACAAGGAAATTACTCTCACACTTCCCTGTATTTTTCAGAGTCAGCAACTGACTTGTAATCAATCAGCAGCATTAAGAACTATGGTCAAATTCACTGACATTTACCAAGTGGGAAGAATTATGTGATCAACTGGAGGCATTTTCCCATTGTACTGCCCACACCAACGCACGTGAATATGAAGATCCATGTACACATGTGCCAGCAAATGCTCAAATGTCTACACATATGCACACACATGTGCACACATAGTGCCTTCTGTCTCAGTGGGAAAGAATATAGTGTTGTGAAAAGGAGCACATGCCTGGGTCTGAGTACTGGCTTGGCCCCTTAGTAGGTAACTTTGGAGATCATATTAAATAATTCACTGGGTCTTATGAAGATTATTATGTGTTTATGAAAGGCACATAATAGAAGTTGATAAGTGATATGAATTAACATGTATTTTGTATGCTACATCTACACTAATAAAAGAGAAATATTCAACTTTATTATACCTTCACGATGTCCACCAGCCAATCAGGAGTGAGTATGCAAATTAACCAGACAAAGATGGTGTGTTAATTTGCATACACAGGCACCAAGTGGCCAGGAGCAGGATACTTGGTACTTAGTTGCTCTGGGCCTCTGTGCAGTGTGGGAAGGTGGAAAAGCAGCTCTGGGTTAGGGCAAAGGGTGTGCTGGTAGTCAGGGGAAAGAAGGCCCATTCTTGCATGAATCTTCATGCATCAGGCCTCTAGAAATCTTATAAAAAGACAGGGATAGTGAGAAAGATGTAGTCTTCGGAGGAAGAGATCAAGTAAACTTGCAGAAGATGAAACGTTCCTAAAGGAATCACAGGTCCAGGGGAGAATCCTACCTAGGACTGGGAACCAGAAACCCTGATTTTATTTCCTTTTCCCTTTTTTTCACTATTTAATTTAACAGTAACTTTTGTACATTTTTAGGATTTTAAATTTTACTGAAAATGAGAAAACCATCTCTACCTTCTGTTTTCTTTTTTCCCCTTTTCCTACCCTTGTCTGGTCTGGTTACCCAAAACCAACTTTTCTTTTTCTTTTTTTATAAATATATTGATTTTTTTATAGAAAAGAAGAGAGAGGAATAGAGAGTTAGAAACATTGATGAGAGAGAATCATTGATCAGCTGCCTCTTGCACGCCCCTTACCGGGGATGTGCCCGCAACCAAGTTACATGCCCTTGACTGGAATCGAACCCACAAGCTGACGCTCTATCCACTGAGCCAAATTGGTTTCAGCTAAAACCAACTTTTCTTAAAGGGCTGGTTCAAGTACCATTTCCCCTCTGACTTCCTGGACCATCTCTGACCTGCATCACCATCCAGGTATCCCTGATCTAGTGTACTTAAGGTACATAAATGAACAAGGTCTCTCCAGCTGGGCTGTAAGCATATGGAGGGCTAGATCTTATTCATCATTGCTTCTCTTATGTTGAGCATAATGCTTCATGTGTAATAGGGGCTCCATAAATAGTATATTTTGCTATTGGTGATAATGATATATCTACCAGGATATTGTGCTGTAAATAATCCTCTTTGAAAACTTGTCATTGAACATCTCCATGGAGATGAGTGGAGGACACATGTCTACATTATTGCCTGCAATTGATGTAATACAATTTGTGACTTTCATATGGTGCTTAATATGATTTACTCCATCTCACATAGTATCCATAACAAATATATTAATGATAGGATCCTCAAAAATCTCTGCAAGGTAGGAAAAAGTTACATTATTTCTTATGAGACAGACAGTTAATAATAACTAACATATAATGAGGTTTTCTTATATTCTACATACCATTTTAAATGTTTTTCATATGAAAACTCATTTAGTCTTTCTAACAACCTTAAGTAATGAGCACTGTAATTATCAGTGTTATTTTACAGATGAAGAAAGTGAGGTGTAGAAGGTAGATAATATTTTGTACATAATTATTTAGCTTCTTTCATGCCCTTTGCTATCACACTTGCTTATCCTTCATATGGTAAGACTATACTTCTTTGCACATTGACATAATTATTCAAACTAATGATATATGAATGGAAGAGACAGAAAAACTGTTTTAGTTCACTTGCTTTAAGAGCCACTGCATGGCGGGCCATTGCTTTTTTTTTTTTTTTATAATTAGCTATGATGCCAAGATGTAGCCTCTGTCCCAGACTTTAGACCTCAACGAAGAAGAGGAAGATGTGGAGTAAAGCCACAGGTTCTTAGGGCTTAAATTGATCCATAGCCATCATGTAACATAAGTGAGCAATAAATCTTTATTGTGGTAAGCCACTGAGATTTTTGGGAGGAGGGTGGGATGTGGGTGCAGGGTCATTTGTTATACAGCATAAGCAAGTCTAAGCTGCCTAACACAGAAACTTCAATTTATCCAAGGTTACATGGTTACAAAGTGGCAAAGCTCAGATTCAAAACTATGCAATCTGGATTGCAAAGCCACATAATTAACCACCACGCAATCATGATTCATAACAGACAAAGATACTAAGGCCTAGAGAGGAAATCATCCTAGCTTGTCTAAATCATACCTCAAGTCCTTTATCATGTTGGGATTAGAACTCTCAGCCCTGAGCTCTTTCCATGACCTACTCAGGATTTGGACTTGAAGAGAGATCGGCCTTAGCTGGTTTGGCTCAGTGGATAGATTGTTGTCCTGTGGACTGAAGAGTCCCAGGTTCCATTACAGCAGTGTTTCCCAAACTTTTGACATATGTGTATTCCTTCTATAATTTTCGTAATGCTGAGTACCCCTCATCAAAAAAAAAAGGATGTATTTTAATAACAATCAAAATATATATTTTTGGTACATAAAGTAATAATAAATGAAAAATAAAATTATTCATAATAAAATATAAATAAAAGTTATATTATAAATAACATTTGTTTGCATACTGGACCATCTCATGCCTCACAAGACTGTCTTGACTTGACTCATGAGAATGTAGAATTAGGCGCAGCTAAGCACAGTGCAGCGCATATCCCCACCAAACTCTGGTGCAACGAGTACCCCCACCAAACTCTTCCAGTACCACTGGGGGTATATGTACCACACTTTGGGAAACACTGTATTACAGTCAAGGGCACATGCCTGGGTTCCAGGCTTGATCCCTAGTAGGGAGTGTGCAGGAGCAGTGGATCAATGATTCTCATTGATGTTTCAATCTTTCTTTCTCTTTATCTCTGAAATCAATAAAAGAGAAGGAGAGAGAAAGAAAGAGAGAGGGGAGAGGGGAGAGGGGAGAGGGAGAGAGAGAGAGAGAGAGAGAGAGAGAGAGAGAGAGAGAGAGAGAGAGAGAAAGAAGAAGAAGAAGAAGAAGAAGAAGAAGAAGAAGAAGAAGAAGAAGAAGAAGAAGAAGAAGAAGAAGAAGAAGAGGAGGAGGAAGAGAAGGAGGAGGAGGAGGAGGAGGAGGAGGAGGAGGAGGAGGAGGAGGAGGAGGAGGAGAGAAGAGAGGAGAGAGAATGCCATCATGCCTGGCAGGCAGCCCTCAGTTCTGATCACACTGGAGAAGTTTAGGATTCCTTTCTAGTCTTTGTGGCCCAACTGCGAAACGATTCTCTGAGGTGGAGCTGAAGTCAGCTGCACCAGTCTCCTCAGCATTCAGGCCCTGTCTCTGCGGCTGTCCTCCTTCTCGGCGGTTATTTATGAGGAATGAAAGCAGAGGGGGGCTGTGCAGAGTTATTTGTTTTCTCTGAAGCTAGGGGATTGAAAATGTTTTAGAAACATAACTGGTTGACACAAAGGATAAAAAGTTAAACATACAGAACTCAGCTTGTCCTCCCTAGGGACCCCTGTCTAGCTAACAGCAGGATTCACTTGGACAGTGTTCTGCAGACGGAATGAGGAAAAAGGACAACCCTGTTCAAACAAAGGCCGGAATACAATGGTTCTGAAGGCCTCATACTGAGTTCTGCTCATGTGTTTAGAGAAAACGTTGCTTGAGTGCTGGTTTGGACCTAAAGGAATGATGTATCTGCTGCTGTGGGGCCAGAATATTTGAAGGTTGAATCCAGGGGTTTCTCGCTTTGTTGCCTATATACATGAGCATCACTAGGAATTACAGAGGGACCTGCATTGAGAAATGCCTACGCCCACACCCCCAGTGCACACATGTCAGAACAGTACAATATAGAAATTACAATGGCAACCATTTGCTTTAAACCCCTCTTCTATTTTAATCCTTCTGCAATGCTGCACAAAATGGCAAGGTCTCAATAGAATCAGATGATTAAATTACTTTTGCCCAGTAGGTTTCAGAATCAGAGAGTGAGAAGGCCCTTTGATATCCCATTTCTAACAGTAGGGGTTTGGATAAGATGATATTTGTGGCCTGGATGTGTTCAGTGGACTTGAATGAGACTGCATTATCAAGTAAATAGTGAGTTGGGACCAGCATGCGGATTCCCAGGGCAATGAACTTCTTGTCTATACCTTCTGAGGAAGCAAAACTGATGCCTTGTGTATTGGAATAAGAATAATCATATCACTTGCCACAGATGTGCCGAAAACCACTTCGTGTTCTAAACCCCATTTGGAACTAGTCCCTCAGGTAAATGAAGACCTGAGCTCTGGTTATTCGCTGAATCTCTAATACAAACAACTGTGTCCCTGACTTTTACAATCCTGATGTCCAAAGTCATCTAATGAGCCTTCCATCCCGGATAGCTGTGCAAAGGGAGCGATGCTTTCCCACTACGGGCAGACTTACTGCACCTTTGTAAGTTCAGGTCTTCAAGAAGCAGATATGAAAACTGCTTTCATATGGGTGAGAGGAACATGAGCTTTTTTTTTCTTTCTGGTAAATGCCTGTGAAGGATAAAGGATGGGGGAACAGGAGCAGCCAAGGAGAGCCCGAAGACCTAATACGGGTGTGGCACCTAGGAATGTACATGATGAGAGGTAAGATTGAGGTTCATCTTTTTATCAATGGATGTCAATTGTTCCAGGATCATTTGTTTAAAATACTATTCTCCCTCCATTGAATTGCTTTTGAGGCATGTGCCAGAAACCAGGTGGGCATATTTGTGCTATTCTTGACATTAGATAGATTGATCTTACCTACTATGCTTTTTTTACAAACTGTTTTAGCTATTGTAATTCTTTTGCTTCCATATATAAACTTTGAAATACCTTGTCTGTATCAATTAAAATATTGCTAGAACTTTGTTACATGTTTTTCTTTATTATTAGGTTTTAGCAATGTGATTATGCGGTGATTTTACATGATTTTATGCATGTCTCTTGTTCGTGAGTTTCATCTTCCTCAAGAACTGTGTATATATACTTTTAATCAAATTTGGAAAATTATTAACCATTATGTTTTTAAATGCTTTTTGTTTCTTTCCTTCTAGGAGCTTACTGACACTTTTCCATTATTTTTAGAATTATTATTTTTTCCTCATTTCTCATTCTATTTAGATTCTATTGCTATGTTTTCAAGTGCAATAGTCCTTTCTTTTGTAACATCTAATCTGCCATTAATCCCATCCAGGGCAGTTTTCATCTCACATATTGAAGTGTTCACCTTATAACTTCTATCCAAGTGGTTTTTATATCTTCCATGTCTTTACTTAACATTTGAGCATATGGATTACTGTTCTAATAGCTCTTTTAACATCATTGCTGATAATTCTAACATCTGTGTCCATTCTGGATTGGTTTGATTGATTAATTCTGCTCCTTGTTCGGAATTGCCTTTTTTTTCTTCATTGCATGCCCTATGTTGTATAAAATGTGGGTTTTTTTAGGAGAGGTTTCTGGCTATTTTTATATTTTTACATGTACTTTTAAGCTTTGCTCTGTTTTCAGTTCAATTACTGGAAACAATGTAATCCTTCCCATTCTGACTTTTAAAATTTTTTAGGTGGGACCTAAGTGGTGCATGGCCTAGGAATGTTTATTCCTCACTGTCTGGGCAAGACCTTTCTGCTTATTCTACTCAGAATTCTGTAAATTAGAATGTTTTCCAGTTTGGATGGTGGTATCGGGCACTATTCCTGGGCCCAGGTTGAGCCCAGGCTCTGCTTTCTGAAATCCTTCCGGGTGGTTCTTTTCTCAGCTCCAGGTAGTTTACTCAGACATGTGCACTGGTCAGGACTAACTTCTGCAGATCTCCTACGTTCTCTTTGTTGTAGCTGTCTTCCTTCCTAGATGCTTTGATGTCCTCGGACTCTCAATTCTGGCTTTTCCATTGGTTCTCCTTCCCTGTGTTGCAGGCTGGAAATGTTTTTAAGGCAATGAGCTTGGACAATTGTGAAGGTCACCCCATTAGTTTCTATTCTTTTGGAGATCACTATCCATATTGTTTGAAGTCTAACATTTGAGAGCTAGAGAACTATTATTACACACACACACACACACACACACACACACACACACACATGTAATTATTGTTATTGAAGGCAGATATCCTTGTCACTTCATTTTAGCCAGAAGCAGAAGCCTAGGTAATTTTCTTCTTCATTCCCCTCAACAAGTTATAATGTTGGTACAACAGGTCAGAAAAAAATGAGAGAACTACTTTTACCAATAATACTCTCTTATTCATATTCTCTGTCCTCTAGAGTTTTCTAGGCTAGCTACTTGTATAGAAGAAGTCTGAGCTGGGTAAACTAATAACAAGATTATGAGGCTCTTTCTTTCCTCACAGTGAAATAGTATAAAGGTCATGCAGTGTCTGAAGCAGTATTAGAAAGGAAGGTACTATTCTATCTTTCGAAATTTTTTCACTGATGGTTTATAAAGAGTTTTCTTATTTTGGTTGCTAAGTTTGTCCATTTGAAATTCATAATTGCATGTTGAGCAATAACTTCAGCATATCCAAAAATGAGTTCTCATTCTCTACAGATTGTCTTTAGAATGTTTCCTTTTGTTTCACAGTCACCATTTTTTTTTCCAGTCCTGAAGTAGGAACTTTAATTTTTACTTATACTTTAAGATATATTTACCTAGTTTTATTTTTCTTTCCTTAAAAGATACACTGATATGCCTCATGATCGTGTTTTTATTATTCCTGACTGATTTTATTTTATCTAATTCCTTTTTTAGAATATATTTTTTTATTGATTTCAAAGAAAAAGAGAGAGAAACACCAATGAAGAGAGAGAATCATTGATCAGCTGCCTCCTGCATGCCCCACACTGGGGATTGAGCTCACAACCTGGAATTAAACCATGGCTTCCTGGTTCATAGGTTGATGCTCAACCACTGAGCCATGACAGGTGGGCTCTTTTCTCTTACTACCATTGATTTCTGTTTAATCTTCCTGCTTCTTAACTCCTCAGCCATAATCCACTGTAGCCAGCATTGATATATCAGACTTTGCTACTTTCCACTTAAATCATGCCACTGACTATTTTTTAACATTCAGCTTCTACCAAAATGACTCTCACTTTCATTGTTTTGTGTGAAAACTCTTGCTTTTCTGTTTTATTAATGCAGTTCTTTATTTATTTATCAGTTCAACAAATATTTATCACATGCTGACTCTGAGAATAACACTGGGTTTATGCGCACACATGCTATTCCCTGCACTCACGGGCTTTGTATTCTAATTAGAAAGTCAAAATAGAGGCATTCACTTAATGTCAGTAAAAAAAAGGTAATATGTAACAAGTCTGGATGTGTTAAAACTCAAAGGCTAGAATAGAAAACAAGTACAAGATGATCCAATAATATGGCGAGAAGGCTCACTTTGTACTGGGATGGATATGGGAAATTTATTGAGGGCATAATTGATAACAATAGCTTCTTGAAGAATAAATCACATTTGTTCTTTTGGGAAGACATGAGGGAAAGGGATCTCATTTATAGTAAGTAGTATAAATAGAAATGTGCTCTTCTTTAATTGTTTTTAACTCTTGTCTCTCAATATACTTTCTATATTGAAGGAGTTTAAAAATTTAAATTTAATCTATTTCATGAAGGATTTGGAATATTATACTTTATCTGATAGTATTACTTCTTATAAGAGTTGATAACTATTACTTCTTATTTTATGCTGAGATTTTTATGTATTATCTCATTTTACTCCTTACAATATTTCTAAATAAGAAGTATTATTCCCAGTTTAGAGAAAAGAACAGAGAGTCTCAGATTTTAAATATATTTTATTGATTTCTTACAGAGAGGAAGAGAGAGGGATAGAGTTAGAAACATCGATGAGAGAGAATCATCTATCGGCTGCCTCTTGCACACCTCCTACTGGGGATGTGCCCGCAACCAAGGTACGTGCCCTTGACCGGAATCGAACCCAGGACCTTTCAGTCCCCAGGCCGACGCTCTATCCATTGAGCCAAACCGGTTTCGGCGAGTCTCAGATTTTTTTTTTAAATATATATATTTTATTGATTCTTTACAGAGAGGAAGAGAGAGGGATAGAGAGTTAGAAACATCGATGAGAGAGAATCATCAATCAGCTGCCTCTTGCACACCCACTACTGGGGATGTGCCTGCAACCAAGGTACATGCCCTTGACCGGAATCGAACCCGGGACCCTTCAGTCCGCAGGCCGACGCTCTATCCACTGAGCCAAACCGGTTTCGGCAAGATTTTAAAGGTTATGTAATGATGTTGGGGCTGAGATTTGAACCCAATTCTATCTAATTTCAAAGCCACGACAGACATGTGCTCTCCCTCTGTGCATATCCCAGGCAATGAGTTCCTGGTGAAAATTTGAGGCCTGGGGAAAGGCATGGGTGGGAGAGGTTGAAAGTCTGGAGAAAGTAGAAGACTAGTTAGTAGATATTTCTGAGTTAATAAGGACAGTAGTAGCCGAAACAAGAGGAAGGAAGTGAAATATGTGAGAACTATAGGTAAAGGTTGTAGGGACGAGACTAAAAATATCTTAGATTACCTGGCTGATAGAAATGTCAAGGTGATAAAAAGGGAATTCTTGTAGAAAGTAAGATATTAAAGTTGATTTTATACTATTAATTTACAAATAACTCTTGAAAGAGTGAATGAACACATTCCCAAAAGATAGTTGGGAATTGAGAAGGAGGTTAGGTTGTGAGTGTGTAGGCAAGGATTTGGCACACAATTCATTCACCTGTGACTGGGATAGTTTCCTAAGAGGAGTGGGATAATAATAAATAACTTTCTGGAAGCTAAGCCTTTGGAATGCCTTCATTCTGTAGATATAAGGAGAAAGATGTATCTATGAAAACAAACAGAAGCCAATAACAACAATAGCAAATGCTATGCCGAGGGATTAATTCAGAATAGTTTACTATCAAAGAGGCCTTCACTAGGAAACTTTAGCTTAAGAACCACTTTATTGCTTTCCTATGTGTTTCTGGGCTTCAACAGAGATAACATAGTATTGTCTTTCTCTTTTAAAGTGCTTCAGAATAATTATCTGTTTTCAACAAGTTAGTACTTGGTTATATTATGCCTTGCACTCTTCTTTGTTTTTAACTTTTGTCTCTTTAGCCTCAAAGTCAGGCACCAGGTTTTCTGCTTTTGTATTTATTACAGCATTTGGCAGTGCTGAGCACATAGAATGCAGTTAAATTCTCAATTTATGTACAGCATGCGACTGAGTAAAAACATCTATATGATATAGCTCTTTCAAGTTTTCTTAGATGGGTCCTGAAAGTAACCCATAAATACAGATCATGTTATTCTTCATTTAAGAATGATATCATTAAGGTGAAGGAATCAGTGGTGGAACCAGTACTATTGTTTGTTATTTAATTATACCAAATATATGTTACACTCCTTCATGCCAAGCGCCATGGAAGCATTAAATATATATTTTCAAACTATTCTTATAGAAAGATGTTAAGATTTACTTTTAAATGTAAATTTAGAAATAATTATTGGATGACTGAATAAAAATGTCCAGAAGACACTTGGAAAAAAATGAGTAGAGTTTGAGAAAGAGGTTAGATCGTTAATTAAGCTATTTGATGATGGGAGTCATAATATTCATAGCATGTGTAAGTTAATTCTTTGTACTGCAGTTATTTTTTAAATGTGCATAGGATATTATGGTGATGTGTATAATTATTTAAAGAGATTGCTTTATAATCAGGGGTTTATAACGATTTTGATATTTTAAATGATTTATTTTGAAACATTTGAGAATGCTTTCAGAGTATCTGTAGTCTTTAAAAACTCCATTCTTACTTAATTCATAGGCCTAAGAACTTGAGTTAAAAATGCACTCTAAAGCGATGCATTATTATAGAGAATCATAAAACTGCATATTAAATTTAATATTTGAGAGAAGTGTCCACATGAGTGTTATATGTTATTTAATCAACAAACATTTTTCACCTTTGATACTACAGGTATTATGCTATGTATTAGGAACACCTAAAAAAAATCTCAGCTACCAAGGAGTTGACAATCTAGAAGAGAGACTAATAAATAAATTTTTACAGTACAAATTTTCTAGTACTGTAGAGGTCAAAAGGCACCATTACTTAATGAGAAATAAGAGCTTTGCATTTAGACAGGTGTGAGTGGGGTATCTGGTTTTATCTCTTTCTGAGATATGTAAATTTGAGCAAAACATTTAGTCTCTCTGGGGTTCAATTTTTTAATGTGTGAAATAACAAGGTCGTACAGAGTTCTTGGGATATCTTATAGATATTGCATTAGTTTTTATAGCATGTTGTCTAGTATAGAGTGGATGGGTCCATTAATGATTGCTATTGTGCAAATGATGCAATGATGATGTTTGGCCCAAGAGTTATAGGATCACTCAGGAAGAAACTCTAAAGAAGGAATAGCAAGATTAGGGAAGGCTCCACAGTGGAGGTGAGGGGTAATTGCTGCAGGAGACAGACTAAGAGAACTATATCTAGATGACTGCAAGTAGATTCAAAGTAACTGGAATGAAGTTAACTCTGAGAAAAAGATAATTTCATTATTGTTTTAAAAGCAGACTTTGAAAAGATCTTCTTTTCTTTCTCAAATAATTTTAAAACTTTGTTGGAAAAAATGTCAACAAGAAATGTTATTTATAGCTTAGAAGTTCCTTAGAACTTCTCTAGACCTGCCTCCTTACTATACTAATGAGAATATCAAGGTCTGGAGTGGGCAAGGGTCTTGTTCAGGGTCATACCAGTTTTGAAATGACTGAGCTGGAATTAGAACATGGAAATCCTATCTGAATCTAGTGTTATTTATCCCACACCAGTCTGCCTCCATAATGAGAAAGCAGAGCCTATTAGCACATTTAGATTGTTATTGTTGTAACAGCATGTCAAATAACTTCACATTTCTTTAACATTTTGAACTATGCAAAACACTTTCACATCTGCTATATAATTTAATTCTCACAATAGCCTGTGAAGTATTTATGAAGTAATTTCACTTGAAAAGTAAAATAGAGATACACCACAAATTAGGACAAGCCCCGAAGATTAGAGAGAATATGTCCAATCAGACAGATGGAGAAAATGCTGTTCATCATTCTCTAATATTGTCTTCTAGGCCACAGATGGAGGAATATGTGATAGAGAACCTTGTCGATGTGGTCTTCAAACATTAAGATTCCTTGAAGAAGCTCACAATTTTCAGTGTTAACTATATCAAAAAAGATTCACAAATTTACACATACCCTTCTTCCCTGAAAATAAGATAGTGTCTTATATTAATTTTTGCCCCCAAAGATGCGCTAGGTCTTATTTTCAGGGGATGTCTTATTTTTCCATGAAGAAGAATACAGTACACATTTATTGTTAAATTAAAATAAAGGAAATGTATTACCTGTATACGGTACGGTAGTACAGTAGTTGTCAACACAAACCAGACAAACTGAATCCTACATTATCAAGAATTCACTCATTTATTCCATGACAATCATGTCATCATCTTCTGGAACATCATCATAACAATCCAATTCCTGAATTTCCTGGTGAATTTCTTGTGACTCCATTTCTTTCAGAATCAGTGGACCAAATCTCTCATGTTTAGCAATAGCACTGTCTTTAAATGAGTACTTCTTGTCAAGGTAGCCTGCTCGCAGTGCATTTGCAATGCAACTGTCAGTGATTTTCTCCCATGAATTCTTCACCCAAGTCACAACTTCTTGCAGTTTAGGTTTCACAAAGTTTCCACGCTGATTTCTTTCCATTTACACAGCAGTGACATCAGGACTCCCCGTGAGGTCACTGGTTGCTAGACGCCAGTCCGGGCGGCCCTAGTGACCAGTTTATGGTAAATTAATTTTCATTCCTAGACAGAGCCTGGGGGCCTTATTTTTGGGGGGATGCCTTATATTTGACTCAGAAGGAAACCTGCAAGTAGGTCTTATTTTCGGAAAATGTCTTATTTTGGGGGAAACACGGTAGTAGAATTCCAACATACAGAGAAAATGTACTTTCTTTTTCTTTTTTTCTTTTTTTTGTCTAGTCAGGTGTTATCCTGATACGACACTTTTGATGAGTGATGACAAAAATAATTTTGGTTCAATTCTGTATAACACTTGGTCTACATTAATCATTTAAATCTTCCACTTAAGTAATGCTAGTTCTCTCTAGAAAACAAATATTTTGTCTCTAAGTTCCCTGTACCCCTCACAGTGAGAGAGTGGGGATACAGGGAACCTAAGAATATGGGGGAGAAATGGCTACACAAATGTAGAGTAGACTAAAAAGCATGGAGAAGCATGTTCTTTGTCTTCTGGATGTTTGTCCTATGGGATCTATGACTGGTATAGATCACAGCCTGATTGGTCACTCATGGCTTGGTTAGATCAGGGTGCCGGGGAAGGGGACTTCTGGCTGTCCAGGCCTCACTTGTCTCTCTCTCACTGGAATTACAGGTTCCTTGGGCTCTGTCTAATTTTCATTCAGCTCCAGCCTGGGGTACATTGCAATGATAGTTGCAGCATCTCACTCCTCCCTTTGTCCATGCTCTTTGTCATTGACTTTGCTGTTACTTTCGCTAAAGAGGTAGAGTCTGTTCCCAGGCCCTCTCATTTCTGCCCTGAATCTGATCCGATTGATTTGTTTGGATGCTTATAAATGCAGTTTCTCTCCTTCATTTCAAAATGAGGTAGCAGTAACGTTGTGACAGTTCTGAGCCTACGCCTACAAGAGGCTTCAGACATTTCCTCTTGTTCTAGTGTGCCTGCTACCACCTTGAGAACATACCTGCTGGAAGATGAGAGACCATGGAGCAAAGCTGAGGCAGTTAATCATCCCAGCCCAACCTGGATCAGTCAGAAGTCAGCTTACCGCAGAAATCTTAGTGAATACAGTCCAAATCAGAGCCTAAATGACCACCATCCATATTCATTAGTTTTCCTGAATTTCATGCATCCTTCTAGCAAGTCAATAAAATCCAAATAGGGAGTTGTGGAAACCTGATTTAGAGTCAGTCAGTCTTAAGTGCAGGTAACAACCTGGACTCGCTATTGGCATCTTACATTGGAGAGGGTCATTGGAATCCCCAGTTTGTAGTCAGTTGGTCAGAATCAAGGGTAGCAACTTGGGTTTGTAACTGGCATCCAAAGTGGAATCTTGTGGGCTAAGCCTTTGACCTGTGGAATCTGATTCCATCTCCAGGTAGATGTTTCAAAATTGAGTTGTATTCTCGGATACCTTGTCCAAGTATTTCTTGTTGGTGTGTCCAAGTATTTTGGTGTGTCCAAGTATTTCTTGTTGATATGGGGAAATCTATATTCTCTCTCTCTTCCTCTCTCTCTCTCTCTCTCTCTCTCTCTCTCTCTGAAATTAGGTCCAGAAAATCCTACATACTACATGCTATCTGGATCTTGAACAGAGAAACAAATACGTTTTCAAAATATTACATCCATTACAAATGTCAGTGTTTTTTCTCCTCCTCACAGTGACTGTTTCTACTCATTCTTTCTGGCAGCTGTTTCTTTGAGGTGTACAAGGGGGAAGGTAAAGATGTGGACTTAGCTCTGGTTTTGTGAATAAGGTAGTGGGTGGAGAGACAAAAGTGTCCATTTCTCTCAGCTGTTGCCAGTTTGTCACTAAACTCTTTAAAATCTATCACATCTCTCTATTAGGAAGATTAATAGGATTAATTTCCTCCTGAAACCCCCTCTTTATGATCAATTAAAAAATAATATCTCTCTTATTACCATATTTTGGACTCTATTTTGGTATGATAGACCTAGAATGGGGTCAGTGTGTCGTCACTGTTAAGAGAATAGAGTGAAATCTCTGGAGTCAGGTTGCTTGGGCCCCTTTCATGACCTTACCTAAGAAGGGGAGCATGGGAAATTTACTAGACTTTCCACACCTCTCTCTCTAATGTATGTAAAACCTCCCTTGTGCATTCATTGTGATGATCACATGAATGATCCATCAAATGCATTCAGTATTAGGTCTGATATCTAGTTAGTAAAAATAATATAGCTTTTAAGAGCAGTGCCTGTCATGTAATTATACAACATAGATATTTATTGCGACTACTATTAATATTTTTAATTAAAAACCAAGGCACTGGTTTTATTAAGCCAAGGAAATAGTTCCTATTGCTGAATTGAGTTACATCATAAATATTTCTTACCCAACAGCCCCGTTTCAAAGGTCTAGAGTAAAGAATGAATGAGTGGGTCCTTTCTGCCTTTGTTCTCTGTAGTGAACAACCCCTTTAGTGTATTTTTATGTGATTGATGTTCAGTAACTGTTGAATGAATGAACAAATAGTTTGCTCCATAGTTTTCCATTTCTTCCTTTATTGAAGAGCTCAGAACGACCTAACTGGTAAAATATTACATGAAACTGCTTTTTCACCACTTAGAATACCATTGTAGACTGATTTCCAAACTCCGGAAAGTCAGTAGCAGAAAGGTGGCTGTTAAGTTTATTATATAAGCTATGTCTTTTGCAGGGCATATGAGAAATGTCAAGTGGATTTGAATTCACTTAAACTGCAAAATGTATTAGTCCATTTCCTTCTCCTTTCTCCCTGTCTGAAAATAGTATTTCTTCATATTTAGACATAACAGAGAGGCTCACTGATGGATACTGTTTTTATATCTAAGTGAGAATTGATCTAATTCCTCATCATTTCATGAAAAGTCAATGTGGAAAGTGTCAAGATGATAGGATTATGCTAGGAGGCCAGGAACCAGGTGAAACAAGAAGGAGAGGGATGTCTGAGCAGCCCCAGAGCTGTCTCAGTTTGCCTGGAGTGGGAGAGCTCAAGGAGACATCAATTCCATCTCTGACTCCCAGCGACTGTTCTGTCTCTGCTGCCATAGCATATAGCACATTTTCAGGAATACTGTAATTTTTTTTTTTGCCTGGGTCAAGAAATAGAAAAAAAATAATACAAAGATTTAAAAAGGAGGGAATTTCTAGTTTGATTTAGAAGGCATAGCATTCTAAGCCATCCTCTTTTTTAAAAAAAAAAAAAAATATATATATATATATATATATATATATATATATATATATATATATATTTTATTGATTTTTTTTTTTTTTGCAGAAGGGAAGGGAGAGGGATAGAGAGTTAGAAACATCGATGAGAAAGAAACATCAATCAGCTGCTTCCTGCACACTCCTTCCTTGGGATGTGTCCGAAACCAAGGTACATGCCCTTGACTGGAATCGAACCTGGGACCCTTGAGTCCACAGGCCGATGCTCTATCCACTGAGCCAAACTGGTCAGGGTTAAGCCATCCTCTTAATTATACACTTCAAAAGCTAAGAGTATACCATTCTGGGCTCAAGCAAAATATAAGTGCCATAGTCTGTACACAGCTCACCTGCATCTCCAAGCCCCAGTCTCCCTCCAGGGCAGCATGGCCATGCACTGAAGCATTTTCAGTGGAGGCAAAACTCAGAAGAATCTACACCATGGGAGGACAAAGAATATCTGGTAATGACAAAGGTGATCTAAGGATCTTTGTGGTCCCCAGGTTGCATGTCTATTGGGAGGAGTGAGAAGGGATGATAGCCATTCTACACTAAGTACTGGGCTCTCTATGCTACCTGTGGAAACACAAAAGGTCTGAAGCGATCCAGAGTGGTAGTCTCTGCAGCACTTCCTTATACTCATTGGCCTGCAAGAAGACCACATATTTACAGTTAACATTTAAACCCATTTAGAATTTTATAAAGTTATAAACGTACACACATTGGGTGGTAATGCCTCGAAAAAAGGAGATATATCCTAAGATTTTTCTAAAAATTATTTACTCTTATTGTAGGAAAATACTTTTAGGGTTGTTTATCTTGCTTAATGCCGCCTAGCTCAGTGTCTGATTGTATAGCTATTGCTGTCTATCAAAATTCCCTCAAACTCAATGCCTTAAAACAGTAAGCATTGATTATTGTACATGAGCCTATGGGTCTATTAATTCTGCTGATCTAGGTAAGGCTCTGATGATGTCAGTGAGTCTCTTGTTCATGTGTCTGTGGTCAGAAGGTGATTGGCTGGTTGCTCCCATTTGCATATCTTGTGGTTGGGTGACAATTGGCTAATGTGATGAGGGTAGGGGGTGCCATTATTCATCATCCATCAGGTTGGCCTAGGATTTTTGTCAAGGTAGCTGTCAGAGTTATAAGAGAACAAAGCTTCTTGCAGTTATGTTCAATACTGGCACAAGGTTGTATCCTATTGGCCAAAGTCACAAGATCAGTCCAAATTCAAGAAGGTGGGAAGAAGGAAGAATCATACTCTGATGGGATATCTTTGTTACTGGCATAAGATAGGTGATCCTAGCTACATTTTTGCCAAATTAGCCAGTGACCTTTAAGGACATCTAGTCCTAGTCCTTTACCATTGTATACTTCAATGCTCTTGACTCTATGTTTACTAAGTGGTTACCCACCCTTTGCTTGAGTGCCATCTGCATTAGGAAACCCTACCTTTAATTTTTGCCCACTTGCTCTGAAACCAATAAACTGAATTAAAGAAATTACTCCTCTGCTGAAACCAGTTTGGCTCAGTGGATAGAGCATTGGCCTGCGGACTGAAGGGTCCCAGGTTCGATTCTGGTCAAGGGCATGTACCTTGGTTGCAGGCACATCCCTAGTAGGGGGGTGTGCAGGAGGCGGTTGATCGATGATTCTCTCTCATCGATGTTTCTAGTTCTCTATCCCTTTCTCTTCCTCTCTGCAAAAAATCAATAAAATATATATTAAAAAAATTAATGTACCTCTTTGGAACTCTGTTTTTATGTGAAATATTAAAACAGTATTCAAACTCCATGATAAGAGTTAACAATATGTATTTTATGAGATACTAGAGGCCTGGTGCACAAAATTCATGCAGCCCAGCCTGCACCCTCTCCAATTCTGGACTCCTCGGGGGACATTCCTCTCATAATCTGGGACCACTGGCTCTTAACTGCTCCCTGGCTTGCCTGATCACCCCTAACTTCCCCCCTCCACCCCAGGCTGGCCTGGTCACCACCAACTGCCCCCCTGCCAACCTAGTTGCCCCCAAATGCCCCAACACTGGCCTTTTTGCCCCTTATAGCCCCCCATCAGCCTGGTCACTACTTACTGCCCACATGCCAGCCTGGTTGCCTCCAACTGCCTCCCCCCCCTGGTCACCCCATGCAGCCTACTGCTTTGTCATTTGGTCACCCCTCACTAACCCCCCTGCCAGCCTGGTTGCCCCATGCAGCCTATTCAGTAGTCCATTCAGTTGCAATGATCACTTAGGCATATATATTATGGTTTGTGAACTAGAGATCACCTCTCACATCTATTTATTATAAAGGAATCATGTATTTTTGAGAATAAGTCAGTCATTGGCAAACCTTGGCTCGTGAGCCACATGCAGCTCTTTGGCCCCTTGAGTGTTCTAATGCCACTTCTTCAAAATAGACTCGCCCAGGCTGAAAACTGACTTCTGCGCATGGGCCACAAAGTTTCAGTTGCACTGTACGTGTGTGCCTGCACGTGGTATTTTGTGGAAGAGCCACACTCAGGGGCCAAAGAGCCCCATGTGGCTCGCAAGCTGTGGTTTGCTGATCACTGGGATTGGTGCATTGTGAAAGCATCTATCCAGATTTTGTTAAAGACCCAGAACTCAGAAAGTAATGAACTACAACCAGTGTATTTTCTATATCATTCTTATAATGGTATCTGCTTTAGAACATTTCTTGCTGCTTGGAAAGAGACACTTCCAGAAGGTCATCTGGCATTTGCAAAGGGCTTTGCAGAAAATCTGAGTTTTCCCTGTAGCAATTCTGTGAGGTCAGTGAGGGTTTTCATTCTTCTTAATTTATAGATAAAGGTTTAGATGCTGGTGGTATGCCCTACTTCACAGGGATATGTCAGTGGTTGAACTTGCATAAAAGCTCATGGCCCAAGGCTCTGCCAGTTAGCTGACCTGTATTTGTATTGGTAGGTGAAGGCAGACTGCATTTATGGGCTTGGATTCTGCCCTGCAGCTCTCATCCAGCTGAGCCAGAGCCTTAGACTGTATAGAAAAAGGATTTCAGAGGTTCCCTTCCTAGAGTCAGATTCTGGCTGGTTGTAAACAGTTTAGTGAATTGTAGCTAAGCATTTGAAAAAGTAAAATAAAATACATTAGAATAGAAAGTATATTGCATCCATATAGTAAATCTTAACAAAAAATTTGTATTCTATATGTATAAATAAGTATGCATATATATATATATATATATATAGCTACTATATATAGGGTTGCTATATATATATATATATATATATATATATATATATATATAGCATTGCTATTTAAAGTTATTATTTTTACTGTGGGTCATGTTCAAAAAAATTAATTGATCTAGTCTAGCCTCCCTTATTTTAGAACCAGGAAATGAGGCTCATGGGTATAAAATACCTTGACCTAAAGGAGGCAGCATTGCATAGGCATAAGAGTAGGGACTTTTGGTTCAAATGCAAGTTGGTTTATACCTTTGCCCCATTAAATACTGGTTGTGTAATGATAGGAAAATTGCTTTATTTCACAGATGAGGAAACTGAGTCTTGGAGAGGTTAATACTTATATCTTAAAGTAAGATAAGGATGAAATTAGATAATATGATATAGCTGATGCAATTAAGATCTTGCTTATTTAGTAAATAATTTTTCAGATTAGTCCTTTTTCAGGCCAGGAATTGTTTTGTTTTGTTTTTTCTCTCATCCCCAAAGACTAGTATTATTCCACTCTTAAATATAATTTATATACATATATATAAAATAATTAAACTTTGACATAATAAGTTTTAAATAAACACCTGAGTAATTCTAAGCTTTCTAGTGATTATACAGAAATATTTAATTAATATAGTGGACAAAAATAAAACCCACATACATATTAAAAGTTATTTTGCAAAATAAAAAAGAATTTGGTAGTTATAATATATGAATGACTCAAAAAATAAATGTTATTGTTAGAATTTAGAAAGTGGTGTGAAGAAGACAGCATTATGAGAAGGAAGAATAGCACAAATAAAACACACATAGAAGGTCTATAGGACAGATTCAGTGGTGAAAGCTTCAGATAAAGTAGCAGAAGTAAGGAATCCTGGAATTAAATCATGGAAGGCCTGGATTGCCAGGCTCAGGATTGAGGGTGTCATTCTGTAGGAAATAGGGTTCCATAGAGGTTTTACTCTGGGTAGTGATATGAGAATATTTTAAACATGGTAGGTTAAATGATCTCTAGTCATCATTGTAGCCATATATTACTAAAAGAAGAAGAAAGTGAAGAGGAATAATAATAATAATAATAATAATAATAATAAGGAAGAGGAGGAGGAGGAGGAAGAGAAGGAAGAGAAGAAAAGATAATTGAGTAATCTGGTTACTATCAAACCTCATGTTGCTGAAACCGGTTTGGCTCAATGGATAGAGTGTTGGCCTGCGGACTCAAAGGTCCCGGGTTCGATTCCGGTCAAGGGCATGTACCTTGGTTGCGGGCACATCCCCAGTAGGGGATGTACAAGAGGCAGCTGATCCATGATTCTCTTTGATCGATATTTCTAACTCTCTATCCCTCTCTCTTCCTCTCTGTAAAAAATCAATAAAATATATTTGAAAAACAAAAACAAAAAACCTCATGCATTTTGGGAAAAGTAAGTTTGGAGAAATTTCTCCCAAACCATTAGTCAAGAGATGGATAAGATGATAAGCTCTAGAGATCAGTCAAGAAAAGAGGAGCAACCCAATCTTGACAGGGCCTTAACAACAGTTGGGGTGGAATGATGACCAGAACCTGAGGCTCCGGCACATGAAGTGCCTTGACCTAGCTCACCCGAAAGATTGGTGGCCAAAGTTAGGTTTAGAATTTAGGTTTCCTTATTCCTACACCTGACATGTCATAATGGAAAGACAAGAAACTTTCAGTTCAAATACTAAAGGGGGTTTTATAAAAATTGCCCCATAAGAAATGACTGATGTCCTTTAGAAGCAAATGACTAGTTGGAGCTCAAAGTGGGTCCATGGTGCCCAAGAGGACAGTATAGGAAATAGATTATTTGAGACTCTCACACCTAACCCAAGGATAAAAATATCACTGCCTGCAAACTCAACACAAAACAAACAATTACTGTAGTTTTCTCATTCTTGATAGTGCATTCTTTCTGCTATCACCATATACCAGAATCATTCTTCCCCTTTTTGTGTCACCCCAAGTTTCATCTCATCTGCTTAAGACATTACTGTTGTGTTCATAGTTCTGTACTTCTCAGTTGAATGTTTGAATAACCTTGTAATAAAATGGCTAAGAGAGAATTTAGAAATAATTAATTCTCATCCTCCTCTTCCTCATCTTCCTTCTCCTCCTTTTGCTCCCTTTGGGCTCATAATTGTAGTGCCTTCTCAAATGGCATATTTTCCAAATTCTTCCTCATATGGCTATCTTCATCTTTTTTGTCTAGTGCTCATTGTTCTCCTAATATTAGGACAATTAAAACTGAGCACAATGCTCCATCTGTGACTTAAGTGAGTCACAGAGGAATGATTTTATGATTTGTCTGGGACATAGAATTTCTACTAGCGCAGTTACTGTTAGTTATATATTAGGTTTGTGACATCAAAATATATCCTACCCAAGTTACCATATATACCTTTCCAATTTGCTTGGCTTTAGCTGCTTCCTGGTCCCTCTGCCACTTGCTCTATTGGGACTTGATATAATGAAGTCATCTCATGACAGATATATCTACCTCTCCCAAATAAGGCTGGTCTCCAGCACTGCCTCCACTGCTTCCACTAGGACAGAAGGCTTAGCCCCTCCAGTACTCAGAGTGGACCCAACTAGGGCAGCAGAGACTCTGACTCGAGTCCTTGGCAATCAAATGAAGTCCCATTGACATAAGTTATGAATTCTCCAGTAGCTACTCTCAAGGCCAAGTGACACAGATAGATATATGAAAGCATTAACATCTCATGGACAAAGTTTGGCCAATAATAGACATCGAAAGGAATTGGTAATTTCCCCCCCCTTTCTTCTAATGTATGGTATTGTTTTTAAATAGATTTAGATTAGAGACCTTTGTGAATGAATGATCAGCAAAGCTTTATTGCAAAGTTATGGGCTGCATGACCTGTACAACTTCTTTTTTGCTTTCCCTCCTTTCCTGCTCCACATTCCATTTCTTCAGGATTGCTGGTCTAGTATTGCCTTAAAGCAGTAGCATATCATTTTTGTCTCGAGCTCTGTCTTCAGGGAACTTGTTCTAAGCCACAGGCTGATTCTGTAGTCATTTATTCTACAAACATTTACAATTGCTTTCCATATATTCCATAAAATGTGCTGAAAAGTTGTGGCACTAACTTGAGAAGTTGCTCAGTCTAGTAGAGGGAATATATTATTTATGGGGTACTTATAAATATTTGTTAAATCACAACTTTTTAAACTGATATTGGTACAGTTGATGTTTAATAGAGATTAATGTGAAATTTGGCACTAGGATTTAAATAACACTTTATCATAGTGGGGATTTTTTTCTGTCATTTAATATATTTCAAAGCATTAGGTTTGTGGTCTTATAAAGTTCTTTTTAATGAATATCTTTAATTATTTTAATGATCTATTTACCTAAACTTGAATTATGTTGTTATTTTCTTCTTTCTTTCATCCTGTTTTTTGTTTCTCTTTTTTCTACCTTTTTCTCCCCCTTTTTTTTTCTTCATCCACATCCTCTTCCATTTCCTCTCTATCTCCAACTCCATTCCCCTCCCTTCTCTGCCTTTTCCTCTTTGCTTATACAGTTAATTCTGAGATGAATCCCTTGGTAGGAAAATCTTGTCCTGAATTTTCAGACCTTTAAGTAAGATTTTTAGAAGTGAAAAATGTGTTCAAGGATAACAGTAATGTGCCTCAAGACTACTGATAAGGCTTGTTAAATTTCTTTATAATGAATTCATCCCTAAATTTTAACGTAAAAAATATTATGAGATTTGATATTTTATAGGTGAATATAATATATTGTTGTTTTCGCTATTTTTGTTTTTTGATGTTGCTAAACATATTTCTTTTAAAAAACACATTTCCTTAAAAAGTTTAGGAACTTTTTTATTTTGTGACTTATAAATTCATATCTGTTGGAGTTTTATTGTTTTTTTTATTTACATATGGGAAAACTTTATATAGTAAGAATATCATCTGTTTTCCTGTGTTTCTCAAATATTTTTAGCTTAATGTTTGTTTTTTAATTCATGATTTTACTTTATGAACATGTTAGACTTGTGTGAATCCTGTTTTTCAATACTTTACTTATTAGTTTGACTTTCAACTTTGTCTCATCTACAAATTAGACAAAATATTCCTTTTTCAAAACTATTGATTTTTTTTAAGAGTACAAAACAAAAACCATCAAACCCAATAAGGCAAAGGTCAGAATCTTGGCAGTTCAGGAACCCACCTCCAGGCTGACATTTATCTGCTAATAAATTTAACTTTGCAATTTATCCTTCAGGAATGACTTTATCCCTTTTACACAAAAACATTTCAAGAGACTTCATCCTCTTGATCTCAGCAGTTTGACCATATCCAGAAACGGCATTCCTACCATCATTTTCTAATAGGTCCAATTACAACCATGCAAAAAAAAAAGCATGACAATTTCTGGAAAAAAAGCATAGGCAGTTCTCACACTTTATTTGTTTATATATGACACATTATTTATGGAAATGGGGAAGTAAAGCAACACTTCTAGGTTCCATATTCTTCATAAAGAGAATTGGGATAAAGCTTATGTGAATAATCACACAACATCGAAGAGTGCCAGAGTTCACTGTCAACAAATTTGTCCAACAATGTTTCTGTCTTCATCCAAACCCCAGGAAGTTCCTCTAGGGTGGGAAATCACCTTAGATTAGGTTATGAGGCATTATTCTTCCTTGGGATGTAAATACTTCTCAATCTTGTTTTTCCCCCCCTTAACTTTTACTGTTTTTAAACAACCTTGATAGAGAAGATAAAAGTCAATTAGGAGTAGTTCTGTTCTATTTTACCATCCTTACAGCATAAAATAGTGCTGAATGTCCTGGTAATTTCTGTGGTTCTTTTTAATATATATATATATAATTGACATTTCACAGAGAGGAAGGGAGAGAAATAGAGAGCTAGAAACGTTGATGAGAGAGAAACATCGACCAGCTTCCTCTTGCACACCCCCTACCGGGGATGTGCCCGCAACCAATGTACATGCCCTTGACCCGAATCGAACCTGGGACCTTTCAGTCTGCAGACTGACACTCTACCACTGAGCCAAACCGGTTTCAGCTCTGTGGTTCTTGTTGTTAAGATTTCTTCTTCATTCTTGTCCTCTCTCTAGATCAACAAGGATACAGTCAACCAGCATAAAATCAGTTTTTACATGTGTGGTCAAATATGGGCCAGAGCTGTCTGAGGTTTATGGGGATGATCATCATCTGTGCTGAGTACACACACAGAACTCTATTGTTGTACCTCACACTTGACCATGCCAAGGCCTCTTTTAGTCCATGATATCAATCACCTAGCAGATCAACATTCCCATTCTGCTGGGGAGATCTGGCTACTCCATGCCCATTTCATTTATGGAACATAAATCTGGTGAACCTGATATCTATCAACACATTAGTTTCATCTTATTTATCAGTTTCTTCAGAAAGGGGAAGGGACTACCAAAGCTATAAGATTATGCTTCCATCTAGGGACCCTGTTGTTACTTCTCAAAGAAGGTTTCTGGAAATAAACCTTCACCGTGCCTGGTGCACCATCTCTTTGAATGTCATCATGAGTCTGACTAAAGAAGACAGAAGAATCTGGTTTGGACAAGAATGTCTCCTGAGCTATTTAACTTTTGGTCCAATAAATGTTTGTGCAGCCCAGTGCAGAGATGGATAGCACATACATCTTAGCTTTAACCTGCAAGCTGTTGAGGGCAAAGAGCACAGGAAATTCAATTCCAAGCTTTAGTTGTTTCTAATCAGACTTGACGTGTGTACCTGCACAATGAGATTTGTGACCTCAGCAGAATAAATGAAAACCTAATCCCAATTAGCATGTATAAACATGCTCCGAGCACTGGGATAACTTCAGACCCTCCAAACACAGGGAGGGATAGAATGCAGGCTTTAGAACCCAGTAGATCTGGGCTTGTTTCATCTCTCTTTTCTCCTAGTAGTTGCCTCTAGACATGCTACATCCCCTTGCTAAACTTCAGTTTCTTTACTTTAAAAATGAGGAAAGCCCTGGCCAGTGTGGTTCAGTTGGTTGGGCATCATCCCATGTACCCAAAGGTTGTGGTTCAGTTCCTGGTCAGGGCAGATGTGCAGGTTGTGGGCTTGCTTCCCAGTAGAAGTTGTATAGGAGGTAGCCAATGGGTGGTTTACTCTCACATCGATTTTTCTCTCTGTCCCTTCCTCTCTCTCTAAAAATCAATTTTTAAAAATGAGGTTAAAAATACTACCTGTCTTGCAACATTGTTGTGTGTATTAAATGAAAGCATGGCATGCAATATACTTAGCATAGAGGTGGTATATAGTTTTTAATAACAAAATAATAATTTTATGACTAATAATGAATATAATATAATAATATATTTTATCTATACCCCTGGTAATGTCGGTGGTCTTGACTCAGCATCTAAAAGGGTTCAGCAATCTGGAGAAGGGCTATGCATAAATTAAATAAGAATCCAGAGATGAAACATAATTTTGAAAGGCATTATAGGGAGTCTGAGAAGACTTAGCTAAAGGAACTAAGTTCTCCTTGTCTCAGGACCCCTTGCTTTTTATTAACACAATTTGTCCTAAGGCAACGTTGAGATATGCATATGAAAGGCCAGGGTTTTGTAACCAATCCATTGTCAAATTGGTGGAGTTACCTCTGCTGTTCAGGTGTTTGGCCAGGAGGAGGCAATAACATGTAGATTAAGATGCCCTGAGCTGTATGGCAGCAAGAAATCATCCTTTTCAGGTTTGGGGAAATGCCTTTAGCTATTCCCAACAGGCAATAACATATGTGACTCAGCCCTTGTTGAATTCTCAAGTTCCATCAACCTTTCAATGAAACTCAATGTAATTATGACATGCGGGGATTGGCTTCTGGCACCCTGGCCTTTCATAAGAAGAATATTACTAAGGAACATTTTTATAATTGTCGTCATTATCAAGAGCCAAGAAGAGAGAGATGATGTATCAATATACACTTAACTTTTTTCAAGGACCTAAAAGCAAATCACAGACATGAAGTTTTTCTGACTCTGATGGTGATATATTTTTTCTTTTGTCTTTTCTCAGGGAAAAGGCATATAGTCCATGTCATATCTTGCTTGTATGATGACATGAAATTTATTCTTTTTCCCCCCACCCATACCAGTATATGCTCCTAAACCAGATTATAAAATGCTATAGGCCAGAGGGTGACTATATTATGCATGAAGTAGGAATAAAAAGATAAAAACTAGTTTGAGCCCATTTTCAGAAATCAGAGTTAGTATTATTGACATTTTGAAAAGGAGCTCCTATGGGAGGAAACTCTGTGAAGAATGACTCAAATTCTTTTCAGACTTAGAAATAAAATCAGTTTTAATTTAAAACTTGTGTTTCTCAGTTCTCTACTTCATCATTAAAATATTTCAAAACAATCAAGCAAGCAAATAAACAGAAACACACACACACACACACACACACACACACACACACACAGGACATTTCTTTGGAAGACAAGTAAATAGTAAATCACTTATTCTAATGAGAAGAAGGAGCTATGGATTTCTCCCAAAGATAGGGACCTGTGTGCATTAGGAGTTAAACACAGATTACAAATCTTCCAGTTCAGTCAGAATTCAATGTAAAATCGATAGCCACTTGTGAACAATCAGTAATGAAATAGTAATTAGTGATAGAAGTAATAGAGTAATGAGAATGTAATTACTGATAACACAATTTCTTAAATATTTTTATGCTAAACACTATGCAGAACACTTCCATTCTTTATTACATTAAAGCTTTGTAAGAAAGCTATGATACAGGTAATTATTATCTTGTTATCCTCATTTTGCTATGTAAAAACAGATTCAGAGATTAAGTAAATACCCCAGGTTATTTTAATTCTTAGGAAAATATTTATGGAGTACCAGTATTGTCATAGGAATTGGATACATAGCAGTGAATGTAGCAGTTATAAATCTCTGCCCCATGGAGTTCACATTCTACTGGGAGAGCAAATGATAGGCAAAATAAATTAAAAAATTAGTATGCAAGTAATAAATGTGAAAGACAGAAATAATGCAGAGGGAAATAGTAATTTAAGATGGGTGGTTAGGAATGGCCCAGCTAAGAAGATGACATTTGAATAGAGACCTAAAGAAATTGAGGGAACCAACCACACAAACATGTGGAGAAAGATTATTTTAGAAAGTGGATAAAGCAAAGTCCCTAATTTGAGAATATGTCAGGAGTGTTTCGGGAATACGTAGAGGCCAGTGTGATGCGAATGAACTCAGGAAGTCAGAGAGATGATTGAGGGCAGATCATACAGTAAGACAGAAAGCCTTTTGTGAGATTTGAGTAGACAAATGAAATGATCTACCTTACTTTATAAAAATATATTTTTTTATTTTTTTCTTAAAAAAATATATATATATTGAATATATATATATATATATATATATATATATATATATATATATATATATATTGAGCCTAAACCAGTTTGGCTCAGTGGATAGAGCATCGGTCTGCAGACTGAAAGGTCTAAGGTTAGATTCTGATCAAGGACATGTACTTTGGTTGCAGGCACATCCCCAGTGGGGAGTGTGCAGGAGGCAGCTGGTTGATGTTTCTCTCTCATTGATGTTTCTAGCTCCCTATCCCTCTCCCTTCCTCTCTGTAAAAAAAATCAATTATATATATATTGATTTCAGAGAGGAAGGGAAAAGGAGATAGAAAGAAACATCAAAGATGAGAGAGAATCATTGATTGGCTACCTCCTGCATGTCAACACTGGAGATCCAGCCAGCAACATGGGCATGTGCACTGACTGGGAATCAAACCATGACCTCCTGGTTCATAGGTTAACACTTAACCACTGAGTCATGCCAGCTGGGCTGGAATAATTTTTAATTCAGAGAAAAGCTGTATATATAGTACTGGTACACAGTATTTCCATATATCATTCACCTATTTTTCTAAAATGTTAACATCTTCCATAACAATTATACCTCTGTCAAGACTAAGACACTAACATTGGTACATTACTATTTCCTAAACCACAGGTTTTAATCAGATTTAATCAATTTCCCGCTAATGTTATTTTTCTGTTGCAGTTAGTTTTCATGTCCTCTTAACCTTCCCCAATCTATGACAGTTTCTCAGTCTTGTTTTGTCTCTCCTGACCATGAGAGTTTTGAATAGTACTAGTCATGTATTTTGTAGAATGACTCTCAATTTGGAATTATTCAGTGTCCTCTGATAATTTTTCCAGGCTCATTATTTTGGGAAATAGGTGAAGGACCTTTTCTCATCATAACATATCTGTGAGTAGGTGACATCCATATGACTTACTATTGGTGATAAGAGCCTTGATCACAGGGTTAAGATGGTGTCTGCTTGGTTTCTTCACTGTAAAGTTATGATTTGTCCCTACTTTATTTTTTGGAAGTGAGTCACTAAGTCTAGCCCACACTCAAAGAGGGGGAGGGTGAATTGATTTACAGCTCCATGAAGTCCTTTTAAATCAGCTTATTTGGCTGTGGTGCTGAAAAAAGCTTGGTAGGGAAATCAATTAGAAAACTATTGTAAAAATCTAGTAAAAAGTGCTGGAGGCTTAGACTGGGGTATCCGTAGTGGAGATGGTAGGATGTAGTTGGGTTCTGGATATATTTTGAATACACAGCCTAATAATATTGACTGATGGATTGCTCATGGGATGTAAAGACAGGAATCAAGGATGACTTCATTCACATAGTGATACGGAGATACAAGCTGCTGAGATGAGAAACAGTGCAACGTGAGAAGGTCACATTGTTGGCAAGTGTGGGGGTAGTGAAGGTCTAAACCTGGTTCTTCCTGACTCCAAAGCCCAAACTCAGCTTCTGTGCTATTTAGTTTCTGCAGCTCACCTTCTTTATCCGGGACGTATCTGCTGGTCGAAATTACAATAAAACTTTAAGGTACTCTTACTGTGAGTTTACTCTGTGCCCCTTTGCAGTTGGCCATTTTTCCAGGGGTCCAACAGAGGTGTGTTTCCTCTGGCTCAGCAGTCACATGACAGCCTGCCAATAGCAGTACTCAGAATGGGAAATATTCAGGAATGATCAGCTCTTATTGTGGTCACTGTGGACTTGTACTGGATTCCTTTATTATCTCACTGAAAAGGCTGGCTTCCTTCTAATTAAACACAACTTTTTTATTACCATTGACATAATTATCCAATGGCACATACCCGAAAGCCGTTCAAACTGGTCAAGGTTAAGGGATACTCTATGATATTCAGCACTAAAAAGTGATGATGTTTTAGAGATGTTTGACCATGTTGGAAGAGTTGATTGAATGGGCTGAGAGGAAAACAATGCAGTTAGAGATGTTTATTCTTACATCTCACACACCCTTCTTTTATTTCTCATTTGCAATTTCAGTAGAAGCTCTACAGGGGGTTATAAAACCAGAACTGATGGTAGCTCTTCCAGGCCTGGCCATAGAAACATATAGTTGAAGTATTGTTTTTAGCTAACCATGGATGTGTGCTGGTGGCTATTTACCTGCTAAAATGTGTGGTCAACATACTTAAGATAACCTCAAAACTCTGCATTATGTTAAACAAAGTCCTATCGGACCTAGCCGCTGACTACTGCTCCATTATGGCTCACAGCGTTCCAGCCAGAGAAGCTTACTTTCTGCCCTAACACTCGTCATTTTTCTTACCTCAATTTACATGTCCCTTGTACTTCCTGTACTGTTTGCCTAAAAAGTCCTCTCCCCTGGCCTTTGCACAACTCATTTATATTTTTTATATCTCAGTTAAAAACTTACCTTTCCAGAGGGGCCTCTTTCATTATCAGATCCAAAATTGGAACATTATATTACTCCCTCTTACAAAAAAACACTTCTCATTGCCGGTTACTTTCTAGCATAGATCCTTTAGTTCCAGCACTTAATCTGAAATTATTATTGCTTGCTTCCTTGATTATTTGCTGACTCCCGCTGTTAGAACACAGCCTCTTTCATGGCAAGGATGCTATTTGCTTTTTTCACTGTATCCTCAGCAACTGGACTTATGCCTCCATAGAGGGTGATTAACAAATGTTTTTTAAGTGCATGAGTTAAGTGCCCTGAGGGTTCTCTGAAACAGACTGTACACCATTCACTTCACCACCTTAAAGTGGAACATGTGGGAAAATGGGTCCTAGGGTAAATAAATGACAGGAAGACCTTTTGATTTGAGGATACATGTTTCGAATGGTGCAGCAGAACATGGGTGAGGGAAAGCCAGTAGAATAAGGTCAGAATCAGGCCTTTGAGAAGAGTTGATAGGTGTCTACCAACCGGCAGCGACCAAGTGACGGGACACCTCCATTCCTGAGAGATTCGTTTCCAAGGACTGGCGCTCTGCCACACACCAGGCACCCAAAGAATCTCAAGTTGCTTTACTATGCAATTCCCCGTAGGCTTGTCAAGAAATAGAGAAGCGGGGACAGGAGGGCATTTTGGAAGCCAATTATTTTTTAAAAGTTCATTGTTCATTTCCATTCCAGTCTCCTGGGAGCAATAGAAGAATTCTCTAATGGCTGCTTGATTTTTAAAGATGGAAACTAAATAGGAAACTGGACATCTCAATTGGTTCCAGAAGAATCTGATGCATAGAACAATGGAAAAACATATAAAAAGAGTTGAGTCTTCTGGAAAAATATGTTCCTCTTATAAAGAAAATGAAACCAATTCAATGTTGTCCATCTACAGACTCTAGGAGTTGGTTACAGGCGCTGGATAGTGTCCTTTTCATCGGTCCTGAGCCTTTGGATCCATATGGAACCTGATAAAGGTGGGCCATGGAGTTGGTGTTTAGGTGGAATTCTTAGGTTTAGTATCTGGATCCAAAATCAGTTTAACCTTAGCAGGAGGCAAAGCTTGTCCCAATTCAGAGGCAGGAGTGGGCGCTGAAGGGGTTCTCTGTGAGCCAGCTTGTAACCTCCAACAGAAATGATCACGGAGCCCCTGGGCCCAATTCAACATTTCTAAAAAGCTAAGATCTTATAAGATTTGAAGATAAGTAAGCCAGAGTATTGGATGATCTTAGCAAGAAAATTCATCTCAGGGAGCAGAAGCAAATGAAAGGGGACCCAACACTATCTCCATAAAGCATAGACCATCTCAGGTTTATTTTACTTCCATTGCTTCTCCTCTCCCCATTTTTTCTTTTTCTTAAAAAAAAATCTGTTTGACATTCAATCTCTCCTTGAGGAAGGTCATTATTATAACATTTTAAATTTATTTTGTAGCGTGCTGCCTCTTGCCCCTTACCCCATTGCAGCGCTGACACAGGGTGAAGAGAAACACAAAGGCTTCCCTCTCTTCCTTTCCACTTTCCTCGGCACACAATGTGCCCTTGCTTTCCTATATTCTTTCAAACCCCAGAGAAATGTCTAATGTATCTCACCCTAAGTTGTTAAGGACCGCCAAAAACATAATTACTCTTACAGAGCACGGTCGTAAGAATGGAGAGTGGGGAGGGTAGTTTGAGAAAGGTGTGTTGCAAAGGGTAACTATCTTAATCACACTTAAGACAGTCTGGGCAGTAGAATCCAGGGTGATGGAACCAGGAGCTAGAGAAAAACTCTTTGTTTTAGTTCTTTAGGTGCCCTGTCTAGAGCGTTCTGCCTCCTGAAGATACGCCACTGCTCTCTCTGTACTGCTTTCTTCTAAGGATGTGCAGGACTTGTCCTGAAATGTCGAAGGGGCTGACAAGCCAGCAGGGAGCAGCTGACCTAACCGTGAGAAATTCTGTCTCCCCCTTCTGGGGGCCAATACAACTCCCCCAGCTCTGCTGTAGACAGTGAGTGGGTTAGCTGCGGACTGCTGCAGACTGGGTCAAGGGTTGGAACATGAAGAGAAAAAATAAATCTAATCTTCAGCCATAGTTGTTCTTTCCTTAATCTACCACATCTACCAGAAAAATCAGATCTGGCAGCTCAAGTGCCTGAGACTGGTACTGTGTGTACTTTCTGCCTTTTCACAAATTAGACTCTCAGAGATGCAGAAAGAGACATAAAAGGAGGAGGGAAGAAAGCAGGAGAGGAGAAAGTCAAGGAGAAGTGACCTGGAACAAGGGACCAGATAGAATCTGTTTCCATTTCTCGTACCCATCCCCCTCCTGCCATGTGTCTGACAAGAAATTGCATCATTTAGATACATTAACAATATGGTATCCACAGCTGGGAGTCTCCTTCAGAGGAAACCTGAGTTGCTGCAGCCTGCCTCCTTGCTGCCAGAAGGAGGAAACTAAGGCCATGAGAGAGGAGGGTGTGCGTGCATTCTCAGGTCTCCTTCTCCCGACCGGATGAGAAGAGATTAGAGTTTGTTAACAGGTTTTTCAAATAAGGTGTACTTGCAAGGAATATTTTTAATTCAAAATTTACTGCCTCTTTGTGGTTAGAAGAGAGGGACTGCAGTATGGTACATTATTTCCTATACAAAGCAATCCCCAGAACTCGCCTGCCCCTCTCAGGCAAGGGTGAGACAAGCAACCAGCAGGAGTGAGAGGAACCGAGGCCCGAGGCTGCTCACTTGGCCCTGTATCTGGCTGGAACATGGCCTAAGTTTAACCCGTCGTTCTCATGCCCACCGCGCCCGCCCCATCCTTCCCACAAGAGATGGCACCATTCTTACCATCTTACCAGAGGAAGGCCTCTACTAACCTGGCTTGGCCTTTTTGGGAGGTGACCCATCATCCCAAAACTTGGAAGGTGATTATATTAGTCAGACTTTACAGAGAAACAGAACCAGTAGGATTCATACACACACACACACACACACACACACACACACAGACACACACAATAGGTACACACAGATGTATTCAGACACAAACATACATGTGTATATACATACTTTTATATATAAATAAAAATAGTATATATAATATATGTCCATACCTTATATATAACCTATATAAATGGAGATTTATTATGAGGAATTGGCTTATGCATTTGTGAAGGCTGAGGAGTCCTATGTTCTGCCCTCCACAAGCTAGAGACCTAGGAGAGCCAGCACTATAATTTCGGTCCAAGCCCAAAGGCCTGAGAACCAGGGCAGCAATGGTGTCAATATCAGTTCAAGGGCAGAAGAAAATGGAGGCCCCAGTTTGAGCACCCAAGTAGGAAGAAAAGGGTGTGAATTCTTTCTTCTTCTGCTTTTTTTCTCCTCAGAACAACAATAGGGTTGGATGATACTTGCCCACATTGAGGAAGGTGACTTACTTTACCAAGTCCACCAATTCAAATGCCAATCCTGTCCAGAAATTACGTTCCATCTGGCAGCTGTGGCACAGGCAAGTTGACACAGGAAATGAACTAACACAGTGACTGAGCTGCTGTGGCAGGTACCCCGGCCAGCATTTCATCACCCGCTTTCTTCTCTGAGGACAGAGACCCTGAGGCTGGGCTGTGACCAAGATGAGACAAACAAGGCACTCCAGGGGGCTACCAAAAAATTCAGTCATCAAGACAAATAATATCTTAGTGCTGTAGTTTAAAAATCAAAATTAATACAAAAGCAAATCCATGGTTGAACCACGTATCAAAGTTTTCAACAAAGATAGGCTCAGTGTTACTGCTCTATCTTTTGCCTTTAATTTCAGTATAACTAGCTCTTCATTGACCCTGCAACAGGGTTCCAAGGGTGGAGACCTTTCTCTTCCCATGTCCCTTTCTTACCGCAGAAGAAGAAGACATCATAATGCAGCACAGACCTTTCTCTCTGTGTCAAGTCTGGAGGAGACAGTTCATGGTTCTCAAGACCAGTGGTGTTAACTAAGCCTGTTGCTGAGACAACCTTATAATTAACTGAGCATCCCATCCTCTCCCTCACTCCTGCACAGTGCCTGGATATGTGTAAAAGCAAATAGCCAGTCAGGAATGTCCTGATTCTATTAAGGCAAAAAAAAAAAAAAAGTAAGGTCATCCTTGAGGAGCTTTCTTAGGTGGCAGGGCCATCTCTCTTGGTAGGACTTGTGGGTGGCCATGAACAAGATCTCCTGTGTCCTGCAGGTCTTCATTACTCAGGTGATCCTCTGGAACCAGAGTTTGGGTGTCTGAGGAAGACACTTCATGGGGCCTCGTGGATACTTTCTTTTCACTACACCTTAGATAAGGCTCTTCTCCGTAATACCTAATTGAACTTCTATGAGCCATACTTCCTCCTGGTACAAGATCTGAAACCATCGCAAGTTAAAGTATAAATGATTAATAATCTATAAGCACCCTTGGGTAACAGCATTAGCCTAAAGCTTTGATCTTTTCTAAAAGTAATAGTAAAACCACAGGTATCAGTTAAAGCATAAAGAAGGCAAAATAGTTATTCTTTTTGCTGGTATGAAAACTAGCCAGGCTATTCTAATTATATATACTAGAGGCCTGGTGCATAAAAATTCATGCACTGGACTGGGGGAGGGGGTTCCTCAGCCTGGCATGCCCCCTCTCACAGTTTGAGAAGGGCAGGAGGTGACCCAGTGATCAGACCTCATCACACCTCTGCTGCTGCTACTGCTGGCAGTGCAAACCTTGGCCAACCCTGGTTACCTGAGCCTTGGGAAGCCATGGGATTCTGGGCAGCTACCATCCAAGACTTACCTGTGCCTCAGGCCTGTCCTGGCGGCTGGAGAGCAGACTTCTGAGGCTTGCCTGTACCTTGTTCCAGCCCTAGGTGGCTGGGCAGCCACCATCCAAGGCTTGCCTGTGCCTTTGGCCAGCCCTAGGTGGCTAAGGCTGAGGTGACTGGGGGACTCTGGAGGCAGGTGTGTGGAGCAGTTGGGCCCTCCTAGGGCCCCAGTAGGGCAGAGGGGGCTGAGCGCTGCCATCTTTGAGAGCATGGCAGTCAATTAGCATAATCCCTCCTTATTGGCTGTGGGCACCACCATCTTTTGTGAGGGTGTGATGATTAATTAGCATATTTCCTCTTTATTAGATAGGACTAGAGGCTTGGTGCACAGATTTGTGAACCTGTGGGGTCCTTTGGCCTGGCTTGCACCCTTTCTCTCGCAATCCAGGACCTCTCAGGGGATGTCGGATAGCCAATTTTGGCCTGATCCCTGCGGCCACATCCAGGAAGGAGGGAGCCCAATCCTGTGCATTAAGTATCCATCCCCTGGTGGTCAGTGTGCATCATAGCGACTGGTTGACTTGTGTTTTTTTTTTATGACAGGCTAAGTCGTATGAAAATTTTTTCTTCTTAACTGCTCTAAATCAGGAAATATTTGGCATGGACTCTATGCTAGTTTTTCTCAAATGTTGTTGATGGCAATAAAGGAGTGGAAATTCTTTGCAAATTATGAGTTATTTTACACATTCATCTCAGTCCTTGAAATAACATTATGGGGTAGGTAGGAAATACCATTCCTGTTCTATATATGAGAAAACCGAGCTTCAGAAAGAACAATTTTTTGCTAAAGGTCATAGAGTTAATATCCAAGTGGTAGGATTGTGACTACAACCAAGGTTAGCCAACTACACACTCCTGTTCTTTTTTTAAAAAAACTCTGACCTCTTCACAATTACTCTGATTTATTTTGAGTTCACTTATCCCCTCAATGCTCCAGCTTAATCTGGAAAGGTATTAGAAATAACTTCTTCTCTAACTCGTGGCCCATTGAGAAAGGAATAGTTAAAGAACACCCTGTCTCAATGGGATTCGCTTATGGGAGCTGTCAGATTTACTTAGCATATTGAAACTATTTGCATGACAGTTTTGAAGAGTGAGGTTTCTGTAGGAAAGATGGCATGTCAGAATCAGGAGGAAAATTTTGATGAGCATCTGCCTTTGAGGTACTTTTCAGGTTCCAAGTCTGGTAAGGCTAACCCTTGGGACCCTAATAAATTCCCACAACGTTGGAACCATAATACATTCTTGCCTGGACAGCAGCTAATGCTTTGTGTATGCTCAGTAAAAGACAGAGCTAGAAGAAAATGTCATATAGACTCTGGTGAGTGTATAAATAGCTCTCATTTTTTGGGAGACATGACTTTCCCTGCAGCATTTATCTAACTGTATGCATTAACAAACTGAGGCAGAAATTAGTGTGTCCAACTTAGAGTTGACCAAATAGACTTTCTTGGAGATAGTATTTTCTAAGTTTGATTTTCTTGTAATCTAAAGGAAACACATCACTTCTACTGTCTCCCCTTTGAAGAGATGATATGTTAAAACTCAGAATCAGGCAGCAAATCAAGGATTCTTTACCCTCACCAGGTTCTGATATTTGCTTGAGTAATAAAACTGTGACCAAATTACAAGTGTCTAGAAAGTAAAAACAGGAAAATTTAATGAGAAAACATGTAGAGGAAAGAGAAGGGAAGATTGTTTAGATATAAACTAGTGGTGGTGGTTTGTGTATGTGTGTATGTGTGTGTGTGCTCGCAGGTGTGGAAAGGAGGGGAATAACCTGACTCTTGCTTCATTTATGACACCTGTTCCCAAATGAAAGAAAAATAAGTGGTCACCCAACACCATAAACAAGTACATCTTCCTCTGAGGCATAAACTTGGAGAGAGGAGGAAAATGAAGGTCAGGGAAAACAGGCGAACACCAAGACAATGAGAATTTGCACACTCCTGCTCTACAGTAGGTGGAGACACTGTACCTTTAACATGCTTAAGGAATAATTTCTTCATTATTTCATTATCATATGCATTTCTCCCTCATAGCATAATTCTTTTTGTAGTTTAGACTTGCCATCGTTCTCAGCACGTATACAGGGTTAGTTATTGAATGACTTATTTTTTTAATATTTCAAAAGAAAACTGATTTAAAAAGCAGAGGGATGTTCTTCCAGCTACATTTTGAAAAAATTAATGATACCAGCAAACTACTTATACCACATTTTTCCATATTATTAGTTGTGTTGAATTCTTCTACTTAAATTCTAATGACACATGAGCAACTTGAAAGGTTTTCTCTTTCCTTTATTTAGAGAAATGAATAAATCCTTCTCTTTTTTATTACCTAAAATATACAAATGTTCACTACTAATTGATGACTTGAACCACTAATTTTGAGTGTGTGGAATGGGTGCATGTCAGCAGACACACACACACACACACACACACACACACACACCAATTAAGAGCACTCACCTTGACCTAATTCTAGAACATAATTTCCTTCTATTTATACATCTTTGGAATGTGGATCTCCTATTTCTCACTCTTTTCTATCCTTTCCTATCTCTCAGATGTGTCTAGACCAGCCGTGGGCAGACTATGGCCTGCTGGCCGGATCCGGCCCATTCGGCTGTTCTATTAGGCCCGCAGAACTGAAAGAGTGGAGGCTTCTCTTGCTCTCCCCTCCGCTCCTTCATCAGGAGCCCAAGATGAGAGTGCCAGCATGGTCAGGTTGCTTTTGTTCCAGCCCTCCGGTCCAGTTTAAGAACCCATTGTGGCCCTCGAGTCAAAAAGTTTGCCCACCCCTTGTCTAGACCAGTGGCCGGCAAAATCATTAGTCAGCAGAGCCAAATATCAAAGTACAATGATTGAAATTTATTTTGAGAGCCAAATTTTTAAAACTTCTTCTAACGCCACTTCTTCAAAATAGACTTGCCCAGGCCATGGTATTTTGTGGAAGAGCCACACTCACGGGGCCAAAGACATGTGGCTCATGAACCACAGTTTATTGACCACTGGTCTAGACCATTAGAATTGGTTGTATACATTTTCTGCTGGGAAAAACATGAGCACTGTGACTGAGCTTTAAAATCATCTCCATCTGCCTTCCAGTTGTCTGCCAGGTTAATGTAGTTGGGTGATATTTTAATCCTCATCACCTTGTGAGCTTTTTTCTTTAAGATTTGGGAAAGTCTGGATAGTAATAAAAATAAGTTAAGTTGACATTAATACTCCACACATACTCTTTGTTAAACACTTGGTTACAATATTTGTAATAGTTTTTGACTTTTGTCTTAAAAAGACCAATCCATCTCTTTAAAATATTGAAATATTTTATCTGTTTGCCTAAGGAATGACTATCTCTATTAGTATTAATAGTAGGATGAAAGGAATCTCTTCCATTTACTAAGAGATCTTTCACTGTTTTCCATTTTTGGATCTTCATTATTGGTTATTTTTTCCATTTAGTAAGAAAAATGTTGCTTATGTAAGATACAGTTTAACTCTGAAGAATTTTTCCTTTGAAAAATTTCTTCCATTTAATAAAGTTGACCAGATTTTAGTCTCAGAGTAGGAGCTGCATGGACATCCCTCTCCTTCTCTCTCTCCCCTCCTTTCTTCCTCCCTCCCTCTCTCCTACTTCCTTATCATATTATTTGTGGGATCCATTTCTTACCTTACTCTTTTTCATCGAATAACCCACCTGCCAGAGAGAACTATGGAGTGTTTTCTAAATGAAATATAAAAACATCAGTCATGATGCTCTCATGGCTCTCTTTCACCAGTCTGATCAACAGGACTGCCAGATCATTCTCCTTTTCTAGCTTCCCATGAGGACCAAAGGCTGACGGAATGTCAACAGAAGGAATTTAGTAGTGGACCATTGTGATGTATTCCTCCTCTGTACCCTTGCTACCATTGATGCCATCAGTATCACAGTTTCTAGGCAGCTCTGCAGCTGGTATAGCATCCACCATTTACTGCCTCTGGTAAGACAGCAGGCATCTAGACAAGACTATGGGAACAATGCAGTTAACATCTGAGTAGTGTCAATTTCTTCAATGTTCAAAATTACTGATAAGGCTATTTGGGATTGCTAAATTTGAAAGGCATAAAGTAATAGCTTTAAATATTGGTGCCTTAAGATTTAAATAAATACGCCATAATAATTCACAAGAGAGCTGTTAAAGCACATATCATCAGTGGTGAGCTGGAGCTGGTCCATACCTGACAATGAGCTGATTATTACATTTTCAGGAATTTTAATGCTCTTAAAATTCCTGAAAATGTAATAATGCAGACATTATTAAAATTAAATTATAGAAACTTAACTTGAAATAAATTATATTAAAAACAATGGTAATGAAAATTCACACATTACTTTCTAATTGTTTTTACCACATTTTGTGATTATCTATGCTTTCCCGTTTGTTAGTTACCATGGGAATGCTATATAACTTTGTTCTCTGGCTCATTTCTTCTCAACACTGCATTCAGTAAAGCCACATTGGTAATATGAAATTGGCTGTTTTAGGTCTATTTACACCACAGATGTTGGCAAATGTTAACAAATTAGGGCTTTTGCTTCAAAGAGTTAATTGTTAAATATTTACCAGCACACTGCTGTGTACAATTATTTCATTTGTATAGACAAGCAAATAGAGGCTCAGAAGGTGAGTTCGTCTTTTTTTGTAATTATTGTTGAAAGTATTACAAAAAAGATGTCCCTTTTTTTCTCCCACTTGTCTGTGTCTAAGGTGAATTAATGATTTAAGGTCTTCTAGGTTCTGCCATCACTGGCCACAGATCACTGAAGCAGGATGATCATTTGGATTACTTTGTTAGCTGTTAGGTCTTAGTGGGAAACAGGTATCGCTCCCTTTTCCTCCTCATCTAACCCTCTCAAAATGTCATCTCCACTCCCTATCAGCAGTGTCTCAAGGTACATCACACATAGAAATTCACAAATTAACATTCACTCAAGTGCGACTCAGATAGAAGAGCCTCAGGAATGATGAGAAATTTTGGTACATGGGAGCTTGTGTGGGTACAGAAAGGGCATGGTGATAAAAAAGGGGAAGTAGAGCAAAACAGAAAACATGCTTGTTAAGCCTGGTTACTCTTTCGCCCCATTCAACCTCTCCACCCTGCTCCTGGCCCCTCCTCAGTTCTACTGCACTGTTGTCTGTGTTCCTAGGATATGTATACATGCATATAAGTTGTTTGGTTAATCTCTTTCTGCCCTCCCTCCCCTCTTAGAGTGGTCTGTCTGTTGCATACTTTCATGTCTCTGATCTATTTTGTTTGCCAGCTTATTTTGTCATTAGATTCTACATATAAGTGAGATTATGTGATACTTGTCTTTCTCTGACTAGGTTATTTTACTTAGAATAATACTCTCCAGGTCCCTCCAAGCTGTCTCAAAGGGTAAAAGATCCTTCTTTTTTACAGCTGGAGAGTATTCCATTGAATAAATGTACCACACCATTCTTATATACTCATCTACTGATGGGCTCTTGGGCTATTTCCAGATCTTAACTATTGTAAAAATACTGTTATGAACATAGGGGTGCATATATTCTATCTGATTGGTGCTTCAAGATTTTTAGGATTTCCTAGAAGTGGGATCACTGGATCAAATGTCAGTTCCATTTTTAACTTTTTGAGAAAACTCCATATTCTTTTCCATTGTGGCTGTACCAGTCTGCATTTCCACCAGCAATGTACTAGGATTCCCTTTTCTACACATTCTAGCCAGCACTTGTCATTTGTTGATGGTAGCCATTCTGACAGGTGTGAGGTGATATCTCATTATTGTTTTAACTGGCATCTCTCTGATAATTTGAGCATTTTTTCATATGTCTGTCTCTTGGCCATATGTATGTCCTTTTTGAAGAGGTGTCTATTTAGAACCTTTGGCCATTTTTAAAAAAGATTGTCTTCCTTTTGTTCTTTATGTATTTTGGAAATTAACCCCTTATCAGATATATCATTGGAATATTTTTCCCATACAAAGGGTACCTCTTTATTCCTGTTTAGAGTGGATCCTGGCTTTGATATTTTTATTTAGTAACACGACATCTAAAAGCATCCTTTAACAAGATATTTAAGAAACTTGCTGATAATCCTGTAGAAGGATTCCTTATTTTTTAAAAATCATATAATTTTACATTTTAATTAGACACTGCCTTTTTAATTTTAAACATTAAAGTATATTTGGCATACAATAGTATATTAGTTTCAGGTAAATTTTGGTTTGCCATTGATACATTAAGGCATGAGGGATCATTTATCCAGGATTGAACAAGTAACTAGATTGATGTGAAACTTGGGATTGATTTTAAGTGTAAGCCCTGATGACAGTATTTAGTGAACAATCACTCTATGTCAAACATGTGTTAGAGCTAGGTATCTTTTTTTATATGCACTATCTTATTTGGGTCCCCCAAGATAACTATTGTTGCTCATATTTTATAGACAAGGACACTGGGGCATAAAATAATTAGAAATTTTATCTAAAATCCTATAGCGACTTAATGTTGGGGTCGTTGAAAAGCCCAGCTCTTCCTGACCTTGGAATAGATACTCTGAACCATATACTTCAAATTAATAGGGCCAAACCTAAATGACATGTTCTGTTCTAAACTTACTTCCATTAGTGAGAAAATGCACAAAAACATAGCCTGCCATAAAGAATGTTTAGCATGTACCTGTCATTCTAGTAAAGTGCTTTTAGACATTTGTTCCCTAGTGAGGGATTTGGGAATACAGCACTATAAGAAAAAGCAGCAGGGTAAATATAAAATGACCCCAGTTCTTTGCTGTCAAGCTCTGACATTCAGTCACCAGTAGTTCTGGGTCATGGGAAAGTGACCTATAAATAGAAAGTCTCAGAACTTCTATTGGGTGAAGCTTAAAATGCAAACACCAGTGTGCCTCTGTATGAAATTTAGTGTTGTAGTGTGTGTGTGTGTGTGTGTGTGTGTGTGTGTTTTCTACTCCATGGATCCTTGTACCCCAGGAGAACTCCTCAGGCAGGTTTTTTGTGGAAATACAAACAAATACTTTGAGTGTGAATTAAAAAACACTTCTACTTTAACTCATGGGACCCAAATGTGTTGGTTGCTATATCAGAACCTTAAAGACAAGCACAAGCACAAATCAGAGGAGACTATAGACCCACATCTGTATTTACTGTAGGGTCTTTGGCTCCAAGGTACCTTGAAAAAAGACTCTTCATAATTATAAATCTTGGCCTTCCTCCAAAAGAAGGTTTATTATGCTATTCAATGTAGCTCTCTTGGAAGTGAGGAGGGCTGTCATTGAGGAATGGGGAGGGGGGAGGTTTGTGGGTAAGGGGTCAGGCAATGTATCCCCCTCAGTAAACTTAATAATCCTGCATCAGTTCCTATGTATTTTAAGCTGTGACTTTGATTTCAGAATCTTCTAACGGGGAATTAGACCGCCCATCTCCTGCAAACATTGCTTATTTTTTTCTACTATGAATCAATGACACATAATGGTATTCTGTGTGTTATTACTGTGAAACTATTTACTCCAAAACTTTGCAGCTTAAAGCAATCATTTAATTTTTCTCACAATTTGTGGGTCAGAAATTCCAGAAAGGCTAGATAGGGTAATTTTCACTCAGGGTCTCTCATGCACTTCACATTAAATGTTGGTTGGGGCTAGCTTCATCTGACGTCTTGGCTGGGTTGGACCTATAAGATGGTGCAGCTGCATGGCCAGCAGTCCACACTGGCTGTTGGCTGGGTGCTCAGTGGGGACTGTTGACCAGAGCACTTACAGTAACCTCTATGGCACAACATTCTCAGTAGAGTCAGGCATCTCACTTGATCCCTGGCTTCCCCCAGAGTCTGAGAGTCAGGTGGATACTACCTGGTCTTTTCTAACCCAGTCTCAGAAGTCATGTGGCATTACTTCTGCATTCTATTGGTCAAAGTAGTCACAAATCTCCCCAGGTTCAAGAAAAAGACATAGACTCTTCTGGACTGGGGGTATGTTAAAGGATTTGGGATACGATAAAAATGAATTTATAGAAAATAATAGCTACACCAATCTGCTCCGGAGACTGTGCTTGTAACTGCTACGTTATACTGTTAACAAGTTTTATTTTTATAAGGGATAAAATTGTGATGTGTAATCATGAAGGGTTTATTTTCACATATGAACAGGAGGGTCAAGTACAACCAACACATGACTTTTTGGTCAAATTTGGTCACAGAGCATGACCTTTTAAATTCTTTTGGATCTTATTATTTTTTTCTCTTGTTATTTGTATTCCTTATACTATATTTTTATTTATTAAGTTGCTCTCTTTTTGAATGTTTACATTTAAGTTTTAAACATTTTCTTAATTTTTTAAGAATAAAAAATTATTTCTAGTATATACTTCCTGAATTTCATGTATACACTAAATGGCCAGATTATTATGACCACTCCATCAGTACTTCGTTGGGCTACCTTTTGCCTTCAATACTGCAATGATTCTTTTTGGCATTGACTCCACGAGATATTGAAAGGTGATGCGAGGAATCTGATACCACATCTGGAGAATAGCACTGTCCTTTTCTGTAAGATTTGATGGTTGTGGAACCAGCTGCCTGATGGTTCTTTTAATTTAGTCCCACAAATGTTCAATTGGATTGAGATCTGGTGATTGTGGGGTCCACCTAAGCAAGGCAAAGCCTCCCTCATGTTCTTGAAACCACTCCTGCACAATATGAGCACAGTGGCATGGCACACTGTATGGTTGGAAGAAGCCAACTCCATTGGGATACACCATCAACATGATAGGATGAACTTGATCAGCAACGATACTTAGGTATGTTGTACTATTCAGATCTTGTTTCACATGAATTAAAGGGCCCAAATCATGCCAGGAAAATATCCTCCACACCATAACACTGCCCCCACCAGCCTTAAGAGTTGTACTCATGAATGTGGGGTGCATGCTTTTATGCTGTTTCCACGAAATTCTCACTCTGCCATCTGCATGATGCAACTGGAAACATGATTCATCAGATCACATAACTTTTTTCCAATGCTCGACTGTCCAATCTTTGTGTTCCTGTGCAAATTGGAGATGCTTTTATCTTGGTAACTGCAGATAGCAAAGGCCTTTGGCTTCCATATCCTATATGGTGCAGTGTATGGCTAAATTGCCTACAAAAAACAGGTGGTCATAATAATCTGGCCACTCAGTGTATATTTTTATTTTTACTGTAATATAGTACTAAATATTTTATAATTTTCTGAAGTAATGAATGTTCCTAATGAAATTTTGATGAAATCCAATGTATCTATTTTTCATTTTATGGGTTGTGCTTTTGGTGTCATGTCTAAAAACTTTTTCTTACTCTTAATCCCAATAATTATCCCTCACATTCTTTATAAATTTTATAACTGTATTTTAGTTTTAAGTTTGTGATAGATTTTGAGTTATTTCTGTATAAATTAGGTTTTGTATAATATTGAGATTTAGGTTGAGGTTCATTTCTTTTTAACTAATAGATGTTCAGTGCTCCATTAACATTTGTTATAAAGTTATCTTTCCTCCATGAATTGCTTTTTCATCTTTTACAAACCTTCCATTTGGCTTATTTGTATGGGATTATTCTTGGGCTTAATTAATCTATGTGTCTATCCTTCTGCCAATAACATACAGTCTTGATCACTGTAGCTATGTATATTCATAAAAGGCTAAGCTACAGGCCAACTAGCTGGTAGTTATGATGCGCAATGACCACCAGGGGGTAGATGCTCAACGCAGGAGCTGCAGAGCGATAGCAACTTTGCAGAGTACCCTTTCTCCGGGAGCTGGTTTCGGTAGGCCAGGCCGAGGAACCCCACATGCCAGAGTGACCACATTCATTCTGTAGACACCCTTCGAGCCCCAGCACCACCCTACGTGAGGCCTGACAAGGAGGAATCATGGGAAGTTGGCTCCAGGGCATGACTGACCAGTCTCACCTAGTCCCGCCCCTCTGGACACCTTCTAATTAATTTTCTTTCAATGTGCACAAATCTGGACCTCTAGTGTGATATAATGTCCTAAAACTGGAGAGTCTCCTTCCTCAGACTTTATTTTTATTTTTCACTTTTTTGTTGTTTTGTTTTGGTCAACAGGATTGGCATTTCTCACACCTGAACAGAAGATTTGATTGTACTTATGTGATTTGACTGTGTCTCTCTCACTACTATCCTCCACTAAAAGAAGACATTCCAAGATTATGGGTTCTCCTTCACTCTGGGTTCTTGGGAGGGTAAACTTGAGGGGCCCAGTTAAACTCAGCCCAGCTCAGGAATGACCAACAGAGCTGAAGTCAAACACAGTCCTTGCAAGTCACTAACTTACTGAAAGGTTGTAAGGTCCCGACGGAGAGGTTTGCAAGATCCCAGCTGAGAGGTAGGCGGCGCAGAAGCAAGACACGGAATCCAGGCGATTAAAAAAGGGGGCTTTAATCTGCACTCCCGGGCGAAGCTCCCTGGTCCGAGGGTGGGCCAGGGAAGTTCGCGCCCCAAAGCAGCATAGGTATCTCTTTTATACAGCTGTTTAGGGAGGGGAGGGGGGAGGACATGAGAGGTGTGGAATTCCTGCCTCAGGCCAGGGGTCTAGGAAGGCCCTAGGAAGGCGCCAGCTAGCCAGTTATCTTTGTCACCATCCATCCTGCAGATGCTTGCATCTGCTCTGGGCTATACCCCCTGCCTCAACCTAACACTTACAAGGTTAGTGATCAAGACATAAATGCCTTTTTTTTTCTTTTGTAAGTTACTGCTATGTCAGGGTTATTTGTTATGATAGGGTGACTATTCAATCAATAATCTAATCTTAGGCCCTTTTTCTTCTCATTCTTCACAGTGACCTTGAGCAATCTTATCCATACATTTAACTCTAAAACACTGAGGATTCTAAATGTGTACTTCAAGCTTCTATCTTTCTTCTGAAATTCAGACCCACATTTCTGTCTGCCAACTCTGGCTTAAAGGCATTCCATCTGAAGAAGCTTTTACTCACTTGTCCAAAGTGAAAGCCCTTACTCTGTGCTGCAACATCACCTTTTCATAGCTTCATTTATAATATTTACCTCATTGTAATGCAATTACTAATTTATGTACACTTCTCACTGCTAGACCAGGATCTCCTTGAGAGTAGGGACCTTATCATTTCCATCCTAGGATTCAGCTTGGGCCATATAATCATGTTCTTTAAATATTTGTTGAAATAATGTGATGGTAAAGTACTATTAGACTCAAAAATAAATATTATCACCATTTTAGAAAAATTTTCATTTTCACACAAAAACCTAGACAACAAATATGGCTAACAATAAGGGGAAAAAAGAGAATAATAATGTTAAGTCACAACATTTATTTTCTACTTAGGTAGCAGGCAGATTTTTTTCAATTATAGGAGGTATGGCCCTAATTATTCAATAACAATTTATGAAACCCTACTGATTTTTCCAGTTATTATTTTAACCCCCAATTTTACATTAACTATACAGAATCAATTTTCTTTTTTAAGAAGAAATGGGAAAAGAGGAAAGGAACCTTTTTATTGAGAATCTACTTCCTTCACTGCATATTAGGTACTTTTCTCTTTGTCTTGTTTTATTCTCTTCAGAACCTTTTAAGATGTGTTATTGTAGAGACAATAACATATTGGTTTTCAAAGAAGTTAAATTACTTGCCCTAGGCCACTCACCTAGTAAAGAGTAGAGCCAGGACTTGAACCTTTGGTGCCTGACTTAACATTTAAGAATCTTTTCATGATTTACTCCGTCACCTCTTTAAGAGTCCTTACTCATGTGTGCACAGTAAGCCATTGCCCTCACTTATACGCCCATAGAAGATGAAGGAAGACAGAATGCTATGCTATATAAAACTGTCAACATCTGGAGAGAAGTCAACTGGGACCCACAAAGGATATCAGGGCTCTTCTTCCTCAATGAACTGCTCATTGATACAATTTGATACAATGCTTCCTCATGTTTTCAGTAACCAACCTGTGATTTATCACCCTGATATGAATATAGGTCTCAGTGTTTGAAGTGAGAGAGGAGTTTCCCCAGACAGCCAAAGTGAGCTTATTTCCAGCCATTCACAGCATGTCCATTCCTATTTTCTTCCTGGTATCTAAAGAATTACATTATAGGCTCACTGTCCTGCTACATTTAATTTGAAAAAAACAAAAACAAAAAACAACAACACACAACAAATTCACTTTTCAAATCATGGAGACCAAAACCAGAAAAGGCAGAACTCTATTTTCACCTTTGGAACTAAAAATTGTGGTTATAGTTTGAAATGCTTTACAATGAAAACACATTATTAGAATAGAAATCATTGTTAGAATAGAAATCTTTCTCAATTTTGAAAATATAGGTTATTTTTATATACACTATTTATTTATTTATTAAATATATTTTTATTGATTTTTTTACAGAGAGGAAGAGAGAGGGATAGAGAGTTAGAAACATCGATGAGAGAGAATCATCCATCAGCTGCCTCTTGCAAACCCCCTACTGGGGATGTGCCTGCAACAAAGGTACATGCCCCCGACCGGAATCAAACCTGTGACCTTTCAGTCCGCAGGCTAATGCTCTATCCACTGAGCTAAACAGGTTTTGGCTTATATACACTTTTTAAAGAGCAATAATCTTTTGAACTACTAGAATATTTTTAGAATAAATTTTATATTCTAATTTTTACATTTTGTTTCTCACCAACTTCTTTTGGTTATGAGCTTTCCCAAAGGGAAAGGCTGCAAAAGTAAAAAGGGAAGTGGCCTTGTTGGCACAGAGATTCAGTGGCCACCTCACCTCTAACCATTAGCCTCTATGTTCATCTACAGGAGCTGTCCTCTTTTTCCAAAGACATCCTCACCCTGTGCTTACTCATTTCATTTCTTGGAAATATATGTTTGTCTAAGAAGAATATTAAAAATATTTGTTTACGGATACATTAATTTCATTGATCTAATGAATGTCCATTTTGTGTTTGTTGGTGTTCTCTCGCTGTGTGTGAGAAGTACTATGAAACATGGAAAATGATAAAGACAGAAAATGGGGACTCGAGGAATGGGGCTGGCTTTTTTAGATACTGCAATCAAAGAAAAAAAAATCAAATTTGAGTCTTGAATTGTGGGACAATGTTATAGGAAGTTCAAGGAGCAGAGGGAACAGCAAATGCTCTTAGAATATGTGGGCAAAAGAAAGAAAAATGGTGGTGCTAAAGTGCAGAAAACAGGGGCAACAAAGGATGACCATTTAGGGAAATATAGTCATGCTGAGGATTATGCATTTTATTCTAATTGTCATGGGAAATCATTGAAAAGTTTCACCTGGAGGGGGTGGTGGTAATACAATCTGATAAAGCAGAACCGTTCAAGTCTAACAACTGAAGATTTAATCTTTGTATCTCACTATTGTTTTAAAAGGAAAGGATCAGAAGTAATTATGAAGGTGGTGACAAAATAATTTTTACTTCTTTATTTCTGATCCTCCTTTTCCCCCTAGAGAGCCCAGGATTTGGCTTGCTGTTTCCGTGATGGCAAGAATCAAGCCTGCGTAGAGCCCCTCTGGCCTGGTTTTCTTGCATATGTCAGTTGAGTCTGATGCCAGGTGGTGATTGAAATAAACACAGAGTATTAGTTCAGTCATTGCAGCATTTCTATCTGACCGGATTGGTGGTTAACAAGAGAATTTGGTGAATTGTAGAGTTATTCACTTAACTGGCAGCTGTGACTAGAATGAAACCAAGACATAGATTGAAAAGGCGACAGCCTTTGAGAAGGAGTGCCTGGAATAACAACTCATGAATTTCCCCTGGAACCTATGTTCCTTGGCAATCACATGTGCTCTCAGCCATGCTGGCAGGGACCGTGTGGCCATCTGTCCTAGAGCAAAGGGTTTCTGTGGTGTCCTGCCATTCAGTTAAAGCTGCTCACAGATCCTGTGCACAAGGATGAAATGCTTCAGCATTTCCCGCCTCTTCATCTAAAGAAGGAGAGATAGCTCGGTGACCTGTAGACACAGTATAACGTACCATCCTTCAGAGAGAGTCTGGAAGCAGCAAACTGAAAAGTTAATGCAGACTTCAAGCCCAGAGAGTGTGATTTGTAGTTGCTACATTTCCTTTGGTTATTCGCTAACCCATGAGGCCACTGATAATGTCTGCTTGAGTATATTTGCATAGTCATCTTATCTGAAATGTGATCCGTTTTGTCAGTGCTGCGCAATACTAGGAGACTGAGAAATATTATTAATCTATATGTATGAGATATTAAAAGTCTAAATCTAAGGAACCAGACTTTCCCTTTTAATCTCTATGTATGAGTCTGGAATTTCTTATAGTCGCCTTAACACTGCAAAGCTATACATAAATATGTGAGCCAATATTCGCCCTTGTAAGACAGGCGGGGGCAGACATAATTAGCTAACACCTTTCTGCAGGTATGGAAGCTGATGCTTACAGAGGTTCCGTGAGAGTGTCACAGAGAAGCAGATGAGTTTTTAATATGTGAATTAACTTTAGTTCAATAACATATGTTTTAATACCTACCATGTATTCAAATGTAGTACATGAGGCTTTGGTTCTTCCTATCCCAAAGTGTATAGGCTTCTTGAAAAGATATGGTACACAATTAAATTTGCTAAAAGTTAAACTGAGTATGCAATATAAGAAAAGTAATCTAACATGTGCTTTAACAATTGTGCAATAAGAACACCATATTAAAAACCTAGACTTTATCCTATAATGTGGAGCTACTGACAGATTTTAAATAGGAAAATAGCTATATTTGTCTTTTAAAAAGATCAACCTGATAGCAGTGTAAGAAATAGGTCTATATATTGGAAGAAGGTGATACTGGAAGTAGAGAAAAAGCTACTTGTTTAATTAAATCAGAGATAAATCCAGGCCTGGCTCCTGGGGCTCAGGACTGTAGCCAGTTGCTTTTTTCCATGATTGTATATTCTTCACCTATTTTACATACACTTCAAGTTTCAACCATGTGTGTTAGTATTGAATAGGAAATTACCCTCAGACTAAACCAGGATTCAGTTAATGGTACTAGGTTAGTTGAGTGGCCATTTTGAAAAATAAAATGAAATTGGATCCCAAGCTCAAAATGTATACTAAAAAGTTACAAATGGATCATAGATTTAATGTAAAAAAAACACACACCTAATTTAACTTAACTAATCATCATCATCCTCAATGTGCCAACCCTACAATAAGCAAAAGTCAAAAGACCAATAACAAATCATGAAACATACTTGAGAGGATTAATTTTTCTAATATTGATCTAATACTTCCAATAACCCAATAGAAAAAATGAGTAAAATACAGTTCACAGAAAAGCAATATAAATTGCTCAAATATGAAAAGATCCTAATCTCACTCATAACATGAACAATATATATCAAAACTATACTGAGATACCAATTTCACATACAAGTTTGGTATATATATTATAGTTGACAAGAGATTAGGGAAACCAGACTTTTCATATGTTTTAAATAGAAATGTAAATTTTATAGTCTCCTGGGTGAATGGGGGGGAGGGGGGAGGAAGCGGGGGAGGGCAATTTTTAAAACACTGTTAAAATAACAAATGGAAAATAACAAGATGTCTTTGGAACAAGCAATTCTACCACTAAGAATTTAATTTAGAACTAACAGTATACTTTGCATATGTGGAATGTTACATATCTAAGTTTATACAGTGCACTGTTTATAAGTAGACAAATATTAGAAACAACCTAAATTTCCATCAATAAGGAATAATTAAGTTATGTAACATTTCAACAATGAAATACTGTGCAGCTATATAATGGAATAACAAGAGGTTCTTATATTCTGATATAGAAAGACCTCCATATGAGTTGTGGGGGAAAAAATCTAGGTGCAAACAGGTACATAGGTACATAACAGGTACATAGCCTAATATTTATATAATATGGGATAAAAAGGTTCCATGTACAAATTCATCATAGTCAGAGTTAATTCCTTGTATATTCATGAAATATACCTCAAATGCTATGAAAAGGTGATCAAATTCATTGACCCAGTGGAGGGAAACTGGTATCTGTGTCTGGACTGGAGAGATAATTTTCACAATGGGCCCCTCCTTTTGTACCTTTTCATTTTGTATGGTGTGAATGCATAAGATATGGAAAAATAATATTAATGAGAAAATAGGGCCAACCATCAGAAGCCAAAGATAAGCTCATCATAAGTGAATATGGAATTCCATTAACTACTCAGGCTTTTCCCCCTATCTAGTTTCTTATTTAGTCTTTATCTGTTATCATTCCATTGCACAAAGAGGAAATTGCCTTGTAAAGATAAGAAACTTTTCCAGAATCACACAGGTAAGAAGTGAAACTTAGATCTGGCTTTATAAATCATTAAGTTAGCACTGTTTGCCTTTCCATTGGCAATTTTTGCTTGTTTCAGTAATTTAAAAAAAAACAAAAAACGGACATTGCTAGGATGTGTGGTGTCCATTCTATTCTTGCAGAACATTCCCTTTATTTATTTATTTATTTATTTATTTATTTATTTATTTATTAGTGTTTTAAGAATGTTAAGGGTAAGTTGGAGCCCAGAGAAAGTCTAAAGCACAAGGAAAAGAAATAACATCTGAAGGCACAGTGAGCTTTCCCAAAGTTAGACTTCAGTTTGCCTCTCAGCAGCAGGAACAGCAGGCCACTCTACCTGATGGCTACTGGAAAATTATAATAAATCATTCCTCCTTGTTTGAGAGGTCACTTCATTACAGAATGCATGAGGTGACACTTGGCAGTGCAGCGCTCAGAAGGGCACCAGGAGAGCTGCTTTGTTGTCTGTGCACCCCGTGGACATTATGTTTATTAAGTTCTATTTTACTTTCAAGGAGAAAATTGTGCCCAGTAATTATGTGTTCCTACTTGTCAGCTCCTACGAGATGCTCTGACAGATAGGGTGCCAATTATATTGACAGATCCTGCCCCATGAATTCCACAGTGGCCTGGCTTATCCTGGCCCTCTCCCACCTGCTAAGCGCAGATCATTAAAGCAGGTAGAGGCACATCATCAGGAAGGGTACACAGCCAACAAGATAGAAGGGGGTACATTTTCTTTTAATCATAGCCCTCCCTCTACCCGAACGAGTTCCAGGAATGAGACTCGTGTAACACAAGATGTCTCAGAAGCACAAAGGTGTGAGAGCACAAGGAAGCACTGAGAAAGGGTCCATGCTGGTCTCATTGAAATGAGATTGGCTGTGAGGTAAGCTTCCAATTCTGGTTTGGCCAAGGTGTTATTTGATATATATATATATATATATATATTTAAATAGGGCCTCCTTTTTTTTCCTAGGAAGGTTAATTAAAACCTGGGTTGAAGGATGAAAATGCCACTTGGCAATAGTTTCTACTCCTTGGGTGCTAAAGGATCTGATTTGGGTCTTGTCCCTCATAATGAAAGGCACTCATGATATTAACTTGGCTGGACAACTGTGCCAAAATTAAAATTGCTCGGCACTATTATTTTCTTCTTTCAGTAAGCACATATTAAATTTACAGTTAATATCCACTGTCAATTTAGACCTGTTAGACAGTGTTAAATTTGTACAATCTTTCCAAAGAGCTCCAACAATGTTTCAAATATTATTAAATTGTTCATACATATCCAACAATTTCATGTCAAGTTTTCTTTTTAAGGAAATATTTGAAGAAATGAGCAAAGATGCATGTAAAGGATGTTCATTTCACTATTGTTTATACTAGTTAAAAACTGTGAGCCTTTTTAATGTGTAAAAAGTATTGTATAAATATTCAGTCATTAAAATTATGTCAGTCTATATTTGTCAGTGTGAAAATGTTTGTGTTTTGATAGAAAAACTGTTTTAAAAATCATATTTATAGTGTGAACTTAGCTTTTGCATATGATATATATATATTAAATGTATAAATAATATGAGACTATACAATAAGAAGTGCCCAGTAAAACTCTTTGTGTAATAGGTCTAAAAATGCCTTTTTCCCCTTGAACAAAATTCTGCTGGTTCATATATTCTAATTTGTGCACTGTAAACATAGATTACTTTGTAAGATGGAAAAAGTCTGCCAAAGGATTTACCACTCAAAGCACTCTATCTGAATTTTAAATTGAAATGACAATAAAAATAGATAGCATTATGTTCTCTAACTAAATAAAACTAGTGTGCTTGTAATATACTGGCTGGGCATCTCTTGTATTAATTTGTGGCGTGAAGCCTGCCTAAGGTAAGAAGCCACTAGAAACTTTAGACTGCATTATTTATCCTTCGCTAATATCTTAGCCTTGAATTACATTTTGCCTTTTATTTATATGAAGACTTATTTACCAATTTATGGCCATATATATTTTTCTATTTCCACATTGTGAATGAATGACATTGACAACTATGAGTAATATTAATAGTGAACCTAAAATTGATATTTTTTAATCAAAAGAGATGATCATTGATATACAAGGGCATATAAGGACTTTAAGCAATTTATTTTTTTCTGTCTTCTTCACGCTCTCCCCATAGCCTCTTACTTAGTATTATTCACCAAATAAATAGAGATGACAATGGTAGTACATTCAGCTACATATATATTATTCATTTCCTCACAGATATTTTTAGAGCACATACAATGAATAAGGTAGTGAACTTAGAGCTACAGGGTATATAAGTCACAGTTCATTACTTTGAAAAGCTTATCTGTCAGTGGGTGATATTTACATATCATCCTATTCTGGGTACTGTGGAAGTAGCATAAAGTATTAGCACGGGTCTTTGAGAGTCAGAAGGGGAAAACTTACATCTAATCAGACTGGACATTGAAGGAATGGAGGCAAACCTCCAGGTGAAAATTGGGAGGAGGTATTTTGTATAGCAAGTCTGTCACAGATCTGGAGTGGACAAGGGAGGTTGAATGCATGTTTGGAGAGCGACTTCCAGTTTGGATCGCCAAAGCATGATTTGCAGGTGGTTACTGGAGAGGTAGGTTTGGATAAGTATATGGAGGTTCTGGATCCTAAGCAAAGCAGCCTGCACTTTGTTCAACAGTCCAGTAAGATGAGGAGTTTGTAGCATTTGAATAAGTGACTGATATGATTAATTTGTGTATGAGAGAATCAGTCTGGTAATGCCTCATAGGATGACTGGAGGAAGAAGTTGTCAATTTTTGAATGTCCTGACTCATCATCAGAAATTTGTCAGAAGCAAATTACTCATTTCTTTCCATGTTCATAACACTTATTACTATCTTTTTACAACTTGGTATATAGTCAGAGTTGCACTGATAAGAGACATATCTACTTGAGGAAGGGAAAGCAAGAGAGATAATGAGCTTAAGCTTCAACTGGACACCTTATTTTATTATTATTACCAGTAGCCCTGCGCACAAATCTGCGCTCCAGTAGCTTGCCAGTAGCTCTCTGCTGCCCTCCAGTAGCTCTCCACCCACTGTCCTGCCCTCCTATAGCTCCGCACCCCCTCCCCCCACTGTCCCCTTATAGCTTGCTATCCTGCCCCCTCCTGTAGCTCTCAGCTGCCTGCTTGTAGCTCGCTGCACCACTCTCCTGCTGATCCGTGATCCAGTTGTTACATGGTTACACTTCATGGCATAATGACCATTTGCATATTACATCTTTATTATATAGGACTAGAGGCCCAGTGCATGAAATTCGTGCAAAGGGAGATTGGTGTCCCTCAGTCCAACCTGCACCCTCTCCAATCTGGGACCCCTCGAGGGATGTCTGACTGCCTGTTTAGACCCGATCCCGGTGGTATCTGGAATTTGGCCCTGGTATCTGGAATTTATTTACCTTCTATAATTGAAACTTTGTAGCCTTGAGTGGAGGCTTAGGCTGGCAAGAGCATGCGGAAAGCTTGGCTTCTTCCATTGCCTGAGAAAACCAAGCCTTCCTCCTGCTCTCTGTGGCCACAGCCATCTTGGTTAGGGTTAATTTGTATACTTGCTCTAATTGGCTGGTGGACGTGGCTTGTGGGTGTAACTGGGGTATGGTCAATTTGCATATTCTTTATTAGATAGGATTATTTAAAAATATATTTGTATTGATTTTAGGGAGAAAGGGAAGGGGGAGAGAGAGAAACATCAGTGATGAGAGAGAATCAATGATTGGCTGCCTTCTCCATGCTTCCTACTGGGGACTGAGCCTGCAATCTGGGCCTATGCCCTTGACCAGAATGGAACCCAGGACCCTTCAGTCCACAGACAGATGCTCTATTCACTGAGCCAAACCAGTTAGGGCAGGGCACTTTATTTTTGTTCAATGTACTTTTCTCATTTGGGTTTCTCTTATAGTTGGGTTAGGGCCAAACAAGTGATTCATATACTGGTTAAGCACTTACACTAGAATCAGAATATCTGGTTCTGAATTGTATCACTTACTAGATGTGTGACTCAGAACAAATTACATATACTATTACTTCCTGTTCCAAATTTACTTACTTTTATATAGGAAAAATTATTGAACCTGTTCCATAGGTCTGCTGTGTAGATTAAATTTTAAAATATCTGAACAATGCTTAGAATAGTGGTTGCCTCATAGTAAGTAAGCTTTTCATAAATATTGAAGATACTATTTTTTCTCCTTTGTGAAAAAAACAAAAACAAAAAACCAACAGAGCACTATGTTGTGCATGGATTTGAATCGACCAATTCAATAGTTTGCAATTCAGTTCACCTTTTCATTGAGAATATATCCCTTTATTCCTGATTTTATAGGGAGGAACATGTCAGGTTCTCATTTTGCCTTCCCAAATCTCAAAGGATGTTCTTTTGCTATTGCTGGCGACTAAAAACTAAGTTCCTTTGATCCTGAATTTGCTATTGCCCTCTCCCTGACCCCAACAGAACCATCATGCTCCTGCTTACAGTCTGATTTTCAGTACCTTCTTTATTTAGCTTCTGAGGTGTCCTTATACCTCAAATGTATATTTTAAAAGAAGTTGATCGTATGTTTTACATACTTTATATTATTTAGTGCTAAATGGAATTCCTTTGTACTTGCTCTCTCGCTTTGAAAATAGATAAGCAAATAAGTTTATATAAAGACCAAAACGTGCCATGTAATATTATAAAAACAATTTTGAAACTGTAGCAACACAAATAATCATTGCAACATTTTTGAACTTCTGTAAAAATAGCTCATTTTCCAACAACACTTTACACATCAACATATGTTGTTCAAATATTTTATATGATTCAGGTTATTTCATTTCTTCTTTGTGAAACACATATTGCAAACAGTCTGATTAAATATAGGTTTTGCTTTTTGTTTTTTTATTAAAGTAGTTATTTTCCCAAACAGTAGAAGAATATATGGGTGTGTGTAGAAGCATGGCTCCTTAAATATTTAAACAACATTCAGATAATTTATTTTAATCAAACAGAAGTGATTTCACCCCTTTGACTGTTATATGATGCTGATTAAATATCAACCATATTTAATTCTGTATAAAATTCTCTTTGGGGCATCACCCATTTGAATCACATCATAAAATTAATTGGTTAGCCATAAGCAGTATCCTCATGAGATGTGGGCAAGTGGGCCAGATATCAGCTTGTGCATGGGGCCCCCAATTTGCTTCTGCTTTGTGGAGCATTATCTGGAAATGTTCTAGGAGCTCCTGCCATGCCTTCTATCATCAGGGCAGCAGTACCTTCCAGTCAAAGTGCCGTAAGCATGAACTCCTGCTAAGGGGAAAGGGGGGCCTTCTTTAATTCTCCACCTACCTTTGGGGTCAACCAGATGTCCAGTGGAGCCCTAGGAATCATGCATATGGGTCACTTCCTGGAGGACTGCCTGGACAATTCATTATTCTTGCCGCAGTTGCCTAATTTCTTTCTTGGGAGTTTGGGCCATCAGGAAGGTGCTTACATATCCTAGAGGGGTTCTTTTCTAAAGATGTGTTATATTCTCCTCTCCTCCCCCCATCTCCATAGTCTTGTTTTTTTTGCAAGTAAATATTAGTGGGCAAGTCACCTTCATCATTTACTCTTCACAGGAAAATGATTCCAGTGATTTTCCTAAGAATTAAAAAAAATCTTAGAAGAAGCACAGTAACTTCTGTATTTAATCTTCTTCTTAGGAAGTCAACTTTACAGTTACTTCCAAAGGAGCTAAATGGGCCTCACTTTCCCAATAAGTGCCATAGCAACTGTGGGCATACCTTCTATGTCCAGAGTTGCTATGGCAACCCTGAGGCAACCTTGAGAGGCAGAGAAGCCCAGCTCCAAAAGCTCACTGGTGGTTCACAAGCCATAAGGCCATGTCTCAGAATCTCCTTGGAGTTAGGTGCTGAGGCCAGTGCAGCTTGATGAAAAATGATGGTAAAAGCTCCATGGAAATCTATGCCTGCCTCTCTTTCTCGTAGTCCAAATGCCAAAATGCAGCAAGCAAGAGGCCATTTCTGCTGATTTCTGGTCCATTCAGAAGCACTGGAAATTTCCCAAGAAGCCATTACAGAGAAATTTACAGTTCCAGTTTGCTGATGAAGTAGGTTTAAATGAGCATAGAATGCATTATTGGTTTCTGGGATTTTTCTTTCTTTGCCGGGGTAGTAAACAGATTATGAAGGAGGCTCTGAAAAGCCATCAAAATCTGTCCGTAATGGTGTGTCAATGTCCTGGAAGCAAAACATTGTAGGGGAAAGCTTCTCACTTTCAAACATTTTATTTGCTTTCCCTAGACAATTCCTTTCTGAGACTGAAAAGCAAATAGAAAAACATAGTGATTTTAGCATAATAGCAGTAGATACAAATCAATTCTCATCCAGTTTTTCTTTATTATGAGTGGGATCTTTGGAGATATTAATTCACTATTTACATTCCATGTAAATAGAGAATAATGATAGAAACATGCATTTAATTTTCTATTTTTGTGGAAGAAAGCAGTGTCTGCAATAGTATTATTACTGAATCACCCATCAGGTCTCTGTGGAAATGACTGAGAAGAATCCAGTTACCTGGAGGCATGTTATCTTATACACTATGAAACAATAAGAAGTCTGAAGGAGGGCCAAGGGATTCAGGAAACCCATCCTCCATACTTTACAAGATCTAAATAAGGAATTGAATCCAATTCACAGCGTTTTTTTCCTACCTCTCTGCTCACCCATTTTGTATTCTTTTTAAAATATATATATATATATTTTATTAATTTTTTTAGAGAGGAAGAAGGAGGGATAGAGAGTTAGAAACATCGATGAAAGAGATTCATGGATCAGCTGCTTCTTGCATACCTCCTATTGGAGATGTGCCAGCAACCAAGGTACATGCCCCTGACCAGAATCAAACCCGGGACCCTTCAGTCCACAGGCTGATGCTCTATCCACTGAGCAAAACCAGATTTTGGCCCATTTTGTATTCTTCACACAAGGGCTAGAGACAGTGGCAGCAAGTCTGAAGAACTGACCAGCTGTCTTACAGACAGTAAGGAGCAAATCACCAAAGTTGTTTCAGTGCAGAAAGAAATTTGAAGGGTAAACTGCAAAAAGGAAAGTAAGTGGAGGGAGAGGGAAAAAGGGAAAGGGAAGAGGAATGAGAGGAATCTGTTTATTTTCTCACTGGCAATTAATTCCAAATTTTTAGTTAAAGCCTAGGGACACTGTGCTGTTACCACAACTTAATAGGCGGAACCTAAAGCAACTTTTGCTATTGTGGGACAACAGCAAAAGCTGTAGACCCCTTGCCCTAGCCAGTTTGGCTCAGTGGATAGAGTGTCGGCCTGAGAACTGAAAGGTTTGATTCCCAGGTTTGATTCCAGTCAAGGGCATATGCCCATGTTGTGGGCTTGATCCCCTGTGGGGACTTGCAAGAGGCAGCCGATTCATGATTTTCTCTCATCATGGATGTTTTTCTCTCTCCCTCTTTCTTTCTCTCTGAAATCAACACATATATATATATATATATATATATATATATATATATATATATATATATCTTTAATTATATATCTTATCCTTAATTGCTTATAAAAGTTGTAGACCCCAAAGGGACATCCCTCAATTTCAGTGGAAGCACGGCTGCTTAGGAAAGCCAGTTTCTCCAAGCCATGTCCCTCATTCTGAGCATTTGAAGCTTTCTCATGTTTGAATATAAAACAAACACACAGATAAATATTAATATAGGCATTGTATTAGTTTCCTGGGGCTGCCGCAAACAAAGGCCTGTAAACCGGGTGGCTTCAGCCACAGAAATGGGAGGTGTCAGCAGGGATGGTTCCTTCTGAGGCTGCGAGAGAGACTGCCCCAGGCTGCCCCCTGGCTGCTGCTGGTTTGCTGGCCACCTGGGGTGCTCCTTGGTTTGTGGATGCTTCACTCCATCTCTGCCTTCATCCCCACCTGGTATTCTCCCCGTGTTTATCTGTCTCTGTGTCCAGATTTCCCTTACACAAGGGCAAGGTCATATTGGATTAGCCCCTTCATCCCCCCGATAACCTCAGCTTAACTCTGCAAAGACCCAATTTTCAAATAAACTCAGATTCATAGGTAGGCGTAGTTAAAACCTCAACATAAAAATGTTGGGGGAGATGCACTTTAACCCCTAACAGGGCATGAACATAATAATTAAGCACAGTTTTAGTGTAAAAAGTCAAAGAACTTTTTACACTAAAAAGTTATGAAGTGGAAATATTGCATTTAAATTTAGAAAACTAAATTCTAGGGTAGCTCCTATGTTATAATTGAAGAAGGCCATAGCATTTTAAAAAAAATATATTTTATTGATATTTTACAGAGAGGAAGAGAGAGATAGAGAGTTAGAAACATCGATGAGAAGCACCGACCAGCTGCCTCTTGCACACCCCCCTCTGGGGATGTGCCCGCAACTAAGGTACATGCCCTTGACCGGAATCGAACCCGGGACCTTTCAGTCTGCAGGCCGACGCTCTATCCACTGAGCCAAACCGGTCTCGGCGTGGCCATAGCATTTTTAAACTGACCATTTTATTTTTATTGACAATATCTGGAGCATAATGTGTGAGGGGTTTTGAGGATGATGCCTCCATAGAGTACAGCAGGCAGAAAGTGTTGATATCATGGAACGTAATTTTACAACTGAGATAGCTCTTGCACAGAAAGCATCATGGTATGGCTTTACCAAAAATAAATGATTAGTTTTTATGTTACACCCTCCGTGTTCTTTCTCTACTTTTAGAAAATCAATTTTGGTGCTGCCCCTTCCCTTGCACCATTCCTTCCTGATCTTATCTTTAATTGCTTTACACCTGAGGTTTTAGCCTGCAGTAGAAATGGGCATATTATCTATAAAAAGCGTTAGTTAGGAACAAGAAATAAACATTTCCCATTGCGCATAATTTGGATAAGAAGCAGGTGAGTGTACATTTAGCATGATGCAAAACTACAAACAGCTCTCCGATCTTGAAAATTATCCCTTGATTTCACCCGTATTTATCGTACGTTGAATATCTTAGGAAATGAATCACCATCGCATGATTAAAATAATCTCTATATTTTAATTCTCAGAGTTCCCATGGGAATAAAACCAAGTTCCTCTGTATACCAAAAAAAAAAAAAAAAAAAAAAAAAAAAGAGTTGCAGAAGGGATTGAGAGTCTTACCAAAAGAGGTAATGAAAATGGCTTTGGGCCTGCCAGTGTGGCTCAGTTGGTTGAGCATCTTCACGTGCACTGAGAGGTCTCCAATTCCATACCAGGACAGGGCATGTGGCTAGGTTCAGGCTCCATCACCAGTAGGGAATGTGCAGGAGGTAGCCAATTGATGCTTCTCTCCTCCTATCTTCTCTCTCTCTCTCAAAAAAAAAAAAATCAATAAAAACATATTTAAAAACTGGTTTCAGAACCCTAAAGCATTACAATATTCTGTGACTAAGGAGCATTGGTTTAAAATTGTTGATGGAAAAGTAAAGGATGCTAGAAATTTAACCTAAGGAAAGTATCTCCTCTCTCTCTCTCTCTCTCTCTCTCTCTCTCTTTCTCTCTCTCTCTCTCTCCCTCTCTCTCCCTCTCTAATGTTGCTCCAGTATCAGAATTCTAAGGTTAGATATTATAAATTTGTTTTCTGTAATATTGTTTGGAAGGAATGGACTGAATATTCAGTTTCTCAGGTATTGTGTCAACTCAGATCTCAGATGGAGGAGAATCACAGAGAGAATTGTACTGTTGAGTTGAGCCTAGACTATCATTATGTCATTGATACTCAAACTACACCATACATTTAGGTAAATTAGAGATAGTAACAAATCACTTAGCCTTCCTCTTTGTAGGTAAGGACAAGGGTAGAGGGACTTGTCTAGGGTCATGTGCTTTAGGGAAGATTCTGATCTAGGACCCAGCTCGCTGGAGTCTGAAGCTAATGTTTTTACCACATCACAGTTGGCTCAGTAATTTTTAGGTCTGGCCGAAACCGGTTTGGCTCAGTGGATAGAGCGTCGGTCTGCGGACTGAAAGGTCCCGGGTTCGATTCCGGTCAGGGGCATGTACATTGGTTGTGGGCACATCCCCGGTAGGGGGTGTGCAAGAGGCAGCTGGTCGGTGTTTCTCTCTCATCGATGTTTCTAGCTCTCTATCTCTCACCTTTCCTCTCTATAAAATATCAATAAAAATATATTTTAAAAAATTTTAGGTCTGTGTTTGGAAAAATCCCTTTATTTCATTCTGGGTGCTTCAAATTTATAATCAGAGTTAGTTCTACTGTCTCTAGTATGAGAGGATATCATTAGCTATGCCTAGATTATTTGAGTAGTGTGTGTGTATGTTTGGGAGCCTGAAGGGTGAGAGAGAATGAGAAAGAGAGGGAGAAGAAGACAGATGTCAACATTGAGGTGCATTGTCAGTTAGCTACAAAAAGAAATAAGAATATTCAGAGAGATTGTCTGTTTATAATATGTGCTTATATGATCTGACAGTCTCGCTTTCCAAAATTGAATTAATAAATCATTCACAGTACTGGCTGGAATAGTTAATACACTTTTTGTGCCCCAGCAGAGAGGAAAATGGCCCGGCTTTCCCTAGCTTTATGACACATTATGCCTAAATAGAATTAATGATTGAACTTTTGAATCATATTTACTGTGGAGAGCTCCACTTGAAGGCCTATAAGCTATAGAAATACACAGGAAACTTCTCATGTTATTGAAAATAGCTTTTTATTGGCTTAGAGAACTTTTTCTAGTTGTTGAAGTAGCATTAGTTGACATAAACTGTGTGTGTGTGTGTGTGTGTGTGTGTGTATGAATTTTTCAAGTTTTAATGTATTTAACTATTAGGAAAATATACATGTTTTATTATGCATGTTTTATATTATCATACTATTTAATCTGCATTGAATCTTCCAAATGCCTTTGGAGATGGAGAGAGGGGGAAGGATGGAGAGGGAGGGGAGGGTGGAAGGAGGAAGAGAATAAGAGAGAGTGACAGAAAGAGAGAGAAATAGAGAGAGACAATGGATAGAAATATAATTCTTGCTTTAAGGGCCAATTGAAAGGAAAGAAGAGGGAATTTTCATTTTGGGTCTCAGATCTTAAAATAATTTCTGATGTTTTCTAGTCACTGGGACATTACGAAGCAGGTGAAAATTATGGCAAAAACAATTAGGTATTTTAAAGGGTGGAAATAAACACGTAAATCAGATTTTTCTCTCTTTATGCTTGAAGAGTTAATTATTGAAATGTTAAGTGTATTATATCTAATGAATAATTAAATCAGAATTCTAATGAAATATCCATTAGGATCTTAAAGGTAGAGCAAAACATGTTAATTTTTCTGTAACAAAATCAGAACATGTCTTTCTTTCCTTTGGCAAGTATTCTACTGGAAAAAAACAATACATGCCATTTCTGTGATCAGAATATATTTTCTTCTGTCTTAAAATTCTAGAACAAGAAGGGTAAATTAAAAGGTTAGTTCATCCATTCTTCTGACTTTAGAATAAACTACATCTAATTTATACCAAGTAGATTTTTTAAAGACCTTTACAGGAAATCTTCTTGTATTATTTCCTTTAACTATATATTATTAAAGATATAAGGCATATTATGTATTTTTATTTATTATTTTATTATTATGTATTTCTTCAGTAAAAATAAGTAAACCTTTTACATAAGCAAGTCTCCATGTTCATGAGTGTACTGCAAAAATGGACATTTCACTTAATCATTAGATATGTCAGAATTAAGATTTTGTTTTATTCTTATATTTTATGTAGATATTACTTGAATATGTCAAAATAGAGACATTATTAAAGGAGGAAACTAGGTAGAGGATAAAATCAAATATAAATATTTACTATTTATCAAATAATAACTAAAGGGACCTTCTTTGAAAAATAATACATATAAACAGAAAAACAAGGAAGGGGTAGCCTCTATGGAGACCAAGTTTACATTCCTCTTCCTAGACATTTGGGGGCTAAATATTATTAATCTTTTTTATATGAAAATTTGTTTGTACTCCCCACTGAATATTACTTTCCACAATCTAGACATTCAGAAGAGCAGGGCCTGAAATATGGAGAAGTTAGATAGATTACTTGAGTAAATAGTCATATAGCCTTGTCTGAGATAGAAGTCTGGGTAATCTAAGAAAACACTGTAGGCCCCAGAAAACAGAAATTGGATGTCCAAAGCATATGTGTTTACTAAATGTTCCAGCAAATGTGAATGGAATCACTGGATATATTAAGGCACCAAGCTTAGGATGAACACAACCCATTCCTTGTAAAGCACTCCTTAGGCATGACCTTTTCCAGGTGGAACAAGAGAAGCTAAAATTTTGGTTGCAAGGTAAAAACAAAGAAACAAGCACTTCTGTCTTATTTTTACATCATGAACATTTATTTAATATAGTAGACCAATTGCACGTTTTTAGCTAGAAGCACATAGGGAATAGACTCAACCCTCAGTCTAACCTTTACCAAGTGCTCTAAATGTCTTTTCTGAATTAATTAACCCTTCAGAGATTTCTCTCCAAATCATATATTTTATCCCTTGTTTCTGAGAAGCTGAGTTGCTGGTGACATGAAAAGCATTTTTAATTCTTGACTTACAACTTCAGATCAATGAGACATGGCAAATAAATCAATTTTGAACATAATAAAGTAGAAGTATAAGGGGGGGGCACTAAGTTATAATCTATTAGTTTTTAAGTCTTTCTACCACCTGGATCTCAACATAGCAATGAGTTTGTTTTTCTGGAAAAGATACTTGGATTGCACAATCTTTGCCAACCACTAGGATGAGCAATATGGTTGATATTATTTTTAAGGGGTAGATAGGAGAGTGGTGGGATAGTGCAGTGGGAAAGAGAAAACAAGAAAGATTCTCTTTTCCCCTAAAGTCTGAAGAATTTACTCTACCGATGATTTAAAATATTCTCAAACACTATTTATCCAAATATAATAGGTTGCCAATTGCATACAAGAAACCTATCTGCACAAAAATAAATAATACAAATATGCAAAAAGAATGATAAATTGGTAGAGTGCTAATGATATGTTTCTAATGATAGAAGAGAAACTTATAGGCTATGCGATAGTCAGGGTTCCCCCCAGAGAAATAGAACCAATAGGAGAAAAAGATAACTTGATTTAAGGAACTGACTCTCATAATTGTGGGAGAGAGCAAGTTTGAAATGTTCAGAGCTGGCAGTCAAGCTGAAGACCTAGGGAAGAGTTTATGTTGCAGCATGAGTCTGAAGGCACTGTGGAGGCAAGAATTCCTTCTTTCCCTGGGAACTTCAGTGTTGTCTCTTAAGACCTTGAATTGAGTATACCTTCCATTTGATTATTCAAAACTACTGATATAAATGTTAATCTGAAAAATTACCTTCATACCAACATCTAGACTGGTATTTGACCAAAAACTGGGTCCATGATCTATCTATCCAGGTTGACATATAAGATTAACCATCGCAGGGTAATACTATTAAGCTATTACTAACTTGTTTAAATAATATATTGTAAATGCACCAGAGACCCAGTGCACAAAATTCGTGCACAGGAAGGGAAGGGGTGTCCCTCAACCCAGCCTGCACCCTCTCCAATCTGGGATCCTTTATGTGATGTCTGACTGCCCGTTTAGGCCTGATCCCAGTGGATTGGGCATCCTCTCACAATCCAGGACTGCTGGCTCCCAACTGCTCACTGGCCTGCCTTCCTGATTCCCCTAACCACTTCTGCCTGCCAGTCTGATCACCCCCTAACCACTCCCCTGCCAGCCTGATTGATGCCTAACGGCTCCCCTGCCAGCCTATTTGCCCCTAACTTTCCTCCCCTACAGGTCTGGTCCCTCCCAACTGCCCTCCCTGTTGGCCACCTTGTGGTGGCCATCTTGTGTTCACATGGGGCAGCCATCTTTGACCACATGGGGGCAGCTATCTTGTGTGTTGGAGTGATGGCAATCTGCATATTACTTTTTTATTAGATAGGATAGAGGCCTGGTACATGGGTGGAGGCCAGCTTGTTTGCTCTGAAGGATGTCCAAGATCAGGGTGGGGGTTTCCTTGGGGCATGCGGCAGCCTGGGCAAGGGGCCTGTGGTGGCTTTCAGGCTGGCCCCACCCCCAGTCTACCCACGTGGAGGCCCTGGTATCTAGGATTTATTTATCTTCTACAATTGAAACTTTGTAGCCTTTAGTGGAGACCAAGGCAGGCCAGGGTTGCAGAAACTTGGCTTCCTCGATCACCAGGGGCAAACCTAACCTCCTGCCCTCTGCAGCTCCATGGCTGCCACCATTTCTGTTGGAATTTATTTACCTTCTATAATTGAAACTTTGTAGCCTTGAGTGGAGGCCTGGGCCAGCCAGGGTGTGTGGAAAGCTTGGCTTCCTCCATCACTGGGAAAACCCAAGCCTCCCTCCTGCTTCCTCTGTGGCCATAGCCATCTTGGCTGGGGTTAATTTGCATACCTGCTCCTGATTGGATGGTGGGCGTGGCTTGTGGGGATGGTGGAGTGGTGGTTAATTTGCATATTACTCTTTTATTAGATAGGCTGCTCAGCATACTGAGTCAGAGAGTGCTCGGTTTGGAGGGAAAATATCCAGGTCTTTGTCCTGGATCTGCCAGGCAAGCAGCCTAAGATATTGCCAATTTTTTTTTCTCTCTTGGGAAATCAGGCAGACCTGGGTAATAAATATAAAATGAGGTAGAATCAAGGGAAGAAAGTGGTTTTTTTTTCAGTGTTGACATTGATGTTTGTATAAGATATGGCCATGAAGAAACTCTATAAGCAAATGAATACATATATACATCTAGAGCTCATGAAACAAGTATCAGTGGAAAGTTAGTTGAGAGTCATTTACATATGGATGGCAACTGAGGTCCTGTGAATGACAAGAAGAGAGGGCCAAAATAAAAAAGGAAAGGAACAAGAAGAAGTAAAGGAAGAATAAGCACAGCTTATCAAGAAGAAATATTAATGGGATGAGAATGGCAATGAGATAAAGAGAATGAAAACTGGGATAAAGTGGAGTTATGGAGGTCAAGGCAGTAGAGGATTTTAAGATGAGAGGATTGTTCAATAATGCCAAACATCAAAAGAAACTTATAAAAAGACAAGATCTGAGAATATCCCACTGGATTTGGCAATCAGCTCTGAGTATCTTTGGAGTTTAAATAATAATATACCAGTGGTACACTCCATCTTCCATGAGGCATTGTATTGTGCTTTGTAATTATTGTCTCTTTTAATGCTTCCTACCTATGAGACAGGTATTGTTATCTTTGTCTCTATTTTATAGGTACATAAACTCAAGTTTAGAGAACTTATCTTTCCCAAAGTGACATCGCTAAAGCTTGGTACTTGGGTCTCTAATCTATTTCTGTTTGAATCCAAAATGTGTTCTCTTTATTTTATTGCCTCTTTTGTTCAGTGGAGTGAAGAAGGCTGAATGTAAAAGAGTAAAAAAAAAAAAAGTTTATGGAATGAATGAGAACTGAGAAAGGGGGGGGGGGGAAGAATTTACCAATTATTATTTTTAAAGACAGTAGCTGGAGGAAAGATGCTGCTTTATGAGTCACTTTCAGGTATGAGAAGTTGTACACATTTGTACACTGCAAGAGTAGAATCAAGAGGAAAGGAGAGGATGAAGATACAGATGACAAAAAAACAGCCAAAGGACCAAGGCCCCAAGGGAATCACAAGGGTGTGAGCCTAGGTGGACTCCTGGAGAGATAGACTGTAAACTGGCAAGTGACACCTGGTACCCTTACACTGAAGAGAAGTAAATGTGGGTAAGAGAAGAGTTTCAATGTTAAATATGGGTGGGTGGGGGATTGGTTAGAATGAGCTGGGGAAAAGACATTGTTTTGGAAAACGTATAAGAGTAGATTTGTAGTATTCTGATCAGGAGCACAGGCTCCAGGCATACCTTCCCTAAGTTCTAAGTTCTGGTTCCACCTTTGCCCCTTCCCCACTCATTCTATAAATGGCTGGCTATCCTTCAGGACACACGTTATATGTCACCTCTGTAGAAAAGCCTTTCCTGACCACCTTCTCTGGAAACATCATCCTCTTATTCTTAATCTCATGACATCCCAATTTGTTAATATTTTGTTTGCATTTACCTTTTCCTGTATGTCCTTCTCCCCCACTAATCACAGAAATCTCCAGGAAGGCACCTCTATTTGATTCTCACGGCCGTATTCCTTACTCCTGACATAGTGCTTTGAGGCACATAGTAGGACCTGAACGAACATGTGTTGAATGAAAGAAATAAATTCCCTCTCTATTATTTAATTGTTGAGTGACCTTGGGCAAGATGATTTAACTTCACAGGCCTCGGTTTTATTACTCGTATAATAGAAATACTTATCATCCTGTCAGGGGGGTCTCATGAGCATAAAAGAAAAAGATGAGCCTAAAAAGCTTATTTTTTCTAATACATAATATGTTCAATTAATATCAGTTATTATTTTATTGGGTGTGGGAGTGATAAAGCTTAGGGGTTCTTGCTAAAAAAAATAAAAATAAAAAGTAGGTTAAGATTTCAGAGAGAGCTCTTCAAAATGAAAACAGCATCCAGGCTGAGATCTTCCTCTCTTCCGGGACTGCTGGATTGGTGCCCACTTAGAATGTTGATTGACAAAGAGGACAAAAAAAAAAAAAAAGGCACACAAAAATGAAAGTAGATCTTAAGAATATAACTCCGTTGTTCCAAGAAAAAGGATTAGAAGGGAATTCAAGCCAAGTAAAATTTCCTTTCAGACAAGTGCTCTCCTCAGAACTGGCCTGCTGAAATAGAAAGGTCCCTGTCAATATCACATCTCATCACATCCTAGCTTGATGCGCCTTAATACCAAGTAATATGCCCCATTAATCAAATTTAAGACAGTAAGACTAGAATCTGGGAGTTGTAACCCAAGTCACTTCTCCCCAGGTAAATAGGGATGTATTTTTCTATAAATTGCTTTGAGATGCCCTGAGATTTCTTTAATCTAATCATAAGAAATGATGGCCAATATCTTATTTGATGGGGCCATGTTGGCATATCTTTTATATACTTCTATTACATTTGCCCCCAGATAATAAGGCTCTACAGGCTCTGGATTAAAACCCATATTACTGCTATCACAAAGGGATGAGGTGAAGAAAAGTTTGCTTTCCCTGGCTTAGCAAGTGCTAGAAGTTCTCTGTTGGCTGAAAATGGGACTAGAAAGTTGAAAATTCAACTGTAATCCAGATTCTGTCAGATTTGATTAGACTGGTCATCTTAATGAAGTTTTAATATTTGGGGACAAGTCTGTAGGATACTAACTTCTAAACTGTAAATAGTGCTCAGAAACATCCTGAAACCCACTTGGCATTATTTACTAACATTTCAACTAGACTCCATTTAGACCTAAAACTAGCAAAATTCCTTGTAATTTTATCCTGAGTTATACATATCTTTGTATTTAGAAGATATGTATTCTTCATTCATCCTTGAGTAGCATAGAAACATCAAAGCCCTGGTCACTGAATTTGTCAAGATTAGTTATTTTTTTTCTTCCCCTTTAGTTATTAATAATGCATAAGCAGAGAGATCTTTGAGCTCTTTCTAGATGGTTTATTTCTTTAGTCTTCTTGTTTCCTCAGCATGCAAATTTATCAAAGCTACCTCTCTAATCTATTGTTCTTTGCCTGAAATGCTCTTTGTCAGATGCTTATCTTTGAGGTTTTAAGCCTCTGAAAACACTCTTTTAATCTCCCTTTATCTTATTGCACTGTATCTGGCTCCAGGCTCTCCTATCAGCCTCTCCTTTTTGATTACATCCAGGTCTGAGTGCACAGATAAAAGGTGGGTGGGACCACAACCAGCACTTTCCCAGCAGCTCCTGGGAAGCATGCATTGGACATCCACTCGCTTCTTAAAGATATTTTTAGAGGAATGACTTTCCAGTTCTAACCTCAAAGTGCCCAAATCTAATTTTCCGAGCCCTTATTTATTCCACATAGCCAGGCAGGGCATGTCTAATTTCTACTAAATTCAGCCGATGTCCACCACACAACTCAGCTATTGGGTGTCAGAGGAAGGTACAAGTAGAGGAAGCATTCTGGAGTGTTCGTATGCCATCACATCCCCTAAAAACCTCTGCTGCCAACCAGCCAAGACCCATGCAAAAGCCACACAAAAATTTTGCACCCATATTTCTATGTTGTATACCTACTTGTTAGTTACTGTTCAGTTTTTTCATATTCATCATTTTTATGTTTATGCCAAGTCTTAGCCATTTCAATGTGTTCCATCCTTTCTCTCTTAAATTTATTCACATATTCTTGAACACTCCACAACCTGTGCTTCTGAAAATTGGCTACACATTGGAATTGCTTAGGGAACTTAAAAAGAATTTCCACTGCCTGCTTTCCCCATCCCAGGCCAATTAAATTAGAATCTCCAGATGAGGCTCAGACATCAGTATTTTATACAAAAATCTCCTCCAGATAATTATAATAGGAAGCCACAGTTTCAAAAACCATTGTTAACCCATCGTTATCTAGATGCTGTTAGATTTCTGCCCAACTTGCTATTAGGCAGTGTTTGTGAAAGCTATTTGGCTTTTTTCTGAAGTTCAGCTTCGTTCTCTCAGATACTTCCTCTAAAGGTTGGTGCTGACAGGCTGATTACCTGAGTTAATGCACCCTCACATCCAATTCTCCCGGGGATCACACCACACCATTGCAATCCTCTGATATTCACTAGCAGAAAGTCAGGGATCGCACTGGGTAACTTAATAACTTCCCTCTAATTTTATTAAGGAAGGGAAATTGCGATAAGGGTACAAAAGCAAAAAGAGCAAGGGAGGTAGTTGGCCTATCCAAAAATAGGAACATGGAAAGGTAATATTCTCTACGTGTCATCCATCAAGTACCAAGTTCTGGGTGTTCAGAACCAAACGTAGTTAATAACCGTGCCTTAGTCACATGCTGCCCTGACCAAGTGGTGCTGGGTTCAATCTCTGCCCACTCCAACTGGAATACACTTAGCGTTATTTAGAGTCGATGGTCACCTGCAGCCACTGTCATGCTGTGGCACCAGGTGGCTCCAGGATGCAGTCCTCCCTATGTCCGTGATATTCACCTACAGCCTTGCTTGGAATATAAATTAAAGCATCACTTCACAATAAACCATACGTGTTTGGTGATCGATACAGAACTCTAATTTTCTCAAGTTAATGCCTTTTAATGACAGGTTCCCAATGCTAGCTGTAGACAGTTACATGCAAGATTATAAATCACGGTGATGCCTTAGCTCTGAATTATTAATCTTTGCTCCCCCCTGCATTACATAATTGATAATGACTATATTGACAGTTCCAAGAGAGCTCCAGAGATGGATCTGTTCAGTGGCAGAAAAAGCATTCCTGCTGTGGAGTGCAGCAAACAGTGCCGAAATGACATGCTGTGTATTCTAATGAGTGAATTCTATAACCTCTAGTTGTATCCTTGAATTCTCCAGGCTTTTCCTTCTCCCTAAAAAGTTGAGTTGTGGTCAGAAAGTGACCAAATAGGCATGTTATCTTCTCCCCTTGGATGTCTGTTCCCTGTGCACCTTCAAGTCATTTTTGGTGACATTTACTGACGGAAAAATTCATAGTATCTCCCATTAGAGTCCACAGATCCAATAAAGCTACATGAAAGAGAGCTGTAGTGTATTCTTCCCAGCAGATCCACATTCTTTATGAATTTACCCTGTTTGGTAGCAAATGCAAGGGAGAAGAAAGGGTGAACAAGACAATTTAGAGCAGTAGAGATGCCCACCACATTGTCTAAAATTTAAAAGTGCATATCTCCCTTGGCATGGGAATTTTATTCATTTACAAAGGAGCATTTCCCCTATGAGCCTAGTTGACTTCCACCAACAATGAAGATAAATGCAAATTATTTTACAGTTTTACTTGGGCCTAAAGACTGGTCTAGAGGGAGCCATCTACTCACATGTGACTACTCTACGAAGTATATCCACAATACATCTTCTCTGTATGGGCCGAGCATTCCCTGAAAGGCAAGTGGCTTTTCATATTTTCACTATAAATACAAGCAAGTTAACATCTCAATTGACTGTTTTGGTTTACAGCTGTTCACTTTGTACACAGAGCAGGGGTGAAAGGCTCTCTATCCACTCCAGGAGGGCAGATGCCTAGGAAAAAGCATGTCATTTAGAACAGGACACTTTCACTAAATCAGAGGGGAAACTTTCTCATAATTGATCACAGGATCCTTCTCCTTCCTTTCTTCTTTATGACTCAGAGGAGCATGTGATGGATAATTTCTTTGAAATGATTTTCATCATTATCTCAAGAACCCATTTGACACTTGGATGATGTAAAATCATTCTCTGTTGTCTTCCTCATTTCTCTGTTGCTCACATGCCCTTCTATTAGGTCCACATCTTGATGGCGTAGTGCCAATGCCATGGTTTAAAAACTAAGAGCTCTTATACTTTGCCCTTGTGTGGGTATTAAGAAGGTTGCCTTATGTTACTAAGTCTTGTTCTTATATATGGACAGAAATGAAAATAATATATGCCCAAATGTATCAGTCATGGATTAAAATCCTTTAGTAGATGTAAAAAGTCATGTAAATCTATGGTGCCATTGATATGGTTGAAGGCCACATGGTCCTAGATAAATATCTAGAGGTAGGTGAGCAGGGAGTAACCTTGGGTTTTCTTAACAGCGTTCATTAAACCTGGACCCGTAAATCTTGCATTCCTTTGTCTCTCCATTTTCTAACTCATTTTAAATGTTTAAAATTGTTATACAGTTGGCATTTAGTGCTTCCTTGTTCTCTAATTGTCAATATAGATAATACAAAATGGCATTCTGTCATCATCTGTTACCTTACCCTTAAATTGTGTCATGAGTGTTTCATATTTTTTCTCAGCTATGTGGCACCTGCCCACATGTCTAGAATAGTGCCATGTAACAGATCCTGTTCTTTATAAATACCAATAGGGCTAACAGTCCCATGTATTATTTTTACTCCATCCACGGATGGAAAGAAGGTTTATTATATTCTTTTTTAGTTAAACCTCAGAGATAGAATAGATGTGCTGATGTAGTAAGAATTAACTGCTTAGTTTGGCTGAATCCCATCGGTATAATTAGTATCTGCTAAAGGATGCACAGTTTGTAATTTCTGACAGAGAAAATAAGTCATGTTTTAGTCTCATTCCTTGGTCTGATATCTATGGCAAAATGTGTATTGCATTTTTAAACATAATTTTCTATTTCAACTAATCTACATTTATGCCACTAAGGTTTTTTTCCCCTCTCCTTATTTAAATGAATATGAAAGAATTAATGCTCTGCATTGTAATGAATATATCAGTTTTCCAGTGTTCATGAATGCCATATATTGGAATAGATTTAAGCTATGGTGAGATCACTGCTAAATCATTTCCAGTTGTATAATCAATTTATGGAAAGAAGATTGACCTGAGGTTACTCAGGGGAAAATACTCTTTCATTTTGTAGATGAATTGGAACACTTAGCCTAATAACATAATGGCAGAAAGTAATTTGACACCAACTCTTAGAGAATGACTTTGGTTCCATATCTCCTAATTGCTCTGATATAGATATTTATAAATATATAATACATGTATTTTATAAATATATTTTTGCTAACTGATATGGGTACTGCAATTTGATGAACACCATGGTCTTTCTTTGTTTCAACATTTCTCTGAAAAAAAGAAGTTTTAAGTAAATGTTTTCCTTCCAAGTAAAATTGAATTTAGATGCTAGATTCTAAAGATAAGTTGGTGGCTGCGGTCCAACTTTGTGATGATAAATCCTGCTTGTTTATTTGTTTTTGCTGATTGTTTTGCTCCGTTGCTAAGTCCTTTCCTGGTCATTAGAAAAAGCCTCTGTGCTCAGTAACAGGCCATCCTCATGCTGCTGGTCTGACTAGTACCCTAGTTTACCCTAGTTAGAAATATTAGCTATTTCCTTCATTGCCAAGTTTTATATATATCTCTCTCCCTTCTTCCCTCTCTTTACTCCCTGCCCTGCCCTTCTTTCTTTAAAAAATATATATATTTATATATATTATTGATTTTTTACAGAAAGGAAGGGAGAGTGATAGAGAGTGAAACATCTATCAGCTGCCTCCTGCACACCTCCTCCTAATGGGGATGGGCCCACAACCAAGGTACATGCCCTTGACTGGAATTAAACCTGGGACCCTTGAGTCCGCAGGCTGATGCTCTATCCACTGAGCCAAACCGGTTATTTCTTTCTTAAATATATTTTTATTGATTTCAGAAAAGCAGAAAGAGGGAAAGAGATAGAAATATTAACAATGAGAGAGAATCATTGATCAACTGCCTCCTGCACACCCCCTACTGGGGATCGAGCTCACAACTGGGTATATGCTCTGACAGCGAATTAAACCATGACCTTTCATAGGTGGCTGACTGATCAACCACTGAGCCATGCCTGCTCAGTAAGATTTCTTTCTTTTTCCACTCTCTTTCTTTCCCTTTCTTCTCTTTCTTCTGTCTTGAATTAAGACAACTCTCTCCTATTTTGTTATTCATCCAGCTACCTTTTCCTCATATTTTCCTAGATCATCTCCACCTCCACTTCATGATGAACAGCCTACTTACTACAACTTTTCAATTCATTAGGAGCGTAGTCTGGATAGCACTAGCTAATTTCAGTTAGACATGGGTACAGTTATTATTTAGGGATATGGTTAAAGAGCAATCACAAATGGATCTGCCTGTGTTATACCATGTTGAAAAAATGATAAAAAATATTTTAAATTTTATTTTGGAATTATTAGCCAAAAGCACTCCTGATATTCTAGCGAAGTGATCTGAAAAGGAAAATTAAAACAGAAAAGGCTGCAGAATTGGTTTATTTTGGTGGAGGTTCAATGGTCTGTTGTCTTAGTCCATAGACTGGATGGCTTATACACAATGGACACTTATTTCTCACAGCTTTGGAGGCTAGGAAGTCCAAGAATAAGGTGCAGCATATATGATATCTAGTGAGAGCCTGCTTCCTGCTTCACAGATGGCAGTCTTTTTTGCTGTGTTTTCACATGTTGGAGTCTGAGGTCTCTTTTTATAAGGACACTAATCCCACTGAGGGCTTAACCTTCATCTCTAATCACTCTCCAAAGGCCCCACCTCCAAATACCATTACACTGGGGGTTAGGTTTCAATATATAATTTGGGAAGGACACAATCATTCTACAACACCAGATTGCATTTATAAATGTTAAATAAACTTCATGATTTCTCTCTCTTTCCCTACCTTTTCATTCATTAAAGTATTTTCTATTTGAGAGTACCTAAAGCTGCAACAATTTTTTAGCACATGGTTATCAGTATCTCCTACCACTCTCCTGATTAATTTGTTCCTGTAGCCAATATTGAATATATTCAATTCATTATACTTGATTATTCATTGAAAGTGGGTGCTAAGTATTAGGAGAAATAAATAATTCTATACTTTATTTCCAGAAGATTTTTTATGAGGTTTATTCTAGTCAGGGGGTTGTCCTATATGATAAACATAGCGAGAGCCTCGTGAATTAGACATGGAACCTGTACTCAAGGACCTTGTGATCTAAGAGTCAAACCAAAGTGTTTAGACAAATTACAATCTGCCCCTTTTTATGACATTTATTTATTTATTTATTTAAAAATAATGTCCGAAACCAGTTTGGATAGAGCTTTGGCCTATGGGTGAGTGAAAGGAAGCAGGAGATAAAGAATCCCTCCCATGCTCTATCAGTGGAGAGAGCATCGGCCTGCGGACTGAAGTGTCATGGGTTCAATTCCGGTTGGGGCAAGAAGACATACCTTGGTTGTGGGCACATTCCCAATGGGGGGTGTGCAGGAGGCCGCTAATTGATGTTTCTCTCTCATTGATATTTCTAACTCTCTATCACACTCTCTTTCTCTCCATAAAAAAAATCAATAAAATATATTTAAAAAAATAAAATGTAATGTTTAGGTCAAAATATATATATTTAATAATTAAATAGTACTACAAGACTAATTGTAAAATAAGAACATTCCTATGACCCACCTGTCTTACTCATAATATTCTTCTACTAGCTAATTCTTTTCTACATCTTCTCACCTGTTTCCCCATTATAATTACATGACAATATTGATTTAGTTGATATTCTGGATTTATCTTATTGTAACTTGATGTATAATGCCTTAATTATATTTCCTTTCTATATTTCCCAATGGAAACATAACCCCTTTCCCATAGTCTGAGTTATGTAATATCAACATAGGAATTCTAAAATTCCTATGTTGATATTCTAAAATTCCTATGTTGATATTACAACCCCTAGCACCTCAGAATGAAATAGTATTTGGAGAAAAGGTATTTGAAGAGGTGATGGAGGCTGTTATCATGGAGCCTTAATCTACTATGCTGGTGTCCTCTTAAGAAGGAAGAGAGACATCAGGGGCACATGTGTATAGAAGGACAGCCATGTGGAGAGGCAGCAAGACAGCAGCCATCTACAAGCCAAGGGCAGAGGCTTTAGAAGAAATCTATCCTGATGACACCTTAATCTAGCTTTCAAAACTAGAAGAAAATACATTTCTGTTGTTCAGCCATCTAGACAGTCATACTTTGTTATGGCAGCCCAAGCAAACCAGCGTACACTCTGAACACGAAAACACTTCAGATATTGTGATGGTTCCACCATTTGCCAAGAAACCTTTCTCAAAAAACTCTCTCATCCGGCTCCCTGCTGGACTCATGCTACAGCTTGATGCACAGTCTTTGTTCTGGGATTTCACTTTACCCCTATTCTTTGTTGGATCTCCTGTTTATTAAATTCAGTGTCTTCTTTTGCTTCATTTCTTATTTTGACAGCACACACATGCCAGTAGCTTCTTGAAAAAAAAAGTAGGAATAGAGTTTTGTGTGTGTTTTTTTCTTCACACTTGCATATATGAGAAATGTTTTATTCTGCTTTCATGCCTAATTGACAATTTGGCAGCATTTACAATTGTAGTTTTGAAATCATTTACTCTCAGAATTTTGAGGCAATCGCTCTATCATCTTCCAGTTTTGAATGTTATTGCTAAGAAGTTTAATGCCTTTATGTTTCTTGATGCTTTTTATGCTATCTGATTTATTTCTTTTCTGGGAATTTTTTGGATCTTTTCTTTTCCCTTGCTTTCTGAATTTGCATGTTGATGTGCTTTGGGTAATTTATCATTTATTATACTGGGATCTTAGCATGCCCTTTTTTATCTGGAAAACAATCTTGTAATTTTTTAGAAAATTCTCTTGAATTATTGTACCCCAGATTTAGTTCCTTGTAAAGTGAACCATGAGATAGATATTAACATTCAGGAGGCATGGATCTCTTAGATTAATCCTCTAATTTTCTGTATATTTGGGTAGTTCTTAAGGACCAATGGACTTCACTGTAGGAATATTGGGAGGACCCAGATGGCTCCTTAAGGGACCAAAAGTCAATATTTGTAAGTATTTTATGAGTGCTATAATGCTTTCCAGGGAAGACTACCACAAATGACATTCTTGCAGTGGAGTGGAATTAAGCAGGATAGGGAATGTCATCAAACACTAATGTTCCAGAATGGTACCTCACTCTGCCTCTGTGCCAGGAGTGCTAAAATCTGAGCAATCTCTGATTCAGTTTACACACAAAATAAACCACCAGTTTCTGGGAAGAGGCCAAGTATTTAAACACTTTTCATGAGACTTTCAGGTAGACTTTTAGTTTTCAGTCCTACACCTCACTCTATCCTTCCTTGGTATCTAGAATTGATGCCATTGTAATTAGAGAGTTATTAATAATAGGAAAGGAGCAAAAGAGAAGGACATACATTATAGTCACATCAACAGGAAGCTGTAACTTTGCACTCCCCAGGGAATCATCTGCCCATTCCTTGCAGATCACTGGGGGGAGGGGTGCAACAGAGGGGAGCTAGACACATGCCCAATAAAATTAGGGGAGGTACTTGCCTGTCAGTCAATCCTGGGGACAGAAATGGTTGGCCAGGATGGGCGGGGCCACTGAAAACCTGTGAAAATTTGGGAATACATAATCCCCTAAACAAAGTGTTATTGCTCTTATTGCTCTTGTGCTTGATTCTTGGCTTATGGAACTCTTTTCCTCCTGCTTCCTTGCATTCACCCATGTTTTCACCATAGCTATGTGGTCCTGTAGACCCCCACATACTAGTATAATGGACTGATGGATGGCAGTGAGGAACACAAACTGTGCTAGCCCAATACTGGATTGGACTGTAATATGGAAAGGAAACTAAACACTGGCTCTGATTTTAGCTCTACTGAAGCCCCTTCTATCTATACCTCTTCTATGACTGGACAAAGGAGAATGGAACTTTGGAATCTCAGGGATTTGAATCCACAGAAATATAGCGTTCTGCAATATTTTTCTGCAATTATTTTTGGGGGGATATCGCAAGAATTACACTCCCATGACCAATAGGTGGGGACGAGGACCTTTCTCCACTGGTAACAGAATCTCAATATATGAACCTTTTGAAGTTCCTGCTGCATGATATAGCTGGCTTCTCATTGGTTTCACAAATCTTCCAATCATTTGTTAACATCTCTTTATCACTAGATAACTCCCTTTCTTTCCTTCTTTCTTTTTGTGTCCTGGATTTATCTTTACTCTCATTTGTATAGGGTTTCTGGAAGAAGCAGAGAAAAATCTCTCATGTTTAATCTTCTATGTTTAACCAGAAGTTCTCACTTTCTATTTGAAATGTAACATTCTCAAGAGGTCAGAGAAAGAAGAGATTTTCTTTGGCTGAGTGTCATGAGAAGGTCAAGAGGATCTATGCAATAATAAAGATTCTTCCTTCCAGAGTATATAAAATACTGGGCATAGGGCTTTTACCAGTATTATCAATATAGTGTGTCTAATCTGTAATAGTACTGAAAATGTTATTGAATTTCCCCTGGAAAGATTGATTATTGATTTTTTGGGTACTGTCTGGAAAATACTATTTCTTGCTGTTGGTTCTTTCTCAGTGAATTGGAAAAAATTAAAAAGAGAAAAAGAAGCCGAAACCTGTTTGGCTCAGTGGTAGAGCGTAGGTCTGTGGACTGAAGGGTCCCGGGTTCGATTCTGGTCAAGGGCATGTACCTTGGTTGCGGGCACATCCCCAGTAGGGGGTGTGCAAGAGGCAGCTGGTCGATGATTCTTATCAACGTTTCTAGCTCTCTATCTCTCTCCCTTCCTCTCTGTAAAATATCAATAAAATATATTTTTTTAAAAAAAGAGAAAAAGAAAATATATAGTGACTAAGGTTAGACTAGGCTTTCTTTTCATCTCCATTTTTTCTATTCCAAGCAGAATTAAAGTACTGAAGAGGAAAGGTGCTTAACAAATAGTGCTTGTTTTTTGCCATTGATGCTATCATTAATCTAATAGAGCTGCTCAAGGTTCTGTGGCTGCTCCATTTAGGAATCTCAAAATAAGCTTTTTAAAGATATATGGTTTACTTGACCTTCAAATCCTTGTCCTTTTCTTTCTTATTTATTATTAAATTTGCCTTTTAAGATAAAGTAAATAAAAATTATATTTAAAAAAACTATACTGTATTTATTTACTTATTCTATTTATTGGAGATAGTATCTGGAATGACATATCGGGAAATATAATTGTCTTATGCCTTTTATTATGTGTTATTGTATAAGTTTAGAAGTTTTATTTTGATGACTTTATTTTATTAGGGGAGGTGACACTTTAACTGTCAGATTGCTTTCTAAGTGCTTTTTGTTATCTTATTGAAAAAAGGAATCTGGCCTCATAATTTATTTGCAGCACTTATAGAAAGAATTAATAGCATGATTTTTTGCTTATTAACAGACTTTCCTTGAAAACACAAGAAAAGGAAGGATGAGGGGACAAAAGTTGCACATTGGCTTCCATTCTCAGTATTATACTCACTCTGCCCCTTCAGCAATCAATGATGATCTCCAAATTGACAAATGTAATGGCAGTTTCTTAGTTTTTAGTCTCAATAGAATCTCTATTGTTAAATGACTGAGAGAACTCTTGATTTTATTTCTTTATTCCTATTGTTGACACTATTACAGATGTTTCCATCCCCCCAATTTTGCCCAGCCCCACCTTCCTCCCCTCTGGCAGTCATCACATTGTTTTCTGTGTCTGTGGATTATGCACACATATTCTTTGACTAATCCCTTCACCATTTTGAAAATTTGAACTCTCATTGTATCTCTTTATCCAACCATCCCTTTCTCTCTTTCTATGAGTGTGTGTGTGTCTGTGTGTGTGTGTGTGTGTGTGTGGTGTTGGTATGAGATCATGTGATATTTGTTTTTCCCTGACTGGCTTATTTCACTTAGCATTATAATCTCCAGGTCCATTCATGCTGTCTCAAAGGCTAAGATAATTCTGTTTGTCCATCACAGTGTAGGTCAGAAAATATATGCATGTTTTAGATGTGCCTATGTCTAAAATGGTTCTCCTTATGTTTTTCTTTTCAAACCAAGTCCCCCTTGAGGTTTTGTTATTATTGTTTACTTGTCTTCCATGTTTGATTTGTCTTTCTTCAATGCCTTTCACATTAATATAGTACTGTTGATTTCTCCTTCATATTTTCTCACCTTCAAATTTTACTTTGTTATTATCAGTACTATTGCCTATGATTCCTTCCTTCTTTCCTTCCCTAAACATTTTTTCAGGATTTAGTTTTCCAAGTCTTATATATGAATGAACTAATCAACCACCTACCCATCAATCACTTGGTCAATAAATATTTACCAAGTACACCATTCCCCAAACCCCCAGGGAGCAGTCATTGAGGTGGGAACCAGTTTAACCATAGTCAAATGATTTATTCTTCCATCTCACAAACCATAAATTACTTCTTATTCTTTTTTTTTTTTACAAAGAATCTGTGTGAAATTTTAAGAAGTTTCTGAGAAAGAATGCCCTCTGAAATCTGTTTCAGTTTATCTCCTCACCTTGCCTCTTACTCTCCTGTATCTACTACCCATTACTGACAGGTAGGTGTATTAAAACCCATCTAGCATACTTCCTGCCTTGAGTGTCCCATCTCTGAGCTTTTGCATTTGTTTTTACTCCTGTGCCTGGGGCAACCATTCTTCTCTCTGCTAATCTAAGCAGTATGCTGAAGCCTACTGCCTCCACAAAGCCTCATTCGATCATATTATTGCTCAATGTTTTCCCTTCCTCTTGAGTTACCTACCTTAAATATGTATCACATGGCTAGCTGGTTTCTCTATGTCCTTTGGGTGTCAATACAAATAATTCCTCCTCAGAGAGGCTTCCCCTGACTTACCAAAGGCCAGTCCTTTCTCAACCTATTTGCTATCTCATATCCTACTTTCATCATAGTATTCATCCCTCTGACTCTTTCTTATTCATATATATTTACCAAGTTATGTAGGCACCATTCTCATCAGTTTACATACATGTACGAATTTAATGCTTAGAAAAATCCTATGGTACATATTGTACTATTAATAAGAGCCCTATGATGCATATTGTACCATTTATAGTTGCAATAACCAAGGTATAAGACCATGGTCACTCAGGTACTAAGTATCAGAGTGTTGACTGTGGCTTCCGTGCACATAAGCTGGATTTATGCCAAAGCCCCCAAACAAGTGGTAAAATGATGATACATGCTTTCTCTTCAACTCTAGAGTACGTTGTTTAAAGACAAGCAATTGAGGATCATAATTCGTTTCACCTCCTATAGTGGCTGGAATTCTCTTGGCTGTAATGGAAAAGATTTAGCAGTAAGTGTGATGTCACATATTAAACCTGCAACACCCTTCAGAGCTGTCCAAATAGGATATAGATGCATTAAGAGGAAAAAAAATCTCCCTTCAAATCAGAGGAAGACTAGCCAGGAATGAAATGGTACCAGATACCTTATTTTCTTCTAATGGGGCCTTTTCTCTGTCTCCACACACACAGGAATCACTGGTAATTAGAACAAAAGAAGCATTAATGTTTTACATCTTTTCATAAAAGTAGAACTATGTATACATCACCACCCTTGAAATACTTCTCTACTTCCTGGGAAGTAGAGAGTAAATGATGGTTTATGCTCATGTTTTGACAGCTTTTCCAGGGGTATAATCAGATCAGCTTTCTTGAACTATTTAGATGTTTCCATTTATACCCCTCACTAGGAAGAACAGTAACTCTGATGAACGACTTTCTTTACCAGACCAGACACCTCATTTCCTGCCTTGAAAAACTTGGATTAGCATACAAACTGTCCCTGGGGGCAAAAAAAAAAATACAGTAATGCACCAAATCAAAGCTATTTTGAACGGTGATTGTAACATGCTAGAAAAAAGTTCTGCATTGATTTCTGCAGTTAGGCCTTATAGTTCTTTATAAAGTTTCTCCATTTAAAAACAATCGAATAAATGTTTCAGGATCTGTGAACTTGAAGCTTAAAATAAATAAAACCACTCAAATAAAAATAGGCCTGTGTACTCAAAGATTGCAAATCAATGAATTTTTTACAGTAATTCTAAGATTGATTTTTTAGTTAATATTATTATGAGCTTATTATAAGGAGTATGAATCTAAGAATAGTATTTGTTTCTATAAATTCCTTCTGTTCAATCAGATATATTTCATCTCACTTTAACCTGTTCTTATCATGTTATAGGAGACCTGAGAAAAACCAAGCAACGCTTAGAGAAATGGAGTTACACAGCTTTATTACACCAGCAGGCTCAGAGGAGGTCGCCTCTCAAATTTTAAACAAACCAATATGGCGGAAGCCCATTTTTCATCCTCTTTTTTTTTTTATCCCTTAGATATGGATTATACTTCCCAACCTTTTGTGGGCTTTGCAAAAAGCCCTAGGTGTTGGGGAACTTGAGACCATACCTAAGGGCTGGCCTCGCATCAGCACTGATAGCCTCCCTCCAGGGGCTGTGTCATGGTTTAGGGCCTGTGTAAAATATGAGCGTTTAGGTAACAAGTCTTGCAAAAGCAGTTTGTGGAGAAAGGGGCAATGACTTAATCATAGGTTATCAAGAATATACACTGGGCTTGCTGGCACAGATTCAGATCGCTAGCACCCCCAAATATTAGGGTTACATTGGGATTAGCCTTTTAAACTTCTCAATCATACCATCTCTGTAAAGCCACCTTAGCATTAATCAACTATCATTGCTTCAAACGGGGAAACAGGAAGAGCAGGCTGTGATTGGAGTGTGATAGCTCTTCTGTTGCTAAAAATGGAGTTGAGGCACAATGCTCCAAGGTGTGGCTTGATCCTTCTTCATTGCAGCAGCATGTCCATTCTCCCTCTTGTTCTACTTTATCTGTAGCACAGTTTGTTCTTTCAAAGCCCCTAACTTATGCTGCAAACACTTTCTGCCATGTACCCATTCTTTTTTTTTTTTTTCCTACCCATGCTCAGGAAGCTCCTATCAATAAGATGTTGTTATTAAAACTGTCATGTCTCTCCTACAACAAATCTTACTGGAGCAGAGTGTCCTGTGGCTTCAGAGGCTATTAATGTTTTCTCAGCTGTCAATTGATTTGAAGGCTGCCTTCCTCTCAAGCCAGGTGCTCCTTCAAAAATTACCTAAGCCAGACTGAAAGAAAGGATCGTAAAAGTGTCTGACAGTCTCCCATCATCTCCACACAGCCTGTCAGTGCTGGATGAATCCTTCCCATGTGGATCTTTTGGTAACAGTTTCTCCAACTCTCCAGTTAGCTTTCCTCTTTGCTACGATGTGAAGGCTTTTAACTGACCACCAGAAACCAGCTTGATAGTTTTCAGCTACTAGGGGTGTCACGTTCATTTTCAAAATAAGATTAAAATGGCAAATGCGGTGTTGTCTGTCTTTTAACTTTTAAGCTATGTTGGCAACAGTATAGGAATTGATCCCCTTGGAACTTTCACATTTTAATTTAAGAAAAGCTGCCTAGGACTTCCATCACTAATTGGCAATTCATGTGCTTGATTCTTTACTTCTTAAGTATCATTCAAGAGTCAACTCTGCTTCTATCTCCTGTTTATAATACTTGCCAACTGCTCCAGCTCACAGTGTGCTGTGCAGTAATGATTACAGAGGAGCCATGAGGATGGATGTTGTTACCCACAGAAAGCGAGCTGAATGAGAAGAAAATAAGGAGAATATCAACATTTGCGGGGTGGCCCAAAGTATTCATGCTCTCTTTCAAATGATCCAGAAATTGGGTTGTTTGTTCTTTTGATACCTGGTACTTTCTCATCTTCTGTGACTTCTCTCTTCCCCTTTCCCAGACAATTTTTTATTTTTTTGATACCAAACCTTGTTTGTCAGCTCAGCCTGTGGTTTCCTGTGACATTCAAGAAGGTGGAGAACAACTCTACCTGCGTCTTCCAACAGGAATGCAAGTGCTTCTCCCATTGTGGCTTCAAATAAACCAGCTCATGACTTGGTACCTCCCAGGACACATGCATAATCTTCACATCCGAAGGTCTTCTGTGTCCTTTAGGGTAATGTACAAATTATGCATCATGGACCACAAGGAGATTTGAGACCTGACCTCAGTGTGCCTTGTGACTTTGCCATCTGTGCCTCAGCATCCATCTATTCCTGCAGATGTTTGATTTGGCCCCTCCTTTTCCTGGAAACATCATGTCCTTTCCCGCCTCTGACCCTTAATTCACACTGTTCCTCCACCTTGTGTAGCACCCCTATTTATTATGATGAGCTGTTCATTCTTTGACTTTTACCGCAAACTTCCCAGTGCACTTAGACTAGACCTAATGATCACACACTGTGCTGAGTTTCACACATGTATCCTCTGCTACCTTGTGGAACCCTCTAAGTCAAGGACAAGCTCTGCATCTGCAGTGCTCGGCAGTCTATGTGTCAGGTAGAATGTCTAAGTGAAATTTTAAAAAAATAGAAGAAGAAAAAATATTTCTCACTTGAAGTGTTTCATAGGTGGCATCTGCCTCCTCTTTTATACCTCTTGTGTTTATTCTTAGCATCCTGAAACAAGGTAGACTTTGGAGTTTCCTTATTTATGTAAAAAGAGCTATCCTTACTGAGAAAAAAACAAACAAAACACAGAATATGAAGGAAACTAAAAGTTGAGGCCACAATCTAAGAATAGAGCTGATGTGTGAAAATCAAGAGGGAACATCAAACCTTTACTAGTAAAACCTGAGCAAACTCATCACAAAATATTACTCTTCCTCTAGGGACAAATGTACCATATTTTCTGTTCCAATAAACGTTTATGTTTTTACCTTGGACTTTTCATAAAAACAAAACAACAACAACACCAAAAAGCATCTCTCTGGCAGGCACCAATGGAAAAAGGTTTTGGAGAAAAATAAAGTTTTGTAAATGATGCTGAGTGGTGCTAGATGTCACTGACCAAGACTCCTACTCTTCTTAGTGATTACCCAACCATTCTCTGAACACACCTGGGCACAGTGAGGGTGGATGAAGTAGGGGCAGGAAAGTGGACACAGATTCCCCTGCACAGTAAGGGGAAAGTGAGCGTGCCAGCGCACGTGGAGTGGTAGAGATTGGGTGGAAGCCTGCATATTTCGCTGCCCTCCATGGGGATCCTGCTGTCATCCAGGCAGCTGTAGCCCCACAGGCAGATGGAATTATTGGGTCACAAAGACAACACAGACCCAACGGAACAATAGTTTCCTACCTCTCCAATGTGAGTGAAATGGGGCACCTAAGAAATGGTGTGAGTTGGCATTGTTATGAACCTCAAAATGAGAGGATTATGGTCTCATTAGCAGTCATCTGAAATACCCAAGCTCAATGGGCCCAGAGGAGCTAACTGAATAAGCTCTCATGAAGGGCATGGAGAGATATGGGGATTTGAATAAACCCACCCGTGTACCAACAGGTGGAAAAGGCAGCTCTCTTATCTTTTCCCTCTCCTTTTATGTGCCTGTGAGATAATAGCATGTGTCCTCATTCAAACAGGCCTATTGACTGCGACTTAGTGCCGCCACTCTGCCCCTTTCTGCCAATTATATTGGGAATCGTAACGTTATCTCCTTGCTGCTCGACCCTTCTGAACCTGTCAAATATGTTCTCTCACAATGCATATTAATCTGAGACATGTGATTGAAAGGAGGAGCAAATAAATCCATCTTCAAGATGTGATAAGTATGAAGTCATCCTAATAAATGGGCTTTGTGTTAAACATCTGCAGTATCGCCAGGACTGGGGGATATTTAATTAAAGGCACACACACAAAAGATAATGAGAGGGGAAGGGAAACTCCGTCTGTATGTGGGTTTTGTTTCTAAAAGTCAGCCACTTTCTGCTGGATTGATGCTAATTAAATATTGCATCAAAAGTCATGCACTGATCTTAAAAGGAAAGATGTGATTAAACACATTCTTTAAGTTATATATGACTGTGTGTGTGATTTAAAAAAAAGTTGTTTAGGCAATAAGGCAGTCATAAATACAACACGGAACATAGTAAGTGATGTAGCAGGGAGAAAAATATGTTCAGAGATAAGGAGAAAGAACACAGAAAAGAAAAAGCTTTCCTGAAAGTGATGCTGTGAGACTAACCTGGGAAGCTTAAATAATGGCTCATGAACAAAGAGTCGTGCTTCTCTGGAAGCTTTTAAGGAGCTGAGCTCTCATTTAAAGGGGATTCTGAATGGCTACACCAGCAAAGAAAGTTAAGTTGGAAGATGACAAGTTTTCCTTCCCCCTTTATGGGCTATAATTTGCTCTTTGAAACTATTTGCCTTTTTCCCCCATCTGCTGCAGAGTTCTTGGCTCTAGTTGTATGAGAAGCACAGTCATTCGGCAAACTAAGAAAGGGATGCACCTAGAGACAATTTAGTGTCCTTAGGTGCCATGGAGACTGCTCTCTTCTACCTCCTCCCTTTTTAGAGGAGCAAAAAACCCCTTCTTGCCCTTTCCAAGGGTCATGGTCAATAGATACTTTTTAAAGAGGCACAAATGAGCAACTGTGTTGACCCAAGAAGCTTCTGAAAAGGAGAAAGAAAGGAAAGGTTCCTGGCCTGGAATCCTTTCTCTGGGTGGAGGTTCAGGTCAAAGGGTCAAGGACCCATATGAAAGATGGGACAAAAAACTAGGTGAATTTAGCATTGGATCTTTTCACTTATCTGAGGGAAAAAAGACTATTGCCAAAGGAGGGGAAATATAACAAAACTAGACGCCCTGTGCTCAAAATTCATGCATGGGGGTGTGTATTCCTCAGCCCAGCCTGCATCCTCTCCAATCTGGGACCCCTCAAGGGATGTACGACTGCCCATTTAGACCCGATCCCAGTAAAATCGAGCCTAAACGGGCAGTCGGACATTCCTCTCACAATCCAGGACTGCTGGCTCCCAACTGTTCACCTGCTTGTGTAGGACCCCAAGATTGAGGAATTGGCCTCCCCCACTGCCTGTTCCAGGATGTGACCTTTAAGGTTAAAGATTAGACAGGAATGAGGTCAGTTCTTTATGGTTGAAGATTAGGCAAGAATGAAATCAGTCCCCAGAAACGCCCTACCCTGAAATGCAAAAAGCCAGAATGCAATATTTTATGACAAAACAATAAAAGCAGGGCTAGGAAGGTTTCATCCTGTTGACCGCTGTGAAATTCTCCCCCTGGGAACTGAGCTGACCACCTCGGAATGCACCTGCCAGAAAGAGACCAGCCTCCTTAACCGCAGGGCTATAGCTAGTATTTTATCTGTTTCTGGGAGGACTATAGCTGTATTTTATCTGTTTCTGGAATCGGTCTGCAAAAACAGACCATCCGGCCTCCTCAGGAAATAAGTCAACTGTCAACTATTATGAGCCAAATATTAACTGTTAACATAGTTCCCTGATTTACAGACCACCTGCGTGTGGTTTTTGCCTTTATAAACTCATGTCCTGCAATTACTCGGCGCTCCCAGTCAGCCAGCACTGTTGCTGTCTGCCTGAGAAGCCCCTGCGCTGCGCTTGTACTAATAAAACCTCCTGCTTTTTGCATCAAGTTTCGGTCTCGGCGTTTGACTTGGGGTCGTCGCCCTCCATCAGACTCACCGGGGGTCTTGGGACCTTACACCTGCCTTCCATATTGCCCCTAACCACTTCTGTCTGTCAACCTGATCACCCCTAACCACTCCCCTGCCAGCCTGATTGATGTCTAATTGTTCCCCTGCTAGCTTGTTTGCCCCTATCTTCCCCTGCAGGCCTGGTCACCCCTAACTGCCCTCCCCTGTAGGCATGATCACCCCCAACTACCCTTCCAGGCTGGCCTGATCCTTCCCAACTGCTCTCCCCTCCTGGCCATCTTGTGGCGGTCATCTTGTATCCACATGGGGACAGTCATCTTGTGTGTTGAAGTGATGGTCAATTTGTATAGTACTCTTTTATTAGATAGGATAAAGGCCTGGTGCACAGGTGGGGGTCAGCTGGTTTTCCCTGAAGAGTGTCCTGGATCAGAGTGGGGGGTTCCCATGGGTAATGGAGCAGCTTGGGCGAGGGACCTGTGGTGGTTTGCAGGCTGGTCACACCACCCCAGCCACCCAAGTGGAGTCCCTAGTATCTGGGATTTATTTATCTTCTATAATTGAAACTTTGTAGCCTTGAGTAAAGGCCATGGCAGGCCAGGGCTGCAGAAACTTGGCTTCCTCCATCGCCGGGGAAACTCAAGCCTCCTGCTGTCTCCAGCTCCATGGCTGCCACCATTTTTTTGGGATTTATTTATCTTCTATAATCGAAACTTTATAGCCCTGAGTGGAGGCCTGGGCCGGCCACGGTGTGGGAAAAGCTTGCCTTTCTCCATTGCTGGGGAAACTCAGGCCTCCTCCTTGCTCTCTGTGGCTGTAGCCATCGTGGTTGGGTTAATTTGCATGCTCCCTCCTGATTGGCTAGTGAGCATGTCTTATGCTCCCTCCTGATTGGTAGTGGAGTGATGGTTAATTTGCATATTAGTCTTTTATTAGATAGAAAGAAATGCAGTGCTCCCCTCTCCCTGCCTTTTCAGGGATTGCTCATTTTTGTTTTGTGCTTAAAGGGTCCAAATGCTCCAAACAAGGCTGATACTAAATATGTACATTGGGGGAAAAACTAATAACATTTCAGTTTCATTCAGGAAACATGGAAATATTGAAACAGAATGAAATAGTTCTGATGCAGTCTGTGGTCTTTACTTCTATGAAGATGCCCTTTCAACCTCAAACCTATGAAATCATTGCCTTTATTTTCCTCTTGGTTATTCAATGTGAAATAAAGAAACATTCTCCCAGGTGAGCAATCTCTTTGGTGTCATCATCAGGATATTCATGCCTTCCATATATATTGTTAAGAAAATAAAATGAGGATATACACTTTCATTTATTTTTAAATAAAAAAGAAAAAGAAAAAGAAAATCACGCAGGTATTTCAAATCCTGGAAGAATGTAAAATACAAGTTCATATATAAAAAGACATTTAAAATGCAACATATAAATATATTACTGTATTTACTGTCTTATTACATGTGATTTATTTTCATTTTTGCATTATTTCTTTTTTAATTTTTTTTAATTAAGGTATTTAGATCAAGATTTAAAGAAATATGTTCACCTCAGAATATAGGTACCTCAATGTTGAGATGTTTTGAATTACAGTTTCACTGTGAAGCAGGAATTTTAGGGGGACATAGGCAGGTTTAGAAATTTTTTAGAATTGGGGTGCATGGGGAAAAGCTTGGGGCTGCAGACTGGGAGAAGGTATATTTCCATAACACAAGGAAGCCAGGTACAATCACATTTCCATAAGATAAGGAGGCATCAACATAGACAAGGGAACTGGAAGTAGCCAAGAAAGGTCATATTTACAAAATAAAGAGAAGGAAGCCCTTCATTCAGAAGAAGAGCAAGAAAGCCCCTAGAGAATAGGAAAACAATAAGGAGGGGGGAGGGCACTTCACAAGTCTCCAGTGAGGTTCAATTTTTGAGCCCAGGAGTTACTATAGTAACCAATTCTAAGGGAATAGTGACCAATTAGAGGAGCTATTTAAGGCACCAAGCTCTGAAGTCTTTATAGGTCATTGGGCAAGGGAACCCAGTGGGACTCTTCCACCTCCCCATGTGGGAGTCAGTTCAAGGATCCTTCTTCACCTCTCTACTTGAGAGTTCATTCTGTGGGACACTTCCCATTGACTTTTCATATTCTGGTTCTTTGGCATCTTTTATACTGCATTGAAAAAAATGGGGAGAAAAATAACGTAACTTTGAACAAAACTGTGATTAGAAGGAAGACTGTTTGGAGATTTTTATTTGGGTTGTATTCTTTTTGACCCCAAAGAACTTTCCAGCTACTGTTTTCCCCAAAGATGTTCGATTTTTGTTCTGTGTTTGTATATAATTTATCTTCATACTAAAAGCTGCATTTACCTCCAAGATTGTATAGCCTGGAACCAGTTTCTTAGCCTACAACAAAATTATTATTTTTGACCCTACATTAATTTTAGGTCTCATAAAGAGTCTATGCTTTGTTTGCATATGTCAGTTTGTCAAAACTGAAACATATGCCTGTTTCTTCAAAAGAGTCTAACATCAAGTCCTAGAGGTCATAAGTAGAAAGTAGTAAAATCAAAATAAAATCTGAGACATCTATATATCTTAATAAGAAACCCAAGAGATTGTGTAAAGGGCAGCTACTGATGAATAATAATTTGATTTAAATTTATATAAACTTCTTTCAAAAATATTTTTTATTGAGTTCAGAGAGGAAGGGAGAGGGTGAGATAAAAACATAAATGATAAGAATCATTGATCAATTACCTCCTGCCAAGAATTGAACCTGCAACTTGATCATGTACTCTGACTGGGAATTAAACTATGACCTCCTGGTTCATAAATTGATGCTCAACCAGTAAGCCATGCTGGCCAGGCTAAAATTTCTTAATTTTAATAATCAGATGGCTGCTTTGTAGAAAGACTGGGGAAGAAACAGCTATGTTTTATACATAAAGTATTTATATATCTCTTTAATGTTTTTCTTTCATATAAAACAAATGAATTTAGTTACAGCTTCTTCTCTGTTTCATGGTTATAGTAATCTCACTTTTGTGTCAGATAAACAAATGATTCACAACAGACTCTTCTCTCTTTGTCTCTCTTTCTTTTATTGATGTTTCATTTGATGTGGTTTTATTCTTATAAATTACCTTCTCCTTTCTAGTAAACAAAATTGTGTCCCCTGCTTGCTCAGAGGGGGGGAAAAAAGCAATATACAGAATAACAACCACAAAAAAAGACCAAATAAAACCCAAAATATGTTCTTTATATTCTACTTTTCTAAGCTCTAGAACATTAGCTGCTACAAGATGAGAAATCTATTGATGATAATTGGCCTCTTAAAAAATGTTTATTTTTATAGCACTCTTAATCCAATCTATAGGTACATTTTCTTTCTACTTCTTGTGCTCAAGAAATTTGTTAATCAGACACTTATCCATTGTTATATTGATAAGCATTTGGTGGACAAAAGGAAGTGTATAGATGGGAGTTTGCAAATTCTTGATTTGCATGTTAAGTGGTTCCATGAAATCTACTTATATTTGTTATAAATCCTTTCTTATTAAGGACATCATGTTAGCCATACAGGAGTAATTAATTTCTATCACTCTAAGCTCTCAATCCAGATTCCTAAATTACTATTTCTTCTTTAGTACTGATGAAGTTCACTTGTTTTCATGTCATTTAAACATCAAGATGATAAAGTGTATTTATAAGCATTGAATCCGAGAATGAATGATATTATGCAAATACAAAGAATAAGGAGCATTCTAGATCAATGCTAGGATACATTGTTGAATTTATTGTTCTAGACCTAATGACACACACATTATATTGTCAATTTCAAGTTACTGGGCAACTTGTTCCAAAATGCTTCCATTCATCATATTGATGGTGATGTTAATCAAATTGACTATCCTTAACAAAACACCCTGCTTCATTTGAATTATATTGCTTTTCTGCCTACGGGGAACATTTACACAATTAACAGAAGCAGATCAAATGCTAATAAAGAAAACAAATGAAGATTTATTCATAATCCTCAAAAGAATTGTAATAATTTAATTAACATATATGGTACATTTAGAAGGGAAGAGATAAGAGAAGAAAAAAATAACACCTTTGTGAGAAGGTAAAGGGAGGGGCAAAGGAGCTTGTTAAAAAAAATTCCTTAGCTTTTGTAATATTCATTGATTTAATATCAAAGAACAATAGAAAGGAATCCATTGAAGATAGAATTTAGCACTTGAGGAGTTGGGGGGCAGGGGTGGAAAGAGATCAATAAAAAGTTGAAGCTTGCCAAATATTTGAAAGATAAAGAGACAGCCAGGAGGAAGAACAACAGTCTGGGGGTGGTCCAAGGGAATAAAAGAAATGCTTAATGGGATGAAACTAAGGAGCAAAAGAAAATTCAAACTGATTATCAAGTAATGCTTTCTGGCAGCCACAGATTATTTATTCCTGAGCAATGCTAGACTTCCCGTGGAGATGTTTTCCTTTAAAGTTTTATTCTCAGCCATTAAGAGAGAAACAAAGCTTCCTAAAACTATGATGTGCATGAAACATCAATGTTTGTGAAGACTGTTGGCTCAGCTAAATCTATCAAGTTCTTTGGGAGGCAAGAATACTAATGAAGTAATAGTGTGCAAACCTAGAGAAGAGTGAGGTTCCTCTACCATGTACCTATTTAATAAACCAGGTACAAGGAGTATTTCAGAGTGATTTGGGAAGTCATCAGTATACTAATTCAGTTCTTCAAATTCATATGTAATTGAGAAGTTATGCCTTACATGGCACCCAAAGAAGCTTTGTGTATCAGACTCAGCTCCTCCTAGGTGGATGTCAAGTATTATCTAATTGGAAGTCACGGCATTTATATGTGCCATATGAATGCATCATTTAGGGCTAAAACATGTAGAATTGATTTTAAGGACTTTTTAGGAAAGCTCTCACAGAGTTAGGCTAGGAACAAGCAACCACTTTAAACTTGTGGGAGAGACAGAAAAGTACATGGGAAGGGGGATGGATGTACAGGAAGCTATCAAGGCAACAATGAACATTCTGTCATTTTATAATACTGTGAATATTCATGAAATCTATATGTTTAACTTCCTAAAACATAAAACTTGCTGGTAAGAAATCTCTGCAAAAGACCCCAGAACTTTATGGACTTTCTTAAAAATAAAAAAACAAAAAAAACAAACAATGCTATGTTATATTTATTAAGATGCCTATATATAAAAGGATCAGTGTATACAATAGGATAATAACTCACTGAAACTTTAATATATATATATATTTTTTTTTTTCACAGAGAGGAAGGGAGAGAAATAGAGAGCCAGAAACATTGATGAGAGAGACACATGGATCAGCTGCCTCCTGCACCCCCCTACCCCCACACTGGGGATGTGCCCGCAACCAATGTACATGACCTTGACCGGAATCGAACCCAGGACCTTTCAGTCCTCAGATGATGCTCTATCCACTGAGCCAAACAGGTTTCGGCTAAAAAAATATTTTTATTGATTTCAGAGATGAGAGAGAACACTGATTGGCTGCCTTCTATTGGGGATTGAGTCCACAGTCTGGGCTTGTGCCCCGACCAAGGATTGAACTGTGACCTCCTAGTTCACAGGTTAACAGTCAACCACTAAGCTATGCCAGACAGGCTCACTGAGCCTTTTAAGGCATAGATGCAACATACAATTCTGCTGTTAACTAGCATAATTGTTGTGCCCTGTAAATTCTGGAACCCACAGACCACCAGGGAGCTGAGTTCGATGCAAATGCAGAAAGTCTTTATTAAATTTAACCCGGGTTAGGGTCTGAGCTGGGGCACTAGCACAGTGTCACTCACCCGTTCCAAACTCAGACCCCGTTCTAAGTTTCTTCCCGAGTTTTATACTCTAGCTCAGCCATGCAAGCCAGCACCCTTTGCCTCCCTCTTCTCATTCCCCTGCATAAGTCCTTGTTTGCTGTAGTCATCTCTTGTAATTACAGGTTAGGCTGGTCTGTTCCCGGGAGTTGCATTCTGCAGGGATCACCTCAGTTCCCAGGAGGAGAATTCCATAGTGGTCAGGTTGGTCGTCATAAGATGGGTATCATGAGATGTTGTACCTACAGGATGAAACCTTTCTCAGGACCTAGCCCTGCTTTAATTTTTGCCATAAAATATTGTATTCTGGCTTTACTCAACCTTACATAATATCTTTGGGAAGGAACTTAACCTCTTTGGACCTCAGTTTGGCCATCTGTGATGAATGAGTGAATTGAATACAGAAAGCAAATAATTAAAAAAAAAAAAAGGTCAATTTCCCAACCACTTCAATACTCCTTTCCTATACTACATTTCTAAAATTCTTTCCAGGTGAGAAAAAAAAGTGAGAACTATACATATTACCATAATTTTGCATGTGTAAAAGTTTGTACATGTTCAGGTTACTCTGGGAACATATAAAAGATGCTTACTTCCAAGGCATAATGCAAAGAACTATCAAAAACAACAAGAAATTGATGTGCCTCTTTTGTTACTTCTCCTTGTGTCTTCCCTCCAATGTCACAGTGAGTTGGGTCCTAATCTTAAATACCATGAAGAGATTTCAAGTTACCATCAGACAGATGCAGGGACATTTAGCTATATCCTATTTGGTTACAAGAAAGAAGAAGATGGAGTGATTTTGGTGTCAGGTCTGGAAAGAGAAGGGTAACCCAGTTGGTTTCACCCTGAGCAAAGCAGCACTTCCTTCTGCGCATAATGCCATCATTTCAGTAGAACAGATGTGAATAATTCAGACTACAGTGAATTTCCTTCACACAAACCTGGAGGGATGTATCCGTAAAGATAAGTTTCCGTTGGAGAGTCCTATTTTGATAAGGGAGATTTTAAAGATGGGTAAAATCAAGAGACAGACTAAGTCAAACACAAAAATTTTCTGCTTTTCAACTCATGCACTTTCTGCAGTGTTTACTGTTATTAATATAAGCTCTGCTTTGCTCTAACAAAAGAAAACAAATGCTAATGATAAGGTTAAAAAGGGCTAATTCCAATGTAACCCTGATATTTGGGGGAAAGTGATCTGAATCCGTGCCAGCAAGCTCAGGGAACATTCTTGATAACCTATAATTAAGTCACTACCTCCTTCCCAGATACTGACTGGTCTTGCAGAACCCTTTACAGAGGCCATGGGGCTGTGGACAGTGCACTGCCCCAGAGGGAGGTTTATTAATGCTGGTACCAGGCCAGACCATCAGGTATGACCAACACCCAAGGGCCTTCTTGTGAAAAGGACCAGAATCATAATCCATATTTGCGGGACAAAGACCACAGGGAGATATAAAGGAAAGTCCCATGCATGTTCCTTCACTCATATTTGGAAGGTGGTTCCCTGAGTCCTCCAGTGTATTAAACAGAGTCCCTCCTCTCCTTTGAAGCCTCCTTGGTTTTCTTTGGTCTTCTGCAACACTTAGACTTATCTATGTCTGCTTTATTACCCTTTTGTTTGAAAATATAAAAGACCATTGTGTGGCTCAGTGTTTAAGCTTATGAGCCTTAGGAAGCAAGGTGGGTTTATAGATGAAGAGAAATTCCTTATATTTTAAGCAATTTGTTGCTTCACTTTGAAAACATAAATTAAACATAAGCTGTTAGAAAGGACAGAATTTAATACAAATCTATGTCAAAGAAGGCTTAAGCTATAAAGCCCTAGGTATTAGCCTGTTTGTCTTGTTTTACATAATGCTTCTAAATATCAAGATTCATTGCTCTAGACTGTGACACTGATTAATGATTATACAGACAGAGATATCTTGTAAAAGTTATTTAAATAATGAATGAAGTCTGGACAGATTTCATGTCAAAATAGAAAATCTGAGTAGTAAACATAGAAGACTAGTTGGATGAAACTCCATCAGTCTGAATGTTTCTTAACCATTGAAATGATTCAGTTCAGAACTGATATTCCAAATATTTTCTTAATTTTTTTTAAATTATGGAGTTAATTCCAGGTGGGAGGGAAAAGGTACTGGGTTATACATAAGAAGTACTGATTCTACCATTCATGAGCTATGTGGTTTTGGGCAAGATACCTTAGCATGTCATTCATATGACTCTCCTATAAAAATAGAGATGATAATTCCTACTCTTTCTAGCATAGAAACTTGTAAAAATGGATTGAAATAATATTCATGATATAAAAATAATCCTATCTAATAAAGAGGGAATATGCTAATTCACTGCTACACCCTCACAAGATGGCAGCTCCGCCTCATCCAGCCTTGGTTCCCCAGTACCCTCAGCCCTGCCTCATCCAGCCTCAGTCCCCCACTCCCTTCAGCCCCGCAGGGGAGGGCAGTTGGAGTTGATCATGCTGGCAGGGAAGCAGTTAGGCATCAATTAGGCCTGCAGGGGAGCGGATAGGGGGCTATCAGGCTGGCAGGCAGAGTGGTTAAGGATAAATCAGGCAGGCAGGCAGGCAGGCAGGCAGGCAGGCGAGTGGTTAGGAACCAGTAGTCCCGGATTCTGAGAGAAATATCTGACTGCTGGTTTTGGGCCTAAACTAACAGTCGGACATCTCCTGAGGGGTCCCAGATTGGATAGGGTACATACTGAGCTGAGGGAAACCCCCCTCCAGTGCATGAATTTCATGCACCAGGCCTCTAGATAAATAATAAATTGGTAATTAAATCCTATATTTTTGCATTATCCTTAGCACTATAATTAAATCATCTTTAATTTTTACAAATGACCTAGAGACCTTTTCCACTTTAAAGATGAGAAAACAACTACTCAGAATGGGAAAGAATTCTACCTAAACTCACAAAATAAGTAAGATAAAGAGCAAAGCTTTAAATCAGTCCTTCCTAGTCTTAAAGCCCATACTTTTTCCATTATACCATAGAGATCTCAGCAAGTAGTAGTGAGAAACAAGGGACTCTAACTCAGTGTAAAACACCTATCAATTAAAAAGTCCCATTGCTAATGACAGGATTACACTGTAAAGGGTCCATCCCGCCGGTTTGGTTATTTCTGTTTTGTTTCTGCAAATAAGGTTAGATAGCCTGCCACAGGCTACTCATTTCTCAAGATCCATTTTAAATGTCACTTAGTTCATGAAGCCTTCAATTAAACTGCTTACCTCTTGCTTGCAATCAATAGGACATTTGTTATTTTTAATATAATCTTTGTAATTTCCTAAACTGATATTTTCCTTCAGAACAGAGCTGTTTCTTAGAGTACCCACTAATGTCATGTAGCTATTTAAATTAAAATTAATTAATTTAAATAAAAATGTAACTGTAGTTTCTTAGTCCACTGGTTACATTTCATGGATTAAATAGCCAATTGGGTCTAATAGCTGCTGTATCAGATAATGCAAATCTAGAATACTTTCATCATCAAAGAAAGTTTATTGGATCATGATGCTGTAGATCAGGGGTTCAAAACTGCAGCTTATGGGTGAGATCTGACCTACTTCCTAATTTTGTACATTCAGTTTTAGAAGAAGGCACCCATTCTCATTCATTTGATCTTGTGTTTGTGCCACAATGGCAGAGTTGAGAAGTTCCAACAGACAATAAATGGTCCACTAAGTCTAAAATATTTATTATAAGATCCTTTATAGAGAAAGTTGGCCAACTTGTGATTTAAACTATAAGCTGCTTGAGGCTCAAAGTTCTATGTCTTTTTCTTTTTCCTTTTGGGGCCCTACTATATTAGGTTATATAATGAGAACCAATGTGTTAACTGAATTGAGTTGACATCAAATTATAAATTAATCTGTGATTCCACAGCTAGTAAGTAATAAGCTAAAAATATAGGCAGTTCATCTGATTCAAAAAAACTATGTGCTCATTTCACAATATCATGATGTCTTCTGATCTTCTGGGATCGTTAGTGAGTAAAAAATTGACGACGGTGTCACAAAGGGTAAGATTTCCTTTTTTAGGGCCGAGTAATATTCCATTATATAAATGTATCACAGCTTTTCTATCTACTCATATATTGATGGAAAATTGGGCTGCTTCCAAATCTTGGCTGTTGTAAATAATGCTGTAACATACATATTGGTACATATATTATTTTAAATACCGTATTTGCCGGCGTATAAGACGATTTTTTGGCCCTGAAAAATATGCCTCCAAGTGGGGGGTAGTCTTATACGGTGAGTATATAACAAACTCTGTATTTTGAGTGGAAATGTTAGGGGGTCGTCTTATACCCAGTCGTCTTATACGCCGGCAAATACGGTATTTTCAGGGCCAAAAAATCGTCTTATATGCCGGCAAATACGGTAAGTGGAAATATATCCAAAGAAATATTTACTTACTCTCAGTGACAGCATGAGTGGACCAGAGAACATTTTGCTAAGTGAAATAAGCCAGTCACAGAAAGATAAGTACCATATGACTTCACTCATGTGTGGACTATAATGAACACAATGAATTAACAAGCAAAATAGACACAGACCCATAGACAGAGAGCAGGCTGACAGCTTTTGGGCATAAGGTTGTGTGGTGGGGGGTGGGGGATGGGGAGGATTGAGGGGAAAAAAAGAGAGAAAAAAGTTATGGACATAGATAACAGTGTGGAGATTGCTGGGGGGAGGGTGGATAAAGAGAGTGGGGGAAGGTATAGGAGGGATAAATGGTGATGGAAGGAGACTTGACTTGGGGTGGTAAATACACAATATAGTGTACAGATGATGTGTTGAGGAATGGTGCACCTGAAACCTATATAATTTTGTTAACCAATGCCACCCTGATAAATTTAATAAAAAGCAAACAAAAAAAAAAAACAACAATTAAAAAACACACACACTAATGATGGCCATTAATCAGGGCCCATTGGCAAGATGACCTCTGGATAAGCTTTGTTCTCAAACATGCTTTCTACCTGTGGGTTCCTCACATAAGCCCAACCATAGCAGAAACTAAAAGGGGAAATGGACTCATTTGGACTCCTCTAATCTATTTCTATTATTCACCTTGTTCTCTTGGTTCCAGTTATACTCATCGCCCTTTCTCATGAACCTTCGAGGTATGCTTCTTCCCCATCACTTTATAGTTCCTTCTCTCCCTTGTCTGGGAGAAGTACTGCATAGGGTGGTCCACAGCTTGCACAACTGACTGTGGCAGCCATGGTGTCTACGGCTCTCTTACCTCCATATCCCATGGCTCCCTCTTTGGCTTTCTTCAAAACTATTCACTTTCATTTTCGCATGAGCCAGCTCTTGGTACTTCTAGTCAACTTTACTTGGTTACTTTTCCCTTAAAATTTAGATTCTTGACAAAACCGGTTTGGCTGTGGTAGAGCATCGGTCTGCGGACTGAAAGGTCCTGGGTTTGATTCCGGTCAAGGGCATGTACTTTGATTGCGGGCACATCCCCAGTAGGGGGTGTGCAAGAGGCAGCTGGTCGATGTTTCTCTCTCATCGATGTTTTTAGCTCTCTATCTCTCTCTCTCTCCCTCTATGTCTCTGTAAAATAGCAATAAAATATATTTAAAAAAATTTAGATTCTTACATAATATTTAACTTACCTACTTAGCTTATTGCTTATTTTCTGTCTTCCCCTACTAAAAAATAAATTCCATGAGGGTAAATATTTTTGTTGTTTTTGTTATTCTTCAGTGCTGAATAAAGGATCTGAATCAAAATCTTTAAGTCCCTTCCTCTGAATTTCTGTGCTGGTTGGCAGTCTAGACTAATGGCAGTCATATCTAAGGCAACAAGAGTGTGGTATCAATTAAATTAACAATACTAATGACAAGCATCTTGCCAAGTTCCTTGGCAAGCTCTCCTTTCTTCTCTAATCATAAGTGGGTTTAGCTCTATGTTATATTGAAATTTATACTTAAGTAGTTCAGGGAAATGAGGATTGTGGCTGAAAAGAAGAATAATGAAATTGTATGTGTGAGAATGTGTGAGTCTGTGTAAGAGACAGAAAGGGAGAGAACCTAAGAGTGATGATATTCATTAGAAATTGTGTGAGCTGTTAGATTTGGTCAAAAGATATTTATTGGGCAGTTGCCGTGTGCTGTTCTCACTACTGGTATTGTACTATTTTGAGGAGCTTCTTAGAAGTTGAAAAAAACTCTATTTGTTTCTTCCTATAAACAGTTTTTCATTTTCCCCCCTCACCAAAAACAAACAAACAAACAAACAAACAAACAAACAAACAGACAAACAATAACACAAAACCCTAGAGAATATCCATAAATCAAGTGAACAAACAGTGAGAAGTAAATGAGGGATTCTGTTATTCCTCTGAATTGTCCCTACATTTTCACTCTGTAAGTATACTGAAAAATCAGTGCTATTCCTTCAAACCATTCTTTTTACCAGAAAGAAACAATATCTGACTGCTATTTCAAACAATTGATTAATTTTACATAATTTGGACAGATAAGAAAATTAGGTTTAGTGCTGAAGAGCATAAAATAGGTTTAATGTGAAATGTCCTTGCTGTACAATTTAGTGTTGATGCTAATCTTTTAACTGCCTTTGAAGTAGGATTGAGAGCTTTATAATAAAGGTAATAAAGCTATGTAATTTAGACTCTATATTGGCTGAAATTGAATAATTAGTTCAGGATTTCTTAAATTGTATGTTTGGGTATAGAAAAAAAATGAGGGCTTGAATCCCAACAACACAGGCTAATAATTTAATTTGTATTAAATTTATACAAAAAAAATTAAACTATACAAATTGATGCCTATTCAGTTGATGCCCAGGAGCTACTAACCACTATTGTTCAGAGACTGACTCCAGATTAGCACAGAAAGAAAGCTTATAAAGCAGAGGAATTTATCCAACATAAAACAATCTACCTTTAGAAGACAGAAGAAAAATAAAAAGTTATAAGAAAATATATAATCTAATATTCAATTAATACTGTTAACTTTTTAAATGTATTCATCCATATTTTCCCATGCCTTATTTTAAAAATAATGTTATATGTTTATGCTTGAAGCAGACTTAACATATTAGAAACAAAACAAACAACAAAAACTGTACCTAGTTATCCCAGATCTTCTGTTTTCCTTTGCTCTTGGTGCTCTTACACGATTTTCTAAATAACTTACCATAATAATAACATTTATCATTTCAAGTTCAAATTGTTGGTGAAAAAATTATGAAAGCCTTTTTCTGCCCCCTTGACCCCCTGACTCCTACTGTCTAATCACCGCCTTTATCTCTCCCTTTATTCTCCTCAGCTTTATAACCTCTCTTTAGGGGCATTACAGATGTAGACATCCTCCTGGAGAGAAAAGCTCCCCTCTTTCTTTTTTTTGGCATTTTTAGTTTTAAAGGATGTAGAAAACATCCTGGGACTCAAAGCAAATCATCCCTGACTTATTTTTAAGTATTGAAAACTTAAATACTATTGAGTTTTCTTTTCAATGTGATGAATTTAATAAACTCGCTGGTTTTGAAAGCTCCAGAAGGAAGGTATTGGGTTTCCCTTCACTTCATCCAAATGGCACAGGCTTTGCAAGGATGAGATTTGAGGTAACTGACCCTTTACTTGACCTACAGCATTGTATGTGGAGCAAGTGCAGGAGACTCTGAGGTGAAACAGGAAGTCATGAATAATGGAAAAGATGGGCCAATGGTAGATTATCAGCTGGTAAAGTAAATTTATATGATTTTTTTTAAAGAAGTCATTATTAGAATGATTATAAAACCCCCAGTAATGATTTAGATTCCATTTAAATAAAATTATCAACATATAAGCATGTCTAAGTAAATGTATAGTATCATTTTCTTTTTGAAATCCTTTTTTAGAATTCTTCTCAAAGCACTGAGCTCATTTTTCTTTTAATTATTTCAACTTAATTATAGTCCACCTTCACCTTCTGAGCAATGAAGTTGATTTTCAGGAATGGCCCAAACCTTTTTCACCAAATGTAAATAATGGGAGAAGAGATCAGGCTAGCTAATATTACGTTTTAATAAAAAATAATTGATAAGTATTTAGTATTGGATTGTATTTTTGTTTTGTATTGCAAATACTGCCTATAAAGGCAATTCCAAACCTTGTTTGAATTACTATTGTATTAAAGACTATATGTTACTTGCATCATACCTACTCTACTCTCTTTTCTTTGAAAGTCTTTTGTTAATAAGAGGAAAATTCTAGAATAAAGAGAAGACAGTGTCACTGGATTTGCCTTTCTTTTAAAAAAATATATTTTATTTATTTTTTTGACAGAGAGGAAAGGAGAAAGATACACAGTTAGGAACATTTATGAGAGAGAAACATTGATCAGCCACCCCTTGCGCACCCCCTACCAGAGATGTGCTTGCAATCAAGGTACATGCCCTTGACCGGAATTGAACATGGGGCCTTTCAGTCTACAGGCCAATGCTCTATCCACTGAGCCAAACCAGTTTCAGCTGGATTCACCTTTCTTGTTATACTGCTTCAGTGAGTCACCTTGAGGAGTTTCTATGCTACTAGGACAGTTCAGCAACATAAGGTTTATGAAATGACTATAAAAATTCACATACAATTTTTTTCTCTGAGATTTTATCATGTTTGGAATGAGGCTCTTCTCCAGTAATAAAGATTATTTTATTTTAAACCTTTAAGTCATGTGCAAATAAAAACAATGCATGATTAAGAAATTTAATTTCACTTTTGACAATGGAAAGTCCTTTTCTTTCCAGAAAAACAAATTACTACTCTGAGTTAATTTTTCTCTTATGGGTGATAAAAGAAAGGGATTGTTTTCATAGATAATAACCACTGATTTTAATATTAACTTATTATAGGAATAAATTGCTATTTTTTATTTAAAACAATAACTTCCTTTGTAGGTTTGGTTGGATGTTAATACAACATTATTAATTATGAATTTTGTTCTGGGCACGGTCTTTTGAGTTGGAAGGAGTATTTTCATTTGGCATATTAAACCCATTGTGTGTGTGTGTGTGTGTGTGTGTGTGTGTGTGTGTGTCTAAGGGGGAGAAAGGGAGAGAAATATCAGAAAAAATTTAACCTCTAATTTTGGAGGTTACACAAAATCCAATTGACCTTTTTAAAAGCACCTAATTGTCATGCACCCAGGTACTTTCCGGGTGTGAACTGGCAGTCAAATATCACAAGAAAGGTTATTCTTGTTATTTCAAAACCTGTTTGAACCAAGAAGTATTGAGTGTCCTTGGGGAGACTCCAATTAAGCTCATCATGCTCTTCTTTTTAATTAATAAATTAATATTTGTCAAGTGTTTTGAAGATGCTAACTGAAATGTATGTGTTAGTTAGTATTATTTATGAAAAGCAAATAAAGACATAAATGCTTTCTATTTTCTCATAGGTATATCACTTCAGCAGCCTAGACTTTATGAACCCAAAGAATAGTTGTATTTGTATTGTTTTACAAAATGCACAGCACAAAGAAACATTTCAATTCAGAGACACAACTGATAAGCGCTAGATAATATTTTTCTCTCTCTATCCAGCCTGTATTCTCTGGTTTTTATCAGTGCTACGCTGTCTCTGCAGAATAAAATTGAAGTGGTGTGTAAATCTCTAGTAGTGTTTCACAGTGTTTTTTGCATGGCTTAAGTAAACTTTAGAATCATATGAGAACCTTGGACTTATGTATTCATTGGAAAGGAGAATTTAAGAAACATAGGAATAGAGACTTGTTTTCCCATGAAACTCTTTACTGAAAAATTTTTAATAGAGTAGCTGTTTCACTATACCTTAGTGATAAAAAAGAAAGTTCAGTTCATTTTAGCTCAATTAAATTCTGACCTCACTGTTACAGTGCTCATGGGTAGATAGCTACAGGAAAATACTGATTGAAATTGGAAAACACACACACACACACACACACACATATAATAGAAAATGGCGGGGACTGTGGCCACTAACAACTTGGGTTCTCCCCAATCTGTGCCTCATTCATAGCTGAGACAGTTCAGAGCCAAGAGACCCAGGACTCCAACACCAGGAGAATTTCTGAAACTTTGAAACATGTAATCTTTGTTATTGAACCTAGTGTCGCTGCAAATCATGTTTTTAAATATAAAATTGCAGGAGGTTTTGCAACCTTTAAATCTTTTCTTGTCATTTTGTTTCTGTTGTTACGTTTTGCTGTGTTAACGTCGTCTTCACTTGGTAATATTTACAGCACCTAAATCAATGTTTAAGACACACAGAATATTGAAGGATCAACTCGACTTATTCCAAATACACTTTAATATTTTGACGGCCAGACCAGAGTTCGAGAGCTGACTGCTCTAGAATGATAATGAGAAGTTTAACAGTTTTATGATGGCTGAAGCTGACTTTATGAAAGTTGATAAATTTCATCTTGTAGGTTTCAATTTCTCATTCCATACCGAGAGATGGGGAAAATACGTTGGTACTGCATTTCAAATTGGCTAGATCAGAAGGAACAGCAGCTAAAATCCATTACAACCCAATTACATCCATCAGCTGAAGCTGTGTGCATTCACTCGTGAACATCAGCATTTAATCCATAAAGAGGAACTAATGAGAAATTTGAAAATGGAATCCATGCATCAGTAAGTTTGGAGAGATTTTTCTGGGATTAATGATCTGCCAGAGCATCTTCAACATGCTGGAAAGATATTCTCTCTGGGTTTGTTTACTGACCAAGAGGAAAAAAAAGGGAATTTCCTTCTGTCTACTCATCAAATATTTGAAGGAGTTTATTCATCTTACTCCTGGAAAATAGAATGTGGGGTGCTTTGGAAGTAAGGTACACGTTAGTGAACACTTCTGTATCTGAACAGGAAAAATTAAATTATTAGGTGGCAAATTCCCACCTCAATATGAGGTGCAAGTATTCATAAGTTATTGCAACTCCATAGTCAGAAAGCAGTCATTTTTGCTTGAGTCCTGGGAGTCTGTTTAGAGTTGCCTAAAATAGCAACAATTCTATGATCTAGAAATTTTAAAAAATAGTTTTCTCTTTTGTTTTATTTTTGGTAATTATAATAAATATTCTCCTTGTTGATTTTCAATTACTTAAAGAGGAATAAGGAAGCTTACAGGTGATGTGGCACAAACTTGTTTATAATTGTATAACTTTCTATGTATAATTTCTGACTGTAAAAATATATGGTGTGTGATAACTAAATATTGGATGAAACTTGATAATTTAGGGAGATTTATTCTAATCTGGGAATAATTATTTCTGTCATCATACAGTTCAATGATATATCTGAGGGTAGGATAGTGTAGTCATTCAGATGAAAGACATGTATATGTAGAGAGTGGGAGGACCTCATCCCTAATAATGTTTGGAAGGATATTTAGTTTACATTTTAAATCACATAGTACAATATTATATCTTCCTTTGTTTTCTGGAGTTCCTGGAGTGTGTTTTTCTAAGTAGCTGCGAATATAATGCCTCATGATGGCTTTAATGAAAGTTAAAAATGGTATGAAATTAGAGTCCTTATTTTTCCTTTGAATGTAAAATTCCAGTGAGATGTTCATCTTTTTACCACCTTTATAAAAATACAATTCAAAAGGCATACAAAGAGTTAGGACTTTGTATTTTTTGACACAGGGGAGCCTTGGAGAATTTCCAGTGGATGGATAATGTACACCTTTCTGAAGGTTACATTGGTTGCTGTGAAGATTGGATTGGGGTGAGATAATGAAAAGAGGGTGTGAAGATCACAGTCAGACTATATTTTAAGTAAGAAAATATTGGCAGTGGAAAGAGTATTGGGAGAAGAAGCATAATGAAAGATATATCAGGAGTAAAACCAATAGAACTTGGCTATTCTAAAATCAGGATTTTGTCTAGGGCCACTAAGATGGTGGTGGTGCCATTATTGGGGAAGGTGCACAAGTGGAGGAGGAGGATTTAGTTGCCCTTCCTGATTTCCTCTTAATATTTTTAGAATCTTTTTAGAATCCATCTATTAAGAAGAGGTGCCTAAGTTACCACCTGTATAGTGATACTTCTAAGGGACTGGCTATATCTCTGGGTCAGCTAACTAGTCCTTGTACCCTGGTCCCATCTTAGTGAAAAAAGAATTCAAGTGAGAAACTTAAATTAGAAATGAAATAGGGAGTCTTTGTAAATTTCAAACATATCATCAGGCATTTTTCATTATATTTGAGATTTACTCAGAAGTATTTATGTTCATATGTGTTTAAGGGACCAACTCTGACTAAGAAAGGAGTTGAAGAATTCAGGCTGTTTCAAAGTTGGATGAAGTTACTCTGAGATTGGGAGAAATTCTTGATTGGTAATTTCTTCTCCTCTGGGGATTTCAGTAGTTTCACAAACAATGTATAGAAATATGTATGTTTTAACCTCTTAGTTACATTTAGTTCTGACCCCATTGACTCAAAAAGGACAAAGAAGCTTGAAGGCCATGTTTGTGTGATGGGTAAGAGTGAGAAAAATAATTAAAAACATAACTAAAATAGGTACAGATGGGAAAACAGATGCAGATATGAACTGTACAGATAGATCAACCAACTGTGTTTTTAATGTGGTTACAGTTTTCAATAAAATGAAAGTCTATAAATATAAAGTGTCAGGATTTACAATATTTAAAAGGGGTAATATAATTTTTAGATGCAATTTCAGACTCTAGTATAACACATTCTTGAAAATTCATGAAATGTGTAACTAAATAAAACAAATATTATAGTAAACTATGTGAATGGCTTACTAATCCTTAATTTATTCTTCTGGTGTTGTGATTATATTTTCTGCTCTCTTTATATTATTTCTCCACTCTCAAGTTTTCTCTTCCTCTGCTCTTCCTTTTATTTATTTAGCAAGTCATAAAAAGAATAAGCATTTCATTTAGACACAAATATTGATAATCTTTATTAGCAATTAAATAAGGGGACTTTTTCTGAAGTTACTTCTTCCTCCTACTCCCACACCCCTATAGCACCTCAAGGTAAGCTTACTGACACAGCAATGGATAGAGAGTTGTCATAAGACTGGTTAAGGTATTCTCTGTGAATAACAGTAGGCTTGGGTTTTATTTTCATTTCTTTTACTGTTTAATTTTGAAATAATTCTAGACTTATAAGAAGTGAAAAATACAGCACAGAGGGACCCAATTACCATTCACCAAGTTTCCCATAATGATTATATTTTTTTTATATCTATAGCACAATGTCAAAACAAAGAACGTGTGTATATAGTTTTATGTCATTTTGTCAAATGTGTAGATTGTGATATCCACCATTACAATCAGGATACAGAACTATTCCATCACCATAAATGTCTATTAGTGCCATCCTTTGACCAGTTTGCATGATGTAGTACAGAAACCTTATCATTCTTTAAATTTCTTTACCCTTTCCTATATGTAATGGAATTATCTTTAATATTTTCTCTAACTATATTGAGACCCACATCAGATAACATTACTTTCTTTGCTTTGACTGTCAACATCATTTATAAAACTCAAAAAGAGCAGGAAAGTCTATTGAATTACTCTTATCTTTGCCCTTTCCATTGTTCTGCCTTTTTGATGCTCTAAGAATCCTTCCTTTACCATACCCTTTTTATTTTAAGGACTTCCTTTTGCCTTCCTTTTAAGGTAGGTCTTCTGTCAACAAATTCTCTTAGTGTGCCTTCATTTGAGAGTTCCTTGATTTTTCCTTTGTTCTTATAGGGCATTTTCACTGGGTGTGTAGAATTCTGGATTATCAGTAATTTTCTTTCAGCATTTGAAAAAAAATTGTGCAACTGTCTTATCTAGTTTCCTATTAGAAATTCACTGTTACTCAAGTTGTTTTTATCAAAAGTTAGGTATAATCTCTCTCTTGCTACTTTCAAGGTTTTTTCCTTTGCCTTTTTGGTTACTGTTGTTTGCTTTCTGAAGTTTATGATGTGTATTAGTGTGGATTTCTTTGGTTTAATCCTATTAGAAACCTTCTACACTTCTCAAATTTATAGGTTTGTATCATTTCTCAAATATGGGGAATTTTTAGGTATTATTTATTCAAGTACTTTTTTTCAACCTCACTCTATTTCTCCTCTCCTTCTGGGACTCCAGTGGCACAAGTATTAAGTCTTTTATTATAATCTTACTAGAGGCCTGGTGCACAAAATTCATGCACTGGGGGGTAGGGGGAGTGTCCCTCAGCCTAACCTGCACTATCTCCAATCTGAAACCCCTTGGGGGATATTCAACTGCCTGTTTAAGCCTGATCCCACAGTCAGACATCCCTCTCACAATCCAGGACTACTAGCTCCTCCTATCCACTCGCCTTCCATCCTGCCTAATTGCCCCTAACCGCTTCTGCCTGCCATCCTGATTGATGCCTAACTTCTCCCCTGCCAGCCTGATCTCCCCCATCTGCCCTCCCCTACTAGGCCAATAGCCCCCAACTGCCCTCCCTCCTAGCCCAATCACCCCCACTGCCCTCCCCTGCTGACCTGGTCACCCCCAACTTCTCTTCCCTACTGGCCCAGTCTTCCTCACCCCCAATTGCCCTCCTCTGCCAGCCTGGTCCCTCCGAATTACCCTTCCCTGCCAGTCTGTTACATTTAACTGACCTCCCCTGCAGGCCTGGTTCCTCCCAACTACTCTCCCTCTCCTGCCTGATCACCCATGGCTGTCCTCCCCTACCAGCCATCTTGTTGCAGCCATCTTGTGACCACATGAGAGTGGCCATCTTGTACAAGGACATGATGGTCAATTTGCATATTTCCTCTTTATTAAGTAGGATAGGTCCACAAGTTTCTTATTACTATTTCTTTCATTTATTTTCTTTCTGTGTTTCAGATTGGGTAATTTCTATTGATCTATCTTTAAGTTTTCCAATTTTTATCCTCTATTCGCTGCATTTTGCTACTGAGTCTCTCCGTTAACTGTTTTAAATCTCAGTTATTGTATTTTTCATTTTTAAATTACTTTTGGTTCTTTATATCTTCTATTTATTTGATAAAACTGTTTTCCCATTTTTTTCAAGCATGTTTGTAACAAATTGCTTGTTGAAGCATGGTTTTTTTTAAATTTTTTATGATGGGTGCTTTAAAATTCTTGTTAGATAATCAAAAACTTGGTATCATTTTGGTGTTGTCATCTGTTGATTGTCCTTTCTCATTTAAGTTGAAATTATCTTGGTTTCTGGAAGGGGATGAGTGACTTTTAGTTATATCCTGGGCATTTTGGCTATTATGAGATCCTTCATGTTACTTAAATCTTCTGTTTTAGCAGACCTCTTCTGATAGTGTGTTAGTGGGGCAAGAAGAGGTACCACATTATTAGTGCCAGTTGGAGGTGGAAGTCCAGATTTCTCACTAGACCTCCTTTGATACCTCAGGAAATAGAAGAGTACCTTGCTCCTGTTTGTTAGTGGTGGGATTTCAGGCTCCCCAGCAGCCTAAAACATCCCTGGCTAGAATGTGTTACTATTCCCATCTCTATTTACTATATAAGTTGGGGAAAGCCATATTTCTTTTGGATAATATTGGCAGTTCCAGCTTCCAACATGCTGTCTCAGTGATATAACCACAGTGAGTGGTTGAAGAGTGCCTGTTACTGCTTGGAACTCTTGTAAAAAATCAATTCAACATAGATGTATGGATTTAACAATGTCTTTAAGAGAGCAGAATATATATATATATATATATATATATATATATATATATATGTAAATTATATATATTTAATTGATTTTTTTTACAGAGAGGAAGAGAGAGGGATAGAGAGTTAGAAACATCGATGAGAGAGAATCATCGATCAGCTGCCTCTTGCACACCCCCTACTGGGGATGTGCCCACAACCAAGGTACATGCCCTTGACCAGAATCGAACCTGGGACCCTTCAGTCTGTAGGCTGACGCTCTATCCACTGAGCCAAACCGGTTTTGGTGAGAGCAGAATATTTTAATATTGTTAATTTGAATATATTCTTTCTTTACTTTTTAGTTATACTATTTTTTTAGAGCCAGTCTAGAAAATCTTTCCCTACACAAAGGTTACAAATATTTCTCCTTGGTTCTAACTAATTTTATATATGAAGTTGGGGTCAAGGCTCATTTTTCCCCCCATATCCCTTCTTCTTAACACCATTTTTTGAAAAAAAATTATTTGAAGACTATCGCAAAGATTATTCAATACCATGATCTTTTTGTTGAAAGCAATCACTCTATAGGTGAGGGTGTATTCTGGACTCTTTTTTTCTATTGGTTTACAAATCTATTTTAGACCAATCCCATATTATCTCTCTCTATATAAAAGCCTAAGTGGCCATCTGACCACTCGACTGCCAGACTGGTAGCTATAACATGCTATGACCACCAGTAGCAGATGCTAGGCACAGGAACTGCTGAGCTGCAGTGACTCGGCAACTGTGGTTCTTGGGTCATGCAAGAGATGAAAATTACAATAACTGAGATTTAAAAAGTCAATGGACAGACTCAGTAGAACTAGAGAGGAGGGAGCCCGATTCTGTGGTGTGTCACATGAGAACCACCCTCTCGCAATCCAGTACCCCTTATGGGATATCAGAGAGCTAGTTTTGGCCTGAACCCAACAGGCCAGGCAGGCCAAGGGACCCCACCAGCGCATAAATCCATACATTGGGCCTAAGCTTTATTGTAAGTCTTAAAATCAAAAAATAAATAACAAACCTTCAATTTTGTCTTCTCCAAATTGTTTTGGCTATTCTATATTTTATCAGTTGGCCAATATTAATCAGAAATTTTCTGGGATTTGGATTGTTACTATGGTTAATCTATATATCAATTTTGAAAGAATAAACATCTTAATATTGTTTTACACTCACAAAATGATATTTCTCTCCATTTATTTATACATTCTTTAATTTTCAAATTATATTTATAGTTTTCAATATAGGTATGTTGCATAATTTTATCACATTTATTCATAAGCACTTTATTTTTTTATTTTTTTGTGTGCTCTTAAAATGCAATTTTAAACTTTCATCTTTAGTTATTTGTTGCTAATATAGAAATATAATTGGTGTTTTGATGTTGCTAACTTCACATTAGATTTTTCTACACAGCCAATCATGTCAAATGCAAGTATGTGGGGAGCGGCCACAGTGTTTTGACAGATTCAAGTCTTGGACTAATGAGAGGACACAGTCCTCTCATGGTCATGTGCAAGTCCCAGCTTGGAGGGCAGAGCCCTCCCAGCACAATTGTAGCCAACAGTTATAGTTGTAAGCTACAGTTATAAGCTTGAACCTATGGTCCTAACGCATGGTTCCACGTGCCTGAGTGATGTGGGTTTGATAGAATTCAGATGCATGTAATTGAGTAGGGTCGAAACCACAAGAATGTTGTAAACATCTTGACCACACCCTTACTTTACCTCATGGCATCTGGCTATAAAATAAAGACACGGTTGTAGTCCATGGTGCTGTAGCTAGCTCTCCATCAGAGAGGACAGTGTCCCACTGAGACCCAGCTTTCATTCTCTTGTCTGTCTTTTCTAACTCCTTCAAGGCCCCCACTCATGCTCACCTTTGGCTGCGCAGGCACTGCACACAAGTAAAAAGTCTCCCTCCCTCCCTCCCTCCCTCCCTCCCTCCCTCCCTCCCTCCCTCCCTCCCTCCCTCCCTCCCTCCTTCCTTCCTTCCTTCCTTCCTTCCTTCCTTCTTCCTTTATTCAGAATTTGTGAATTTTATTTGCTTTGCTTGCCTTACTGAACTTTAGGATCTTTAATATAATACTGAATAGAGTATTGAGAGTAAATTCTTACATTGCTCTCAATCTTGGGGACTCATTTATTTCAGCATTAGGTATTAAGTATGAGCTTAGCCGAAACCGGTTTGGCTCAGCGGTAGAGCGTTGGTCTGCGGACTGAAGGGTCCCGGGTTCGATTCCGGTCAGGGGCATGTACATTGGTTGCGGACACATCCCCAGTAGGGGGTGTGCAGGAGGCAGCTGGTCGATGTTTCTCTCTCATCGACGTTTCTAGCTCTCTATCTCTCTCCCTTCCTCTCTGTAAAATATCAATAAAATATATTAAAAAAAAAAGTATGAGCTTAGCTATAGACTATTGTACATGCTATTTATCATGTTAAAATTTCTCATAATAGTGGTTGTGTTTGTTTTAAAGAAGTGTTAAAATTTGCCAAATAAATCTTTGGCAATTTATTAACCTTTCACTTTTTCAAGAACCAAGAAAAATGTGTTAGGGTCTCCTAATTTAATTGTACTTCCATTACTCTTTTCTTATATTGGTAACATTTTTGACATATGTTTAAATAATGTACTACATGGTGCATATAGATTTCTAAAATTTATATATAACAGGATACTAGAGGCCTGATGCCTGAAATTCATGCACAGGTAGGTTCCATAGGCCTGGCAGGTGATAAGGGCCAATCAGGGCCTCTGGCTGCTGGTCAGGGCCTTCCTTTGTTCCGCACACACATCATAGCAAGCAGTTGAACTTCCAATAGGTCGAACTCCTGAGGGGACAATTTGCATATTAGCCTTTATTATATAGGTTATTTTTTACAATAAGTACATTAGATTTATAGCTAGAATTTATACACTCAATTAATATGCAAGATGTGATAGATATAATGACAAATTGTAAGGAACTTGGCATTGAAGAAATAGTGGACATGCAGCCTTTTCAAGAACAAATAGGACAAATAGAATAGATGAAGAATTATGCTGTAAAAGAAATTCCAATTAAATTCATAAAGTAAAAAAAATATATAGCCCATATTCTCTAAATATAATGCAATAAAATCAGAAGCTTAGAATATACAGAAAAACTTCAACAAAACTTATTCTTCTAAATAAATTTTGAAGAAAAGACAGTCTAAACAGAAATTAACAACTACTTTGATGCTGAAAGACATTATTGAGAGCACAAATTAAAATATGTAGTATCTGTACAAAGTCATATTGAGCTGACAAATGAGAACATAAAAATATATATTTTAAAATAAAAATGTAATACAAATAAATTATATGTGCATAAGTAAGAAGCTAGAACAAAAGCAAAGCTAAAGAAATTGAGATAAAACTAGAAACTAAGTGGAAAACAGGATTGAAAAATAGGGGTAATCAATAAAAACTAACTCTTTAAAATTATCAATAAAATGGACAAATTTGGATAACTCTCACCAAAAGAAATAGCAACAAAGAATAGTATGTATGCTAAATATAGTACCAATTTAAATGTTATGTTAAAAATGAACACTTTAATAGAAATCATTTTCTATGATACAAATTACTAAATTTCACTTAAGGAATGGTAAAAAATGTTGATAGTAAAAGGTGAAAATATTGGAAGCTTATTTGCTCTACAAATAGGATCAGAATATTTTATGAGTGAGGCTAATTTCACTTATAAAAAAGAAATCATTTTCTTGTAATACATGTTTTTTTGAATGATAGGAAGAAATAGAATCTTTCTTAAAACAATATATGGGTGTAATATAACACTGATATCAAACCTGAATAAAAATAACACATAAAAGAAAGCTCATGAACCAAGATTTGAAAATCATAAACTATTTCCAAATTAATTTTAGGGATTTTTAGCAGGCTACTTATATATTATGCTAAAAAGTGCATACTCCGATTGCAAAAGTTTTTAGATTATGAAACATGTTGCATTAATATAATAGTACATTAACAAATTAGGGGAGAAAAATATCTCAATATGGCTATATGAATCATTCGCCAGCTATCAGGCTGCATGGCACAAACGAGGCTGGCACAGGGGTTAATGAGGGACAACCACACAACTGAGCAGCAGGTTGCATGGGGCGACCAGGCTCAAAGGGGGGAACAGTTGGAGGCAACTAGACTGGTGGTGGTGGGGAATAAGGGGTGACCAGGTTGGGGGGTGGGGCGACAGTTGGGGACAACTAGGCTGGTGGTGAGATGAGCATAGTTGGGAGTGACTACACCTGCAGGGATTGCAGTTGGGGGTTATCAGACCAGCAGGGGGGTAGTTATGTGCGATCAGGAAGGCAAGCAGGTGAGCAGTTAGGAACCAGTAGTCCCAGATTGTGAGAGGGATGTCTGACTGTCAGTTTAATGGATTGGGCCTAAACCAGCAGTCCCCTGAGGGGTCCCAGATTGGAGAGGGTGCAGGCTGGGCTGAGGGACCTCCCCGTGCACGAGTTTCATGCATCGGGCCTCTAGTATATCAATAATTATATGTGTTATTGAGTCATTAAAAAGAAGCACTTAGTAAACTTGTTATAACTATAAACTTACAATTCAGCTTTCAAAGTCTATCAGAAACCTTAAGAAAACATCTTCTATAATAAAGAGGTAATATACAAATTGACCCTTATGCCCTTGTACAAGATGGTCACCCCTATGTGGTTAAAGATGGCTGCCACAAGATGGCTGGCAGGGGAGGGTAGTTGTGAGTGATCAGGCTAGCAGGAGAGGGAGGTTAGGAATGACCAGGCTAGCAGTTGAGGGCAGTTGGTGGGGACCAGGCCTGCAGGGGAGGGCAGTTGGGGGCGATAGGGCCAGTAGGGGAGGGAAGTTGGAGGCAATCGGGCTGGCAAGGGAACAGTTAGATGTCAATCAGGCTGGCAGAGGAGTGGTTAGGGGGTGATCAGGCTGGCAGGCAGGCAAGCTGTTGGAAGCCAGTGATCCCAGATTTTGAGAGGGATGTCCAACTGTGGGATTGAGCCTAAATCAGCAGTTGCACATCCCCCGAGTGGTCCCAGATTGGAGAGGTGCAGGCTGAGCTGAGGGACAGCCCCCAACCCCCCACTCCCAGTGCATGAATCTCATGAATGGGGCCTGTAGTCATAAATAATAGGAAATATTTTGAGTGTGGTAGAATAATATACCTCCCTCCAAAAAATAAAAAATAAAAAATTCCAAACCCCAAAACCTGTGAATATGTTACCTCACATGGTAAAAGTGACTTTGCAGATGGGTTTCAGTTAAGGGTCTTGAGATGGAGAGATTATTCTGGAATTTCTGGGTGACAGAAAGCTAGAGCATGAAGGCAATGTGATGATGGCAACAAGGGTTGGAGTGAGGTAAAGAAGGAGCCGTGAGCCAAGGAATGGCTGGTAGAGGGAGGGACAGAATCTCCCTGGGAGCCACCAGAAGGAGCCAGCCCTGCTAACACCTTGAATACAGCCCAGAAGATTATTTTGGAATCTGATCTCCATAAAAGAATATATTTATGTTTTATGTCACAAAGTTTATGCTAATTTGTTACAGTAGTACCAGAAAAATTAATACCAAAAGAAGCTGCAATAATCCAGATCTGAGAAGAGAATCCTTCTTATTATGTTTATTGGAGATATTAGACTATGCAATACAATGAAATTAAAAGAATGTATGTCTCTGTGTGTACACACATGTATACACATACAATATATGAAAAAGACAAAGTGTCTACAAAATAATCAATGAGGATCAATGGGAAAAATATCAGAACTATTGAGAGTCCAGGAAAGTAGCCAGATAAAAAAGCAATATTGAAAAATCAATAACTTTCTTATATACTAGCAATGACTGATTTTAAATGTAATAGAAAAATGGATCCCATTTAGAATAGCTACAAAGCATGATTAAGGGTGATCAGAAGCTTGTAAAACCTATTAAAAAAAAACTATTGGAATTTACTGAAGGTCATAAAGCAGGACCTGAAAACGGAAAAAGATACTTATGTTCCTGGTTAAAGAGTTTGCAGTGTGTGAAAGAGGCATATTTTCCCAAATTTATTCTTGTTAGTAAGATTAATCTGATAATTAAAATCTGTGATGTTTCTAAATTGATTATGGAGAAAAATTTGCAGAGTTAAGACAATGTTAGAAAGACCAACTAGCAACTAGTCCTGCCAAATATAAAAATCATGTAGAATTAGAGCAATTTTAACAGTTTCATTATTATAGGAAACAATAAGAAAATTGATGGTACCGAATATAAAGTTAAAAAATGTTCATATTTTTATGAAAACTCAACTTACCAAAACTTTGACATATGTAAAAGATGAAATATCTTTCATTGATACTTTGACAACTGTTTACCAATTTGGAAAATTTTATTTATCTTCCTCCATAATCTCATTACAACATAACTTACTGAAAATGGGTTCAAGAGCTAGAGAACTCACCTCTAAAGTTTTTAGAAGAAAATACAGATAGATTTTCTTATGTATATATAGATTGTCCCATGCATGAATATATTAATTTTATAATAATTTCATTAAATAATTATGTCAGTTTTTATTTATTTTATTAACATTATTATTATTTGTTTATTTTTAAACCTTGCCAAGACAATGCCACCAAAAATTTTGGTTGTCTCCCCCAAAATAACTGGGAGAGAGAAGAGATATGTGTCAGTTTTTAAAAGATGTGTTTTCCAATCACATTGTTCAAATATTTTTGTATTCTTACTGATTTGGCTATCAGCTTGAGCTATCAATTATTGAGAAATGTGTAATAAGTTTCTCACTATAATTGTGTATTTATTTTCACTTCTGCCAATTTTTGCTTTTTGTATTTTAAACCTAGGTGTTCCTGGGAATATAAACTTAAATCATTGTATCCTTATACATAGGGTATGTTTCTTGTAAATTGTCTTTAGTTGTTTTTTTTAATTCTAGTCTCATAATCACTGTCTTATAATTGAAGCATATATTACAGTTTTATTATTTAATTATCATATATTTGAATGTGTATACCATCTTGTTATTTGTTCAAGTTTTATCTCATCAATTAATCACTTGAATAGTATTTCATAAAAATAGATTATATACAGCTAATTTCTTAATCTCATAGTTAAAAATTAAATTGCAGCATAAAGTATAAGTTTTGAAACAAGAAATGCATACTTTAAAGAACAGTGATACTATGAACTCTGGGAACTAAGCTGGTATTTTTAATGAATTTCTTAGTTCCAGAATGATAATGAGATATGAGAGTTCAGGTCTGTTAGGAAGCTAAGGTTAGAAGGGTATTATTTGCTATTTTCAAGTACTGAAGTTGATATTCTGATTGTGTGTCCTTATCCCTAAGTAATAAATTTTGAAGAAGTCATGTCTAATCATTAATAAAAAATTATTTTTGTTTTTTACTATATATTTAAACCTGCTACGTAGAGCTGACTTATTCCTAGCCTCAAACTCAGGGAAAATATAGATCAGGTTCCCATGACTCTTCTGATCACTGTTAAAATCGTATGGTCAAAATTTATAAGCAGCTTTAATTGATAACTTTGTTTTTACAGTTTGAAAGAACACTCAAACTTTGAACTTGATCTTTTCTTTCACTTTCTTCCCTCTTTATTTGGGTCAGCTGAGGGTTGTACCATTGCCTTGAGTGTGCCTGTGGATTTTTCCCTTCTTTGTCCTCACCTTGTTTCTCCTTTGTCCTTATCCTGCTAACTGTGGTTTAGGACTCTACCAGGGCCATTGCTGGGGAAAGAAGAGGAAAGGACTTCTTTTTGAACTGTGCTATGGCTGGGGGCTTCTGCCCTCTGGTTCTGTCAGCTAGTTAGCATTGACTTTCCCAAGCATGCTTCCATAGGTTCACAGAGGCTCCTATTGGAAACATTGAACTTGCTGTTCTTAGACTTGGCACCACACTTTCCCCCCCCCCCCCCCCCTGCCTGCTTCTGTTCCTGCCCTGTTTGTTTCTTGACAATTCCCTCTACACAGATGCTCTTAGAGTTTCCTTAGCCTAATAGAGACAATTTCTTGCTCTTACATTGGTCAGTGAAGTAAAGTACTCCCAAACTTAGAGAAGATATAGCAACTTCTACGAGTAATCCAGGTGAAATTCTTATTTTGACTCCAGGTAAAAGTGAAAGCACTATTTTCTCTCTCATTTCTTTACTGGATTGAGGAGACAGTGCTCTGAAATCCTCCAGAAATCCTTCTTATGACTTCTGACATCTTCAACAACCTTTTTCATTTGATGTTCATGAGATTCCCTATTAATTCTGGGAAGCTACTTTGATATATTCGCTTTATCTCTCTCATAAAATGCTTTGGTATCAGTCATCATTTATATTTTAGCTAGCTACTCAGTTAAAACTGCCAAGATATTAATTCATTCATTCACTCATTCATTCATTCATTCATTCATGTATGCATATATACTTGATAAATTTTGCTTATTTATTATGTGCTAAGCACTTCTTTTGACACTGATAAAAGAAAATAAAAAGGCCAAATTTCTGCCTTCTTTCTAGAGAGAGGCGATAATAAGACTATATATGCTATCTATCTATCTATCTATCTATCTATCTATCATCTATCTATCTAGAGAGGTAATATGCTAATTAGTTCTAACAGTGTCCCAGTCACAACCAGTGAACAGGCTGTATGCGCACTGGAGCTGGTGGGCAGGGATGGGGGCAGGGACTTTCACCCCCAGCAGAGGTGTGCACAGGCTTGCTCAGCACTAATGTCTTGCTGCCTCAGAAGTGGAGGCTGCTCCTGATGGAGGCACATGTAGGCAGGAGCTGGTGGGCGGGGACACAGGTGGGGACCCTGGCTGAGTCGCCACAATGCAGCTTGAGCAGGCCTGGAGTGGACACAGACATATTTTTGTTGTTAAGGGACTGGAGTTTGTGTTCATAAAAACACATTGGCAACTGTGGCAGCTGTGGCAGCTGTGGCAGCTGTGGCGGCTGGCAGTGGCAGCAGCAGTGGGGTGAAGGGGGTGGTGTCTTATCTTGATCAGCCTGATTGCCTCCTCCAGGGGGAGCGGACCTTAGCTATCAGTAGGACACCCTCTGAGGGCTCCAGGACTGTGAGAGGGAGCAGGTTGGGCTGAGAGATCACCCCCTCCCAGTGCACGAATTTCATGCACCAGTTCTCTAGTATTATATATTAGATGATGGTAAATAAATGCCTAAAAATAAATCAGAAAAGAAAAATAAGAAGTGAGGTGGGGTTATGGAGAAAATTTTAAATAGAGTGGTCACTAGATAATGATCTGAGAGAAGAGCTATGTGCAAAGAGTGTTGTAGACAGGTACAACTGAAGTGAGAGCACACTTGACCTGCTTGAAGAACATAAACAGGCTAGAATATCATGGCTAGAATATCATGTGCACAGTTGTAGAAAATGAAGGCACAGAATAAATAGGGGAAATTGTATAGAGAGAGACCTGAAAACTATACTTTTTCTTCCCCCGAGTGACAAAAGAAAGCATTAGAACGATTAGAATAGGGGAATGACTTGACTCAAAGTTTTTAAGTGATCATTCTGCCTTTGTATAAAAATAAACTTTAAAGAAGATAAATGTAGAAGCAAGGAGATTAATTAGAAAACTATTGCAATATGTGAGGCAAGGGATGATGATAGATTGGATCAGGGAAATAGCCGAGATGGTAAAATATAAGGTAAGGTTAGGGATGTATTTTGAAAGTAGATGTAAGAGGGTTTGCTGACAAATTTATATGGAGTATGAAAGAAAGAGAGGTGATAAAGGTAATACCAAGATTTTTGGTCTAAGCAATTGAAAGAATTAATTATAATTAATGAACATGAGGGTATAAATAGATTGATGGGGGCTGCACCAAGCTAGTGAATAAGGCCACTGGTTCATTTTTATTTTTGCATGCTTCAGTTAATTTACTAAATATATATCTTATTGGAGGTGTTGAGTAGGTTGTTAGAATCTGGAGTTCAGAAGTATAGTGCTGAGGTCTTAACTCAAAACATTAATTAGAGTGTCACCAGAGTATGCATGACAGGGTTGGATCACCAAGGGAGGGAATAAAAATAGAGAAATAGAGAAGAGAAGAGGTTTAGGGATTGAATCCAAGTCACACAAAAGGCCAGAACTATGAGGAAGCACCAGCAAACTGAATGTAGGCATGACCAATGAGATAAGAAGAAAACAAAAAGACAGGAGTCCAGGAAGCCAACATAATATTATAGGAAATGTGGAGTCATAGAAGGATTAGATTAGAGGAGGTGAGTGGGGACCTAGGCTTCTATTGTCCCTGGCCTTAGTTGTATAAAGAACATGATGAGATTAATTCTGGTGACTCAAGGCAGATAGACACTGAGATCTGAGTGTTGGGAGTGAAAAGGAAGAGATAAAAGGCTTTCTCCTCCCGCTCCCTGAAGTAGTACTAGGGACCTGTGGGGTAGGTCTCACTCTGAGATCAGGACTTCTTTGTGATCCTTACTGATAAGTGTAGGAATCTTATTTTATTTAATTTTCCTTCTCATTCAGAGTATGCCCAGATTTTTTAAAAATTACATTATATTGAGTTACAGTTGGTTTTTAGAATTTATGCTGTAGAAAAATACATACCATTTGATTTTGATTCAATTTTATTTTTATGTCATTTGATTAGTTTATAATCATGGTCATAAATCTATTTCTGCTTTTTAAATCCATAAATATTGCAGAATGATTAGATGAAGTTTAACATGGCACAAACTTAACCCATATTTTGAGTAATGGGAAATATTGAGAAAGAATGCTTCTTATTTATAATGCTATTTATTATATTTATAACTATTGATTAATATAGGAATTAATAAAGAAAAATGTATGAATTTTAACCCAGTTAAAGGACACTCCAAATGAGTGTTGCAAAGGAGAGATGATCTAGAAATTATTAATTAGAATCTAATGTTTGATTTTAAAGACAATTCATATTCTACAGCCTTGGTCGGCAAACTGCGGCTCACAAGCCACATGCAGCTCTTTGGCTCCTTGAGTGTGGCTCTTCCACAAAATACCACGGCGTGGGCAAGTCTATTTTGAAGAATTGAAGAAGTTTAAGTTTAAAAAATTTGGCTCTCAAAAGAAATTTCAATTGTTGTACTGTTGATATTTGGCTCTGTTGACTAATGAGTTTACCGACCACTGTTCTACAGCATTAAGATTTAAAATTGAGAATACTGAGCCTTATTGTCTCACACATTCTGTTAGCATTTCTCTTTTGTGTTTGTTGATGTCAAGTCCACCGTTCTGACAGGTGGCTCCTCAAAGTCCTCTTCCCTGCGCTTCTCAGTCAGTAGAAGTGACAGCCAGAGATGAAGTAGAAGAACTGGCAAAATAAGAGACAGATAAAACTCACTGAGTGTCAATAATGAATTATGTCAGGGTCAAGAAGAGAGTTGGGCCACATAATTTGAAAACTTATGTTAGGGGTGTATGTGAGGAATCCGTTTTATTGGTCTTACTTTAGTGTGAATTTCAACATAAACAAAAGTCAGAAAACGATGTCCTTAGACATATTAGTAATTCCCAGTTAGTAAGGAATTAAATTCTGACAGGGTTATAAGATCTGGTTAGTATTTATTTCCTTTGATCTCTTCCTCTGCATGCTCAGGTCATGCACACACCCCTTTCTTGTTCTTTATTTCCTGCATTTCAATCATTGCCAGCAGCAGTACAACCTGATTTGTATGTACTCTAACTGCCAGCACCTTATTAATTTATTTGAGAAATATTTATGGAAATTTTTTATGCCCAGGTACTATTCTAGTCACTGGTGATTTAGCAGTTAAACAAGATGGTTAAAGTCCCTGATCTTATAGAACCATCCATTACAGTGTGTTTGCTGACAGGAGGGGAGTAGAAACAATAAATATGTAAGTAAATAATATGCAGACTTGACATATAAACAACAGGAAATCCAAATTTTTTTATGAATCACATAGAGTCATGCACCTGTGTTTGAAAGATATGTGATCACACAGTCAGAAGGAATCTCAAGGATATGTGATATAAATTATTTTTCTCACTTCATTAGAAGACAATTTGAGACAGAGATGGTGATTGTACATTGTATAAAGTCAAACTGAAGTAGGGGAACTTAGCAATTACTACTAAATCAAATTATATATATATATATATATATATATATATATATATATACATATATATATATAATTTTATCCTTTAAATTGAATATATATATATATAATTTTATCCTTTAAATTGAATATCTATATCTATATCTATATCTATATATATAGATATAGATATAGATATTCAATTTAAAGGATATGTTAACCCTCACTAATAATCAAAACCTTTTCAATTATTCAACTCCCTAAGTTGTGTAAAAACCCCAATTGTATGTATCAACATTATTCCTTTGTAGTATAATTGTTGGTAATCCTTTGATTACCATATTCCTGCTTTCATGTTTTAAAGTCCTCACATTTTTTGTTCCACTTTTCAATTATAAATGGTTACCTTCTTTTCTTTTATAGACAAAAGAGTGACAGAAATATGCAAGTTCCTGAAAATATAAATGGATCTGGGTATCAGTGACTTCTAAGAGTCTATTTTGATGTGGAAGTACGTTTTAAGATCAGATCACTGAATCTGAAACAAGAGTTTACTGTTTACTTTCGTACAAGCTAAAAGCCTTTAGTAAACTTAACTCTAAACTATCCACATTTCACATTATACTTACTGGACAGTAGGTATTTTTATTTATTTTATTTTATTTTTATTTATTTTATTTTATTTTTATTTATTTTATTTTATTTTTATTTTATTATTTTATTGATTTTTTACAGAGAGGAAGGGAGAGGGATAGAGAGTCAGAAACATCAGTGAGAGAGAAACATTGATCAGTTGCCTCCTGTACATACTAAAGATGTGCCTGCAACCAGGGTACATGCCCTTGACCGGAATCGAACCTGGGATCCTTCAGTCCATAGGCCAGTGCTCTATCCATTGAGCCAAACTGGTTAGGACTGGAAAGTAAGCATTTTTAAAATCGTTTATGGTGACTATTTCTGTCTTCATGCTACCAGAGAAAATAGGATCTTGCGGTATCATGGGAAGACATTTCAGGGATCGCATGAAGGAGATTTGAGCAATAATGGCAAGATTTATTAGAGGAAAAACAAAGGAACAGCTTAGGATAGAAGAGGCCAGGTCACAGCAGCATGAGTAAGCCTAATCTGGGCTGCCTAGACTCAGAAGGGAAAGTTACAGTGGCAAAGGAGAATCCTTAAAGCCCACTGCTCCTCTGGTTGTAAGTCTCATGGTGAATCTTAGCGTTTAGAAGAAAAGAAAGCAAGAGCACAGCATGAGGGAAGGAACGGCTTTCAAGGCACAGATGCCCTTGAAAAAGCTGCTGTACTCTATGAGGTGCTTCCCCGTTGTGTCCTACAGCAGAAGCCGGTTGATATTGTTGGTCTGTTCCCAGGTACACCATACCCAATGTCTTTTTAATAGCCAGGTGGTTCAGCTCCTCTCTGTGGAAGAAGTCCAGCTTCTAGGGCTGAAGGCCTGCACTTGTGCCCACCAGGTCCAGGAGGGTCAGAACCCAAAGCTGCAGTACCATTACCCCCAGCACCCAAGACTCCAGTGGTCCAATTCTTAGCTGTGCGATTTGGGAAAGTTACTGAACTTGTCTGTGCCTCATTTCTCCATCTGCACATCTGCTGCCAAGGCTCAGTGGCACCTCGGCCACATGGCTGCCCCGGAAATGTGACTTATATGGACCCTTGTTACGTTTTAAATATATTTTCCTGGATTTGGGAAGGAGCTGGCTTTCTTTCAAATCTCTTTTTCCCGCTCTTCCTGGTGCTGTGCTAGTAGCCCTTCCCACTATCTAACCACTTTCCTAGATTTTCTAGGGTTTTGTGCCCTTATCCGAGCTGATCTTTTCTGAGATTTTCCCAGGCTCGTCTCTTCTCCCTGTGATTGCCATTTTGGTTCCTATTGACCATGCCTTATAGTTTTTCTTCTTCGTTTGGCTTCTGTTGTGTATGTGCTTAGTAAAAGGACTTTCCCCTGCTCCATTTTTTCCTTTCCCCTTTAATTGGGTAGATACCCTGAGGTGACTATAAAGCTGCCTCTTTCTAATTAGGCTGGTTTCCTTTGCTCTCTTCCCTTTGTTAATAAAATTTATTTTTCTTTTAAAAATTTTAGAATTAGTTTACTTCTCTGGCTCTAGAGTTTCTTTACATTTGTACTTTTTTTTTAAAGTATCCAAACTAAATATATAGGATATAGGAAGAGAATTAACAGCACTTTAGCATATCTTAAAAGAATCCAAAGCACACACACATACATAATTACACTTGGCTGGTCAAAATCTCAGAAAATCATTTTTAGTATCTTCTATCATTTTACACATTGTTTTAAAAAATCAAATCATAAGAAACACTGGTCTAGATGTTATCGAATTAATGCTAGATGAAGATTTTTCGTATATTCCTGAAACAAACAACAATTTTGCTTTCCATGAAATTCCAAATCTCCTTTGTTTTCTTAAGAGAAACACACCACTTGCCAAATTCCAACATACAATCATTTGCATGGGCTTATATCATCAAATATATAAGATTGCGAATAAAATGTTCATAAAATAAAAAAATGTATAACATAAAGCAGGAGATGAAAGAAGAAAAAAATTAACCAAAAATAAGTTGAGGGACATAAAGTAGAGGTAGAAATGCATTTCATACAGAAATATCCATTGAAGTCCTCTTCACTAAGAGTAGAGCAAAGGATGGGTTTCTTGTATTCCTCCATAAAGAGGACCCCTCTCCTTAGATGCAAAGTAGATCAACCAGGTATTTCTTTTAAAAAGCCACAATGTGCCGAAACCAGTTTGGCTCAGTGGATAGAGCGTCGACCTGCGGACTGAAAGGTGCCAGGTTCGATTCCAGTCAAGGGCATGTACATTGGTTGCTGGCATAACCCCAATAGAGGGTGTGCAGGAGGCAGCTGTGTCGATGATTCTCTCTCATCGATGTTTCTAGTTCTCTATCCCTCTCTCCCTTCCTCTCTGTAAAAAATCAATTATATATATATATATATATATATATATATATATATATATATATATATTTTAAAGCCACAATGTAAGACAAGGATGTGCATTTCTGTAGGGGCCCAGAATTGGTGGCCCAGAAAGCAGTGTTCTCACAATTAAATCAACACTAGAAGCAACTGAGTGACTCCTAATAGGCAGATAGCCAGACCTCACACACCTAGGAGATTCTTATTCAACAGTCTGGAATGGAACCCTGGAATATGCTTATAACAAGCATCCCAGGCGATTCTGGTGAATGGTGAGGGACATATTTTAGAGCTGCTCAATGAGAGTTGTTATTTTTAAAAATACTTGACATATGATGCTTCCAAGGACCGATATACTAATATATATAATATATACATGGGCTTCAGAAATCCCCCGACTTTCCCTCCCATTTGAAGAAAACATTTCAGAATGCAAATCAGCCAGAATGATGTTGGAGGAATAACCTTACATCTGCTCTAATGATTTGTTTTTAAATAAATAATTTGCAAATTTCACTCTTTGAACTCTCATTACTAATATATCACTTCCATTATATTCCATAATTGACAGCAACATACCACTATGTCACCAATGTGTACAAATTACCTAGAGAGAAACATGTGGACTGCATACCCTTCAGACAATGCTTGACACATATAATTTCTTTCCATTTTTAAAAAACAGATATTGGGTGAAATTAAGACTGAACTACCTGGCAGATACCTAGAATGTAGCTGGGCTACATTGCCAATTAAATCTGAACAATATGTTTTAAGAGCAGCCAAGCTGGGTGGAAGACTTTTCTTTTGTGAAAATGAAGAGACTTAACAAGGATGTGCACTGAGATATGGGGCTTCCCATTCCTATTTCCCGTGTCCATGTCCAACGTTTTCCTTAGAATGCATTTTTCAATCCCCATACACAAATAGGCATAGTCAAAGTTATATCTCAACCCCAGAACAATATCTCTAAGTCTTCCAAAGAACACTTGGGTTTGAGAAATGTTATTTGCTGATGTCCCTTGCAAGACAACGGATAGTAGCAGTGATGGCTGGATGATGAGGCTAGCTCTAAAGTATTGCTTCTCAAAATGTAATCTCCACACCAGAAGCATCAGCATCACTTGGAATCTAACAAACCGAAATTCCCAAGCCCCACCCTAGACCTACTGCATCAGAAACTCTGGCCTTGTTTTGAGCAATCCATGTTTTTATAGACTCTCCTGGTGATTCTGATACATATAATAGTTTGAAAACCACTGCTCTCTAGAATACTGAAATTGAGGAGACCTGGGAGCGCCTTAGTTTTAGAAAATTCATTTACAGTTTCTTTCTCTGGTAACACGGAGGCTATATGTATAAATATGTAGACATCAACTCTCATTATAATGAACATTTCTATTTGATTTATTTCAGATTGTGCTCATTTTTATTTATATTGTTCATTCTTTAGGACAGGTTGTAAAATGGTTGCCCAGTTGCTGTGGCTCAGTGATTGAGCATGACCTCTGAACCAGAAGGTCATGGTTGGAAGGTCACGGTTGGATTCACATCAGGGCACATGCCGGGTTGCAGGCTCCATCCCGAGTAGGGGGCATGCAGGAAGAAGCTGATTGATGATTCTCTTTCTCCCATCTCCCTTTCTTTCTCTGAAATCAATTTATATATATATATATATATATATATATATATATATATATATATATATATTAAAACTTAGAAGTAAAATGGTAGCTGTCAGAGAGACCTATCTTTTTTGGTGTGTGTGTGTGTAAATTTAGTACTTTAAAAAGTATATATTTTAACACTGTACTTTCAAAAGGTTCTATCCAATTCATGGCCAGTTGCCATGCTCCTTTTTATTTTTTGTTTGTGGTGTGTGTGTGTTGATTCGTTATTGTGTCTTTACTTATTCAGAGGTTTGTGTCTCTACCTGGCTCCCGGAAGCCTTCTGTAATAGTTCTTCACGTCCAAAGGATATTAATTTAAATGGTAATTTTTTTCAGCCTCATTTCCTCTTATGTTTTCTGATGCTCCCTCATTGGAGTGATTGTTCTTGTATTTTACCAAATGCATCTTGCCCCTTTTCACTTTTGGTCCTTGCTTATTATATTCTCCTTTTCTGGGATGTACTTTCATTCTCCTTTCACATTTTTTCGGGGGCAGCTGAAATCCTGCTTGACAAACCGAGCCCAACATAATCTCTCTAGCCTTTTTGGGGAAATGCCATTTGGAGAGATGACATCTATATAATGAGAGTTTTAAGCTCCCTCAAATGCAGGGCTGTATCTGCTATTCAAATGCACAGGCTTCAGTGAAGTGTCTTCTACATGGTTGGTACTTCATACCAACCAAGAGATTAATTTTCTGTTGATACAATCTATTGAATAGGTTTAAAACTTCAGTGCATATTAGGTACCAACTGCCTTTTAAATAAGTTGACTCGGCCAAGTTTGTCTGCCAGATGGAATCAGTCTTGCTCTTGTTCGGAAGGAGTTTGGCAGGAAAATAGAGTCACCATCAAATGCACTGCTAACAGAACCCACAGGGGATTTCTGGAGCAGAGATGTAAACTGTAGATGAGCCACCTCTGAGGGGATTGGTTAGAACCCTGCACAGAACAGGAACTCTGCTATGGTGGCCCCAGTTAATCCAGTCACAGGAAGGGTGAATTCAATGTGGGTTAACCTAGCTCTAGTTACCACCTGGAGCACCACTGAGCTGGGTTTCTGAAGCCAGCTGTGCCTCCCAATGTCTAGAAACACCATGTCCAATGTGATGTGTGGAATAATTTCAGCCTGCTATTCTTTATTTTACTTTCACAATCCTCACACATGTGTCCAGTCAGTCCTATGTGCAAGGAATTGTCCAAACCATTGGGGTAGAGAGTGAACAAAATTGACAAAGATCTGTGTCATTCTGAAATGTATAGCTCACCTGTGTATTCATACACATACATACCATACCAACTGAATGATCTGACCAAGTGGATTGCACTGTTATACCTATCAGGAGTATGTTCTAAATATACCACACCTTTTCCTAGACGTGTGTTTTAGGTGTATGTTCTAAATATACCACATCTTTTCCTAGAGGGTTTTCCAGTAGCAGCAACAACTCATATCCTGTTGAGTAATGACATGCACTTAGATGGGTAATGACACACATTTTAAACTGGGTGACAAATATTAAGTGTTCTCTTTCTTTCTACAATTGACCCGGTTGTAATAAAAACTTATGATTTCATTAGCCAATACTTTAGTGAATTTTTTAACTGCAAGTACTGTCCAGAGGGGGGTTTGTATGCCTCTGAATACAGGAAAATATCTCCTCTTTGTTCAATACTTTCTCTTTGACAAAATGCTCCCTTATGTTACTTAATTAAAGAAACTACAATATGGGATGCATATTATTATTTCCATTGCACAATTGAGAAAATGCTCAGAAAGTTTGAGTGGCTTACTCTCCTGTCATTCTCAAGGCCTCCCTTTTCCAGCCTCACATGTTAATTCTGACTTTACTCAGCTAATAGTTTGTACTGAATTCACCATCAGAGGCTGCTAGCAAGCAAAGTTTTAGTTCATAAAGCTCAAACATCATTTTATTAAATTATTAAGAAGTTAGCTCTTTAATTCCTCTGAATGATTGATTTAGAAAACATAAATCAGACTTATGACTCTATCTGGCAGGAAAGTAAAAAACAAAATAAAAAATCACTCTAGGAAATGTGCAAACTTTGTCAGTGACTCTATCATAAAGTCAATGAAAACCCCAAGACATCTTTAATTTTTTCACTGTAGAAAAGGTCATCTGATTAAAATGAGTCTTTGATGATAACTAAGTTGTTATATGGAAGGCAGGAAAGTAGTGATTTATAGAGTTCACGAAGAATGTTCTGGGTAGTGTTAACCATCCCAGCACTCAGAAATAAGCCACCCTGAAACATCCAGCAAAGGGATTACTAAACTCATTTTCACATGCTTGTAACCTAATTAGGTCTTCAGAGATGGTCTCCTGAGGCCAAAGACTAACAATATGCCAACCTACAGTAATGCCTTATTCACATTACAAAGGGGCTCTCCGTCTTTCAGGAATAACAGTTTCATTAAAGGAAGCAAATTCCAGGGAAAACCAATCAGGTTGTACATAATTTACATCCTTCCTTTTATAAATGATCCTCCTGGCTCTCTCTTTTTTAATCTTCCTGAAAGTTGGTTGGTTTTTTAATCTTCTTTAAACTGTCACTTCCTTTCCTTTCTCCCATTTCCTCCAAGTACAGTCATTTTGATATATCTGCAGCAGCCAAGAACCCATTGCTGAAGACGTATGTTCTAAATATTTTCATCGGATTCCATGTAGCTACATGATGTGTAGAGACATTTTTCAGTGGTGCTGGGTACTGTCTTGAGGATTCAAAAGTACCCCTTGAGGCACAAAATCCTCTGTGTTAAACCTCAAATAGTAATGTTCATTTCAATCATCTAGATTATAGCTGTAGAAATGTCCTACGGGTTAGATTTTTATCACCAATGACACTTCTATATCCATGCTTGCTTGGGGTTTAAGGCTTCTTAATATGTTTTTCTTTAGCAAGCAACCAGTCTAACTCACCTGCTATTTCTATGAAATAGAGCAAAAATGTGGCTTGATGAAACTTAATAGCTGATCCTTGTTTAGATATAATCTTCTCAATCAAGTTATTCCAGCAGGCACACCTGGTTTGTCCTGTAACTGCTTCTCTGGAGTGGAAGGCAGCAGATGAGTAATACGGCTGAACCAGAGGACAGATGAAGCCTTAGGCTGGGGTAAGGCAGGTCCTGATGGATATGGAGTGCCTTGTGGTGGAGTAGAGTGATGGATAAACCCCTTGCCACAACACCCCATCCCTAAATTGGTTCAAGCTGGATGATTACACAAAAGGCTCACAGAAAAAAACAAAACAAAACAACAACAAAACACACACACACACACACACACACACACCAAAAACCTAGAGCTCAATTCAAGTAAATTTGAAAATAAAAGAGTGAAGCAGTTGTAAACAATTACCACCAGGATCAACTACTGTGCAAATTACATACTTGTGTGTATATTTTTCTCCTTAATGGCACCACTAGTTCATTGTCATATGAAATATATTCTAGCGAGACTCCTGTAGGACTAAGCCTTTTTAATGACTGAATAATTCTTATGATCATCACAGTGAACTATAACTCTAAACCCTTTCTTTTTCTTATGCCTATATATATTACACACAGTTTTATGAGTCTTTTTTTCACCTTTAATATATCAATTATTTTACAGCCACACTTAATAAAATAACTGGGTACTTTCTACAGGGCATGGCTTGAGGCTGATGAATTGATACCTCTGATATATGAAGGGTCACCTGTGGCTCAGATGACATAAAATGGGGAACACAAAAAGTTTATTCTCTTAACGTGGACTTCAGGAGGTGCTTCTATATAACTCTGGTATTTCCCTTTGATGGTTTATTCTCAAAGATGCTTTCAGTCTATGAATAGCATGTACTGATTAAAAGCAACTTGTTTATCAAAACACCCATGTAGTTGAGTTTCATGAAAAGTGCACTGTTTTCTCATCAAAACCATGGTCGTATCATGAAAACCCTCATAAATCATACTCCAAGCACAGCTCCTTAACTGCCTACTGTTTTCTTTTCAAATATTGCTTGTTAATCTTCTTGACAATTCTGACAGTCATGTGCCCGAAGCTTTGAATTTCACATGTTGTAAGCAACTTAAAACTTCAAGCAAAAAAAAAAAAAAGAAAAAAGAAAAAAATTAATACATCCATGGTAGAGACCCAAGATTACCATGAGCTGTGTCATCATAGGCAGGCAGAGATCAAAGAGGAGATTTTTCTAAGGGTCTAGAAATTCTTCTTTATTTAAAAGAAGAGATAGTATCTCACTATTGCTGATAACAGTAGTAGATGTGCATTTTTTAGAGCCATACATTTTACATTCATTTATTTTGATATTAAAATTGTTATATAAGTTAATATTATTATCTAAAGGCCTGGTATCCTAGATGTTGTAACACCCTCCAGGTATAGGCAAGTTGTGGAAGAACCAGGAACCAAGCTTAGATGTTATTTCAAAGTTTGACTTATTTCCATTTTTCAAAGCTAAACGTGATTCAATTTGCCCTTTCTAACTTGGTAGGCAGCATAATACTTACTTTTCGCTTAATATTTAAAGGAATCAGTAAGCCTTACAATCTAACAACTTCAAAACTTTTCAGAGAGGCCCTGGCATCAGCCACCATTGAATTTGCTCTTACAGAGAAGGCTGGTGGAGGTCTCTATCATCTCTGCCCCCCTCTTCCTTTAGGAAAGAGCTCTGTGTGGTGGGTGGAACCTGCTTCTTCAAACCTAGGGCTTGTGGTGCATCCCTCAACTGCTCTCTCTGTCCTCACTCACCTGTAACTAGATACATAAAAGGAGGAGAGAGAATCTGAACTTTCATATGGAGCCACTGAGGAGCACCAAGTGCCAAGCTAATTGGAAAAATTATATCTCCAGGTTTAAGTTCTATCAGATGAAAAAAATAGGGCAATATTAGTGCCTAATTAAAATTTAAAAATCAGTACAGCATTTACAGTAGTTGGCAAATAGAATGAGTTAAATAAGTGTTAACTACATTAAATATAGCAGTAAATAACCATGTTAGCTTATTCTATTTGCCAAGAATATGAATGCCATGGTCATTGACATGATGAAGGATGTAGCCTAGGCTTTCCAACTCTCGGCACACAGCTTTTCTACCAGCCCATGTTACCTCTAACACAACTGAGGCAACTTTGCCCTGGCTCCTTGCATGTTAAAGTGAGCTCATTCCCACCCCACCCTCTCCCCAGCATCTCAGGCATCCAGAGTTTTTATAAAGAGGTGATCATGACATTTCTGTTGGAGGCAGTAGGCTAAATGCAACACTTATGTCCTCTCTTTCCTCAGAGCCCCTTAAAATTATATCAATCTACAAAAAAGTATAAGTCCATAATAACAAAGAAAATGACAAGTTCATCAATAGATAAGAAGCTGCAACACATTTGCAAGAGGAGCCAAATAGGTATGGTTTCTTCAAAAGCACTTCTTCATGTATGTTTCTAGAAAAAGTTCCAGCACGCAGTCAGCAGTTATTTCTAGGATGCATGAGTGGGTGAATGAAAAGAGCAATCGGGACATCTTATTTAGGCACATGTAAGCAAGCATCAGGAAATAAAGCACACGAGAAGCATAAACATGGTTCTCTCTGGGCAGCAGGACTCCGAATGGAGAAAGGCAGTGGCGATGGATTATTGGTTTTCATTAGGTTTACCTTCATTCTTATTTTTTAAACTGTATTCACATATTTGAACAAAGACAGAAAATTACTTAAAAACAATATTTTAAGATAACAAACTTGAGCAGTAACCCCTCTGTAATCCTTTCTGTGGGGGGTTGTTTCTCTGTTTTCTGTGACCCGCAGGGAAAACGACATGTTCCTGAAAAAAGGAGCTGGGGATTAAGAAATTAAAAGAAAAAAAAGAGACCAAGACACAGAAATAGATCCAAGCTGGGACCCAGGTGGGGGGCTATCACTCTGATGGAGAGACAGTCACACCCACCACAGACAACACAGCACATTTATTTCCAAAAGGGTAATGAGAGGTTTCCCTGAAAAGCTTAGAATCAAAGGAGTTTTGGGTGTACCCAGGTCCTATTCATTCCCTCATTCCTGGGATTTAGCATATCAAGACCTGGGTAAGTCTAGGTCCTATTCGTTCCTCATTCCAAGCACATGGATAAAGATGATAATGGTCTCTGACATTTTGGGAAAACCTGTTCCCAGGGCATGGTTCTGCCTAGCCTTGAGTTCAGCTGATAATAATTAAAGGTCATCCATGTGCATTCCCAAGGGACCCTCTAACACCTTTTGTTTTTGCTAAAGGAAGCTGGTTATATATACTGACCCCAGAGGCAAGTCCCAAGACTCATGCGCAATGATTACCTGACAGAATCACAATGTATCTGGTGATCATTCTTGTAGGTAGAGGTGGGGAGGAGATTATCTGTGAGTAAAACTGCTGAAGATCAAAGGGAAGTACCGTATTTGCCGGCATATAAGAGACTGGGCGTATAAGACGACCCCCTAACATTTCCACTCAAAATACAGAGTTTGATATATACTTGCCATATAAGACTACCCCCCACTTGGAGGCATATTTTTCAGGGCCAAAAAATCGTCTTATACGTCGGCAAATACGGTATATAGAGCCAGTTAATTTGTTTTGAGAAATGGGCTATTTTCAAGCAGCTGTGATTAATTACAAGGACCTTAGGAGAGGGGGAAGTGATTGTCCACCTGGGAAGAGCTGTGCATTTCATAAATATCTGTAGAATTAAAAAAAAATCAATGAGCCAAACCAGTTTCTATACACACTTCTGGTTTGTTAAGTCAGAAAAATCTCACTTTATTTATGTCAAAGAATTTTTTAGAAGTGCCTAAATATCTTTTTGATCAAATTGGATCAACAGGTTTACTGGGATAAGGGGAGATTTACTTACTGAAATGGGTGTAGAGTAACTATTATATCTATACCACGTTTGAGAGTTTGAAATTGATTGACTAATAAACCCTGTTCTTTGGCTTAGTGGGGGAATCTGGGAAGAAAAGGGTGCAGCGGTCTAGTCACCACCATGTGTCCAATCCGTGGTCAGGCAGGTGGAGTGATGGAGAGTCCAAGGGGGCACAGAGGGAGGGCGGTGCTCACAACAGCAGCAGAGAGCTCTGCTGCATTTCCCAGTCAGAAAGCCAACCTGGCAACAGCTGGGGGCCTGGTCACTCCCCAGAGAGAACTCACAAATAAAAAATCTGGGCGCCTCTGCTTGAGAGGTTGCGGGAGGATCAAAACATACATATTCAAAATTCTCTGTTTTTATTGAATCTTCCCTGATTTATATATCTCAGAAACCTATTATTATCATCATTCGCTTACAAAATGCAAATGCACTGTTTTCCCAGTGAACATTTTGAGATAAACACAACCAAATTGCCAGAAGGCTTTATTCCCCAAGGCACCCCTTGCATGCAAAATCTGGCTGTCTCCCAGGCTCCATTTGTTAAGGTCTCCTCTGGTTGTGTCACTTTTCTGTCTAACCTATAATCTGCCTTCACCAGAAGCAGGAGCTCGAGGGGGTCTGATGAGTTCAACAATTGAAATAGCATCTCTTCATTTTCTCCTCCCCTGTCCCAGCTTGTGAAATGTTCCCCTGGCATAGCTGGCAGCCAAATAAAAATAAAGATCCTGTTCAATATTCCTTTCATTGTTGTACATATGCGGTATTGGCATTTTGCATGTTAATATCTGACACTGTTTTTCTAATGTGTTCTAAACTGCCAGTTCATTTGCATCATCTCTCAGTGATCTCCCACCTGTGCAGCAATTTTTTGGGGAAAACATAACCATTTATGTACCTCCTAAAACTTGACTCTGTAACAGAGCCTGATCCAAGGACAGCTCATTTATTTTCTACACATTTCTCACGTAGGCTTTGAATTGGGTTCTCAATGCTCATATCCAGGGTCCCTTATGCTCTCTCTGCAAACCAAGTGAAGCTTTGAAATGCTCCCACTCATGGACCTTGCTGAGCAGCTTGATGGTGCCCCACACTGTGGTTTGCTGGTGTGTGCACTGTCAGGTGCACACTACCTTTGTGCACATGCTGCTCCAGTATTTGTGGTAAGATAGTTGCTAGAATTGTGAGAACAAAGGAACAAGCTCCGGGTGTGGGGCTATGCTTATGGTAGTCTCAGGAGTAAGAAAAAAGGGAATCTGGACGCTGTAAGTTCAGAGCCTGCAAAACAAGTGCATTTCAACAGTTTTAACAAGTAGGATGTACCTCTGTTATGGAATTGTCAGAATTTAAAAAATCTGTTTATTAGATTTTATAATCTAAGAAGAAAAAGAATGTCCTATTTATTCTTCTGTATTATAAAACAAACATCTTGAATGATTGAGCTTTACCTTATTTGCCTCTGCATTAATTGAGACTAGAATGCAGAATCTGGTTTAGGAAGATGCTGATTTTCAAAGTGAACTGAATTGAAGTACTAGAGTCTTCAGTTTAAGACCTGTGTACCTGTACTAGACAATCTAATTACTTATTTATTATATATTTGCTATTTTTCACCTGCTTCTTTCCAATAAGAAGATAATCTCCATGACAACAGGTATTTTTTGTCTGATACTTTGTTTACTGGTGGATCTCAAATGTCTATAACAGTGCCTGGCACATATTAAATGCTCAGTAAATATATATTGAATAAATGTATGAATATTTATTCAATGAACATCTCTGCTCCCTTTATGAGTCTGAGTAACCAAATTAATCCTCCTGTGAATAGCTCCAAATCTTTGAAATTTCACAGAACAAATGCATTATAAAGAAAACAGAAAGATAGGAGTGCCCAAAAAGTGAGGCCATTTTGTAATTGTTAAATATGGACTTCGAAAAATAACAATGAATATCCAAGGGTATTCCATAAAAAGACTTCTTTTAATGACAGATTTTTTTTAGTGCAAAAATACAAAATAAATGAAATAATCTAAAATAATGATTAACCTCTCAGAGAAGACTGATGCTAACTGAAGTCATAGATCAGCATCCATCTGCTGGCAAAGTTTCAAGAGCTCCCCCACTCAGAGAACCACAGTCATTCTTTCTGAACTGAGATGGGTCAGGCCTAAGGACATGCTGGATTTAAAAAAAAGATAACATTGTGTTGTGACTATCAAAGCAAAGCCTTAAAGGAAATTTGAAAGATCATCCAGTCCAGTAACTTTAGGCAAGTGAAATTCTAAATCAAGCATTGTTGGGTGGCTTCCAGTTGGTCTGATCCCTCTGAGTGCCCTGATGTTTCCAGTGCTTAGAGGAAGCTCTCACCAGCCAGCTGGCCTTGTGAAAACTTTTCATCTCCATCCCGTTTCCCCATGGAAGCCTGACAAAGGAAGAACAGAACCCAGAAAATAGCTCTTGATAATCTCTTTCTCTATCCCTGTTTGTCTTCTTTTCAGCAAATATTTGTTTCTTCAACTTGTGTAGGGAATAATGGGAGTAATCCAGTAGTAATTTGTGAGATATCTTATTCTCTCTTCCAGCAAAATGAGGAGGATTTGTATCTGTAAATACACTGTATATGTGTGTAGAAAAGAAGAGGAAACTGCCCAAAAGTGCTTGCTAAAATTTCAGGATTGGCCAGGGATCCTCTCAGACCTTGTGGATTCCTAGCCTCTGCACCATTTCTCCTCTTCACAGCTGGAATTTCTGAATCCGTCACCAGTAGTTGACTTCATTCTCAATTTCCCAGTTGCCAACTTCTGCTCTGATTGGAGGCTGAACCTGAATTTGTTAAAAAAAAACTATGGCTTTTATTTGGCTTTTGAGCTCCAGTTTCTCTCCCTGTCAGCCTTATCTCCACCATGTGCTCCAGAAATAGGTAAAAAGCACAAAATCAGTTTGAAGAATTGAGTTTCTCTTCTGGTAACTTGACTATTTCTTCAGTATTTTCCTTGTATTCAAGTCCTGAGTTCTTCTTGTGAATGCCCATACCATAGACTGGAAACCTCTAATCTTAGACTTGGTTGGTGGCTGATAGAGATTTCCTTCTGCAATGATGATAACAATGAGGATGATAAGATATGATTTATACATTCTAGAGACAAAAAAATGTAAAAATCATCATCATTATCATGGTATTACTTTTTAGGGCTGACTCCTTTTTCTGGATTCTCCATAAGAGTAGATAATTCAGAACAGTTAGAAACCAAGGTGAGAAATATATATTTCAGGGGAAAAAATCCTGTAATTGTTATTGTTAAGCATTCTAGAATAAGAATATATTTTTTCAAGATTTTATTTCTTGTGCCTGCAGATTTCTCTCTAGTGATTTTAATAAAGATTTAAAAATGTGCCCATTATATAATCTATCTTTCTATTGACCAATACAACTGTTGTAGAAGTCAGAAAAAACCCAAGTGATGCTTAGAAAAATGGATTTACACAGCTTTATTACTCTGGCAGTCTCAGAGGAGTTGCCTCTCAAAGTCTGAGCAAACCAATATGGTGGACACTTTCCCTTTATACCCTTTTGATGTCTTTGTCCCCCCAAATATGGATTATACATCCAGACCTTTCACGGGCTTTGCAAAAAGCCCTGTGTGTTGGGATGGGGGTCTTGAGATCCTATATAAGGGCCTGGCCTGGTGTCAGTGCTGATAACCCCCTCTGGGGGTTGTGTCTTGTTCATGATTTAAAGCCTCTCTAAAATGTGAGCATTTAGGTAACAGGTCTTGCAAGACCAGTTTATGGAGTAAAGGGGCTGTGACTTAATTACAGGTTATCAAGAATGTACATTAGATTATTGGCACTGATTCAGATTGCTAGTGTGCCGCTCTCCTCTTCCCCCCCAGTAATCAGGGTTACATTGGAATTAGCTTTTTAGCCTTCTCACAACTACCAGACTTTTTAAAAAGAAGGGCAAGTTTACTGGTGGACACATGTAGAAAGAACCATGAGTGTTGCCTAGTAGACTTCTAACATTGTTAAGACATTGCATAACCAAGTCCAATGTCAACAGCACTGATTATTATAACTTATTTCCTGTTGTTGTGCCACGATTCCGTGATTCCCAAAGACCAGCAGGGAGCCAAATCCGATGCAATTAACATGAGAGCCTCTTCCATGTTAACATGGGCTCCGTCCCACTCACGCCAACCACATGGCGGACGAGAGCTCGAACTTCCACAAGTCCCGGGGTTTTACTCCGGTGGTGATGTCACTGCTTTGGCTGACCCTGATTGGTTAGGTGAAGGCTAGGGTCCAGCTACACAAAATGGAGGATAGCTCCGCCCTGCCCCACAAGGAGGCAGGGTTCTCAGGAGTTAGCCTTGCCCTCTCACTGTAACCAAATCACTAAACATTTTCTTTATTAATGTAGGTGAGTACTAAAGCATGGAAATAGTTCACTGAAACAGATATGACAGTTTTTATTTCAGTATGGAAAATGCTATTTTATAGATTATTATTTCTATTTCAATCTTCTTATTCCTTAAAAGTCTATGGAGTGATTTGAAGTCTCTAAAGACAGTTGCTTTAAAATATAATAGTATCATTTTTTATTTGGATCTATTGTTGATATTCACATGGCCCATGGGAAAGTGAAAAGTCACTTACTCATTGTATAACCTCAAAATGGAGCAAAAATGAATCCTGGCTACAGCATTTTTGCCCACCTGATCTTACATGAAATGTAAACGCATTCAAATATTCTTAGGGGGTCATGCAGCTTATTGCTGCCTGCTGTCTGACTGAGATTTATTTGAAGAAAATTCTTTTTAACATTTTATAATGAAGAAACACCCATAAAGTTGACTCCCTTTCTCCCACTAACTTCTTTCCCTCCTCTCATGAAGTATTCAAACCTCATGTAAAGCACCCCTGAGATCTAAAAACAAAACAGCCAAACATATTTTTTTGCTTTCCCACAATTATTTAATTGTCTTCCTAATTAATTCCACAGCCTGAAATAAATTATTGACTTACCAGACTCTCTTGTTTTCTGTGACAGCTTCGGCAGTAAACAGGCCATTAACAATTCATAATGAGCAGGACATGTTTGTTTTTTTCCATGTGCTAATTTGGTACCCTATTAGAGACTTCCTTTGACTCTTCTCTTTCCTGTCAACTCATTTTTGGGAAAGGGTGACAGACTGCTGGGCCCTATTTTGAATAAGAAGACATTTCAGAGAAAAAAATAAAACTCTGTTTTGCCAAAACCAATTACTTATGCAGAGATAATTCACGGAACATTTCTTTTGTTCTTTTCTGGTCTATTTTGTTTTTATTATTATACTTTGTAGAAGAAGAACAGCAGTATTCCACCCATGGACTGAAACTTTCTTTACCTGGGCAATTTGTCAATACTCAGTGAGTGCTTTTGTTATCGGTGCAAGTGGAGTTCTTGGGGTGCCAGGAGGAAAAGGATTTCCTGAGGCCCCCGTGGGAGGATGGGATTCATGAAAATCTTTACTGATGATATAAAATTAAGGGAGCATTCCCCTCCAGTGCCCCATCTCTGTCCACACCATGGAAGAAGTCCAATCTTATTTTCAGGAGGGCCAGAATTTCTGCTCCATAATAAAGTCCATTCCAGTGCAACCTCCTGTGTGTGAAGTCCGAGTCTTAACAGCCATGGGCCATATGGCTGCTAAAGACCATATGGCTATGGAGAGAGAGAGCGTGAGTGCAGGGTCTAGGGAGGGTCATGGAGGAGAAAGAGAGAGAGAGCAAGTGAGAACAAGTGAAGTATGGTAGCAATCATCTTAGGTGGAAACTGCAGTTTTAACTTTAACTTTAACCCTGCTGTTTGGCTCTGTACTTATTTGCTTGCTAAAACAATAGAAAAGTTATTTTGATTTTCTGAACTTGTATATGCTATCCCAATCGATTGAATACTCCATGGATGGTGGTCTGCATATCCCATTGATTGTGATCTTACTGGTTATCGAAGCACATTCTTCTGTACCTGGGAATCAGGACAGCACAATTACCCTCAATTGTCTCAGTAGCTACAGAAAATGCATTTAAGTTGACTCAGTGGTCCCAAGACCAGGACAGCACAATTATTCTAAATTGCTTCAGTGGCTCCAGATAATGTGTTTCTGTTGATTCAGTGATCCTCAGACCCAAAACTATACTTAATCTTTATAGATAACTTGCTCAATTTTGCCTCTGTAACTGCTTTGTGCAAAACAGGTTCCTCATTCCAAACCCAAAGATGTAATCGATACCTTTGTGATATTCTGCATATAAGCCAGGTGTGACCAGCATTTCGGGGGCTTCGAGATTTGGAGTGCTGATTGCCCCCTCATAAGCCGCAGGACTTTAATAAATGACTCCATAATTCTACTTCTTGATTGAGGCGTCTTTTGTGAGATTTGGGGTATGCTACAACACAAGAATAAAAACAAGAGAGATGGAACTCTTTGTCTGGGTTTTTTAACTTTTCAAGATTTCGCATGCTTCTGATGCGGTTCACCCCTTAGCCAATCCATTGTTCCCCAGGCTAGACTGACATGCAAGCACCTCCCTTGCACCACCCCAACTTCTGTCCAAGTGCCTATCTCCCGCCTATTCCCCCATCAATTTGGTACCAGATGGGGAAGGGAGGGATATTAATCCTCTTGGAGAGACAATGCTGAGATTCTTTTGGATGTGAAGCTGTAGCTTCCTGGTGGAGCAAACAGGCCTCTGCTTCCCAGCTACATATGCTCAGCAATGTCTGACACTCCTTTGCGTCTCACCTTTATTAACATTAGCTAGCACTTGTCTCGTGTCAGTTTGGGAGTTGTTATATGGGTTGAATTAAAACAGGAAAAGGCAAAATTTCCTAGAAGAGATGGCATTGCCCAAATCCTAACATGGAGTCAAGAGTAAAAAGAAAGCACACTAACCAGAAGAGGTATTTTGAAATTAGACAGACTTGAGTTCAAACTCAGATTTAGGTCTCAGTTTCTTCATCTATAACAGTGGTAGGCAAACCACAGTTCGTGAACCACATGTGGCTCTTTGGCCCCTTGAGTGTGGTTCTTCCACAAAATACCATGACCTGGGTGAGTCTATTTTGATGAAGTCGCATTAGAAAAGTTTAATTTTAAAAAAAAAGTTGGCTCTCAAAAGAAATTTCAATCGTTGTACTGTTGATATTTGGCTCTGTTGACCAATGAGGTTGCCGACCACTGATCTATAACACTGGGATCATAATATATACCTCACTAAATAAGAGAATGTGATGTGACAATATAGAGGTTGGCATATAGTAATCATTTAATAAATTGTAATACTTTTATAAATAATTTTAATGTTAGATAATTAATCCTAATATTAATGATATTAATTATACTTATCTATGTTATTATTTATTTATAATTATGTGTTTTATAATAGACATTGCAGTTAAAGAATCACAAAAGCCTGGTTACTGAACCTTTGGTTTAATTTCTTGGGTAAGAGAGAGAATGATGGTTTCAGGATAATCAATAAAAACTTTGGTAGAAATTTTAAGAGTTGGTCAGTAAAATGACAGAGTACACTGCTCTCTTTAAATTTTTTCTTAATATGTTCTGCTTGAGCTCAGAAAGAATGCTTGCTCAGGTAAAGCAGTACATGAAACCTAGGAAACATGCACCCTTCCAGTCAGAAGTTCACTTGTTTAGTCCTAGGAGTAGATGCATTGTTTTAATAACCCAGTTCTTCTCTTCTCTTTTCAACCATGCCCTCTGCAATGTGACTTTACCAAGAGGTAAAGTTTTTCTTCACCCCTTGATTCAGAGTTTGGCCATGTGGCTAGCTTTGAACAATGGGATGCTAATAGGTGCATTGCAAACGGGGTCATGTAAATGTGCTTCACATTTCCCTTCTGCTTTGGTCCTTTGCCATAGCCAGGAGAATATATCAGTTCAGCTTATGGGACAGTGATTCAGAAGGAGCAGATCCATTTCAAGATGGGGTGGTCCAGTGGTTGAGCAACAACCTATGGACCAGGAGGTCACAGTTTGATTCCCGGTCAGGGCACATGCCCAGGTTGTGGGCTTGTTCCCCAGTGCGGGGCTTGCAGGAGGCAGTCAATCAATTCTTCTCTCTTATCGTTGATGTTTCTAACTCTTTCTTCCTCTCCCTTCTTATCCAAAATCAATAAAAATATATATTAAAAATAAATTTTAAAAAGAGCTGAGCCAACTGATCCTTGACATCCTAGATGAGGTCATCTGCAAAGTTTTGAACATGTGGGAGAGCCCAGCTGAGTCCACCTTAAGTCACTGACCCAAAAATGTTTGACTTAAGTAACTGCTTTTTACTTTAAGCCTATAAGTTTGAAGAGGTTTGTAGCACTAGATAGTTGATATATTTCCACAAGAGCACAAGTATGAGATGGATATAACAGTATTAAAGAAGACATGTAAAGGTAAGTATTTTTTTCATTGTAAGACTAGTGATCTGGAATTAATGAAAAATAAACACCAAAAGCTTAGGGTTAGTTTTAGGTCTGTACCTCATTCCTCAAGCTTTATGCTCGGCTACCTTGCCTCACTATGAGCCCACCCCTAGCCTTAATCAAAATCAACTTAACTAGAAAAGCTTCAACAAATAACCAGAAATAGTAAGATCATAAGTCAGGGAAGAAATGATGGAGGATAGTAATATGCCACTTAAATTGGGGGACACCACAAAATCATAGGAATGACAATGGTGTTGGAGTAATATATTTTCTTTTTAAAAAAATATATTTTATTGATTTTTTACAGAGAGGAAGAGAGAGGGATAGAGAGCTAGAAACATCTATGAGAGAGAGTCATCAATCAGCTGCCTCTTGCACACCCCCTACTGGGGATGTGCCCGCAACCAAGGTACATGCCCTTGACCAGAATTGAACCCGGGACCTTTCAGTCCGCAGGCCAACGCTCTATCCACTGAGCCAAACCGGTTTTGGCGGAGTAATATATTTTCATATTTGGATCCCATTTATGGCATTTATTTGATGTACAGGGTTAGAAAATTTACTTTTGTCTCCAAGTATAATATGAAGATGATATCTATTGATTAATATATGGGATTCATAACCCAGGAAGCATGATTGGATGGGACCGATAGTTTGAATCCCATAACGACAGCTACCTTTGCCCTGTGGCCACACGGCTCTGCTCTGCCTATTCCTGTACGCTGCTGTCTCACCCTTGATCATAGATCATGTCTCCTTTACATGACACCTTCATCAGGGAGAAGTCAGTATTTTTTCATCTCCTCATCCGCAGGAGTTAGCACAGAAGTCAGTAAAATATTCTTAGCGTCTACTGGGTAAATAGGTTAATACACCAAAGCAGTAAACTAGATATTTGCCACTGATGTTTTGGTTCCTGGGTTTCCATTGCTGTTTAAAAAAGAAAAGGCTGGAAAAGGCTTCCTGGTTTAGAATTCAAAAGTGTTATTCATCCCGTTTCCTGCTTAGATGACAGAGCTGCAGCAGAAGGAAATGCTGATTGCATGGAGAGCCTGGAGGTAAACATTAGGTGGCAAGCAAAGACTGGGTGTGCTTCCATCCATGTCTTATGAACACTTGGAGGTGAAGACCCTCAATGAGAGACTCTTAACTGCATCAGGGAATGGCTAAGCATTTGACTCCACAGGATGTCTCAATATCTATTCTTTGAAAATAGGAGCTCTGAGGAGACAACAAATTTTAATTGGAAGGGCCACTGTTACTGGTTCAGTCAAGTGGAGGAGCATGAGGAGCTGCATTAAAAAAAAAAAAGTGGAATATCATGTCAATTAATCTGAAAATTACTGGTAGTTACATTATCTCCAAAGAAATGATTCATGCTAATTCAAGGAAATGTTTCTCTGTTAACAGCCTTCCTGTTCAGAGCAGCAGGGAAGTTATGGAAACTGAGAAAGAAGGCTTTGCTCACTCAGACCTGTCACACAGCGCTAAAGTCTTGCTTTGACCACCGCAGGGAAGTGAATCCTATATAGCTGTGGTTGGGCCTTCTGTCTTGGCCCTCCCTCCTCTCTCCGCGTCTAGTGTAACATGTGATGTCTGGAACCTAATGCTAATGTCCTGGAGATAAATGCATGGCTTTACATCCATTTATTTTCTTAAATGAAGGCAGTAGCTAGTTGGAAGGTTGTATTTATTGCCTGATATATCTTAACTACTCTGCTTTTGTTTTAATGAGTTTGGGTGTGAGAGTGTGCCTATTTGTGCATGTATGTGTGTATATACATGTATGGTGGTACATACGACAAATTATTTATTTTTCACTTCTTAGCAGTAGCTAATATCCACTCAAGCATTCTATTGCTCCTGAAACTGGCTGAGCTAGGCCATTGGACTAAGACAAAACTCTAGGACCCAGATATATAAATACTTTTGTAATTTCTGTTCATTAAAAAAGAAATCTGCTTAAGGTTTACCCAAGACTGAGTTACAGTGTTTTCGCCTTGAACAAATCTCCTCTCTCTAAATCATGGTTTTGCTAACTATATGTAGGGAATCACATTTATAGAGACATCGAATTTGGCAGAGGTCTGCAAATTGAAAGAGACTCCATGAAAACAGCAGGCAGGATTTGCAGTCTTATTTTTATTCTTATCACTATATTTGATTTATTCTAGGAATTTTGATAATTATACTCTTAAATCATTTCCAAAACTCTCAGTAATTTGCATCGTGGTTGGGCCAGGAGATCGCAAAATTGAATATTCATACAAGTGCAAATCATTTCATTTCTGCTTCACTACAGACCTGGAGCAAATGAACATTAGTTTAAATTTTAATCAGCATAGATACTAGGTAGTTGCCCTTGCTCATTTGCAGCGTAGCCTCCTACTGTCCTGCATTCCAATTTATATCTGAACTATGTTTAACACCTATTACAAAATATTTCCTAATGTCCTCTTAAAGATCATTTTATATGATTTAAGGTGATTTTCCTAGAAAATCATATAATCAGCTAATCCACATTTACTAAGCTCCAGTTTTGTGTTCAAAATATCGGGCTTGGTGCTTAAGATGCTAATAAGAAAACAAGAATATCTCTGCTGACCAAGAGCTCAAAACTCCTTCGTGTTAGTTTTGAGATATCAACCAGACTGCATTTTATTGTATATACGAGAATTGATCTCTGAGGAGAAAAGCATCATATATAGACTGGAGTAGTTGGGGAAAAAGTCTTTAAAAGTGACGGACTGAGCTGATCAGTGATGTTAGAAATATCTAGATAGATTATGTGGGTACCATATAAGATTGTGGAGGTTGTGTGAAGCCCCACTTTTTGGCATATCATTCTCATAGACTGAAGTATATAGTGCTCCCTAGAATTGTGCAGTGTACAACCTGCCCTACCCTGCACTGTGATGCTGGTAAAGAGCTCAACTTCATGAGAGTAGAAGGCAGGGCAGTGGTAAGAACTCAAACAAATCACACATATGTCAGTTTGCAGCTATGAGACCTTAAATTATCTTCTCTAAATCTCAGTTTTTCCGCCATAAAATCCTATACATCTGTGTCCATTCATCTAATCGTCCGTCCAATCAAAGTGTAATATGCTAATGATATGCTAAGGCTGCTCAACTGCTCACTATGATGTGCACTGACCACCAGGGGGCAGACAGTTGACCTGATGACAAGTCACTATGATGTGGGTAGACACTCCAACCAGTAGGTTAGCTAGTTGCTGGGGTCCGGCCAAGCGAGATGGGCCAGACATGCCCTGGAGCCCTCCTGTATCCCTCTCCAGTCCTAATCGTGGGGTTTCTCAGCCTGGCCTGTGCCCTCTCGCAATCCAGGCTGGGGGATCTCCCTTTCTCTATCTCCTCCTCTCCCCCCCCTCCCCCCGGCCCCACCAAGTACATGAATTTCATGAACCAGGCCTCGAATCAGATTTATAAAACATTTCCTCATTTATATAACTGATGTCAGGATCAAAGAAGATAAGGGCTGGGAAATATTCAGCATACTACTATTCATAGTAGCAAATTTTTAATTTTTAGCTGTTGTTACTGCTTTTATTTTTAGTTAAAATTTGGGAGAGCCTCTAAGCCCCTTGTATCATTTAACTATTCAAGTTATTAAGAAAACTTTGGATGGGTAGTGTATGTGTGTGTGTGTGTGTGTGTGTGTGTGTGTGTGTGTTTTGTTTGTTTGTTTTTTGGGGGGGCTAGCATAGCATCTTGTCTACAAAATATTAAAGGCAAATGGTTACCTTTTAGAGGCATTTGAGGAACATTGGAAACAATGGTTGATCTCTATAATTTTATAGTCTACCTCCTGTTTTTTTTTTTTTTTTTTTTTTTGTGTGTGTGTGTGTGTGTGTGTGTGTGTGTGTTTAGAGATTATTCAAGATCTGCTATTAAGAAAATGCCTGGGTTGATACTATTTTACTATTTAGAGTGTAAATATATATGGGCAGTGACACCTCAGATGGTTATCATGCTGGATTTTGCTCATAAGAGAGATGCTGTGAGGGACGATGGCTTCTGAAGAAAGGAGTATGGAAGAGGGGATTTCCCAATCCCACATCCACCTGCCAGAAAGGCACCCATTGGCTAGAAAGAGACATGCATACCTGAAGAACATATCTTCTTATTTGAGGAGGAGTGTGTGTGTGTGTGTGTGTGTGTGTGTGTGTGTTGGGAATAAGAGCAGTGAGAAGAGAATATAGAGATATAGAGACTTTTATAGATTTGATATAAGCATATATGCCTCTTCAATTCCTGATTGCTTAAAAGGAATGAAACATTTTTAAAAATGCTTTATTAGATTATCAATGCCTTTAATAAAAATGGATAGGCATACGATAAAAATTCAAAGAATAGGATGACAGTGTTTTCTGAGTTCTTTTTCCTCTTAGTATATTATTTTATTTCCTCTTGGTCTATTTCTTATGCATATTTTTGCAGTGCTTTAACCACCCTGTATACACTAATTTGCATCTTCCTTTCTCACTAATGATATGAGTATTTTTCATGTTGCTAAATCTTTTTCATTACCACTCATTTTAATTTCTCTGTAGCACTGTAAAATGAAATATAAACATTTTATGCAATTATCATTCTACTATTGGAGAGTTTAGTGGTTTTCAGTTTTTTCATTATAAATACTGCTTGATGGCCATCGTAGTGCATAATGTCTTTCCACATTTTATTTTCTTTCCTTTTGAGGGGATTTACAGAATGGAATTACTGGTTAAGGGTATGCCTGTTAACATGCTGAAGTATATTGTGTGGGGACCTATTTCTTGAGAAGCCATAGGCATTTAGGTTCTACCAATGCACACTTTCACATTCCCACTTTTCAGTCCTCCAGGTCCTAACATTGATAGTCTTCCCAATGACACAGAGCATCACTGCTGATGCCGAAGCTGACGTCATCTCTGTCCTCCCTATAGCCATTGTAATGCCAACAGAGCTCTGAACCATCTCACTTCCTAAATAGTAGCAAAGCCTACATTACAGCTAAAACCAAATATGCTCTGAACTTTATCTCCCTTGTTTCTAGATGTAGAGGGTAAATTTACTTTCTGGATGAGACTATAGTAGCTTAGTGGCTCCACATAGTCTTGGTGTTGGGGAGGGAGTCGAGAGTTACAAACAGCTCACCTTTTCTAGAGCAGCTCAGCAGACAGCCTGAATTGAACCCAAGGGATGCAAGAGAAATGGCTTAAATATTAAGCAGCTACCTCCTGTCATTCTGGTCTGTGTGGGTGAAGAAAATACATAAATAAAAATTAAATAAAAGAAAAGAGCTAAAAATAAAATCATACAAAGTGAATGAAGCTGAAACTTTGAATACAAATACAATTATATGTCTTTGGATGAAATCCATAACCAGTTTTCGGCAATACCCACCTGACTCACTCATTGAATTGCAAAATCAGAGAATATAAATCAGAGTTGACAACGAGGTCTTATTTCCCTCTTTAGAGGTTTTAACTGAATAATAAATCATACAGATCCAGCCTTATGCGCCTCTTAGGATTCAGTTCCATTCTCTTTGTTGGTGCCTATGAACAATAATTCCAACTATGTGATACATGCAGAGAGCAAAACTGCCATCCTCTCGCTGTTGCCTCCCACATCTAATTGACCAGAACAGTAAGGCTAGAGATTTGCTTACTCTAGTCAGCAAGTAGAAAATTGGCTAGTCATCTGAAAAATGTCCGGGCTTCAGTTCTGTTTGCCTGTTGCTGTCAAATTATTTTTTAATATACAATTTTCTTAAATATTCCATGTAATACATGGGTATCTGACTGTGAAAAATTTGGACACTGTGATATACACAGAACAATAAATTATAGTTTCAGCTCATCTTCCCTTCCAGCCACCCTAACTGTCCCAGAATTAATTTTGTTAGTATTATTAGCCAGATAAACACCCAATGTCTCTCTCTCCATATTTTTCCTATACATTTAGATATATTCATCACTATATATACTATATACAAATACATATATAATGTTTAAAAATTAAATATTATTTTACTGTACACACTATACACATTGTTTTGTGACTTCTTTTCATAATATCTTTTGAAATATTTCTGTCATATATGTAGAGAGAGCTACCTCATTCTATTGAAATGCTACATTGCATTCAATTTGCAGCTGTACAATAATTTATGCAATGTTTTATTATTGAAGAACATTTGAGTGTTTCCAGATTTCAACTTTAAGAAGTAATGCTGCAGTAAAATGTGTGTGTGTGTGTGTGTGTGTGTGTGTATTTATTTGTGAATGTACCAGGATAGACTTCAAGAAGTAAGATAGCTGTGTCAATTAAGCTTTGCACATTTAAAATTTTGGTAAACCTTAAATTGCTCTTCCAAGGTATAGAATATTACCATTTTCCCCACACACTTATCAATACTGAATATGATAAATACACTTGCTAAATTATAGTTGAAAAATGTTGCATCTTGTCATTTATGTTATATCACTAATTACTATTAAGATTGAATATCTTTTTGGGTATCTTTTACATGAAATGCATTTCTTTTGCTGTGAATTTTCTATTCATCATCTTTTCTAGATTTTTTTCTCTCTTGTTCATTTCTTTTACTAACATATAGAAATATATATATATATATATATATATATATATATATATATTCTATTTAATAAAATAGTAATGTGCAAATTAACCATCACTCTGCTACACTCACCAGCCATGCCCACCAGCCAATCAGAGCAAGTATGCAAATTAACCTCAACCAAGATGGCTGCGGCTACAGAGAGCAGGAGGGAGGCTTGGATTTCCCTGGCAATGGAGGAAGCCAAGCTTTCCACACACCCTGGCTGGCTGAGGCCTCCACTCAAGGATATAAAGTATCAATTATAGAAGGCAAATAAATTCCAACAGAAATGATGGCAGCCACTGAGCTGAAAGAGCAGGAGGCTAGGGTTTCCTTGGGCAATAGAGGAAGCCAAGCTTCTGCAGCCTTGGCTTTACTAGGCCTCCACTCCTAGGCTACAAAGTTTTAATTGTAGAAGATAAAAATTTCCAGATACCAGGGCCTGCCCTTGGGTCATTGAGGGACATGGCTGGCCTGCAAATCACCACAGGCCCCTCATCCAGGCTGCCCCATACCCCAAGGACACTACCACCCTAATCCAGGACATACTTCAGGCCAAACCAACTGGCCCCCACCTGTGCACCAGGCCTCTAGTATATATATTAAACAATTATTTTTCTTTTTGGCCCAAAAGACTTAACTAAGACTTTTGTTGAGTATGTTATACTGGGAAGAAGGTGGTAGGAGTGCGGGTTGAGGAGAGGAACATAATTTATATTGTTCTCTTACAGTGCTAGTTTATAGGGATAACTATCCTTACAGTTTAGAAAAATAGATTGCACTGTGTATGAACTAAGAAAGATTATGAAATAGAAGTTTTAAGGATTAAATGTGTATGTATGTAAAATTGCTATATCCACATGTTCCCTACACACTTCTCTGTTTTAGTTTATATTTTTATCCAGTTTATAAATGCAGATTCTAACTAAGGTCAATGGATAACTTTTATGCCAGACAAATGATAAGAGGTTACATTTTACAGTTTGGTTCTTGGTATAATTACCTGTCACCACCCTTCTTTGGCTTAAAGGACAGATATCTATTCCTTATGAGAATATCAATGGTAAAACATTATTTCTTAAATATGAACTATTCTGACAAAATAATGTCCTGTTCCAGAATAAACCTTGTTAACTAAATCTCTGTCAACACACAAAAATTCGAAATAAGTTCAATTGCTTTCCTTATATACACTTTTAACTCACTTATGCTTATATGCAAGTGAAATAATATTAATTCACAATTCAAACAGCTCTGTCACTCTAATTTATTTTTCTTTATGCTGCTTGAGGTCATTTTGCTGCCACAAAGAGAATGTTGCTCCTTTAAGATAGCTGAGCTGAGATGGACATATCCTAAGGTGGCCTTAATTATTCCCATCTCTTGGCAGCCATGCTTTTATGTAATTTAGTCTCCTTGTAGGCAGGACCCATGGCTTGTGTCTACCAATAGAATACAGCAAAGGTGATAGGATGTCTTTTATGTGGTTATATTGCATGAGTTTAACTTCTATCTTGTTAGCAGAATCTCTCTATTGACACTTTCCCTTTCTGGCTTTGATTACCTAGACTGCCTTTGGGTGGCCTTTGGCTAACAGCTGCCAAGCAGCTGAGGCCCTCAGTCCAACAACCTGCCAGGAACTGAATCCTTCCAAAAACCACGCGACCTGGGAGACAGACCCTTCCCACTTGAACCCCAGATGAAATCCCAGCCATGGCTGACACCTTGATTGCAGCCTTGTGAGAGAGAGTGCCTGAAGCCGACTACCCAGGTAAACTGGGTCTGGATTCCTAGCCCACAGAAATTGTGAGATGATTAACATGTGTTGTTAAATTTGTGGTAATTTATTATGCAGCAATAGAAATTATAGGAAGTTTGACAAAAAAAAAAAAAGCTAATACCATTGTTTTCCTGAGTCTTACGAGAACACGAAACCTTGCAATACAGATTTAAGAGTGTTCTGTTGAATTACTTTGCAATGGGAGTCTGGTGTGGGCTTTAGAAGAACAGGACCATGAAAATTCTGAGGAGAAAAAACACACACAACAAATCAAACAAATCACAAGACCCTCTGGATTCAGGACATCGATTCTTTACCTTTATCTCTTCACCTGGAGAATGCAATCAGTCTCAATTCAACCCTGTCCTAAGGCTCCTCAGTGGTAACTCTCTTCTGACTTCCGTGACTGCTTTACATTTTCTTTTTTTCAAAAAAAAATATTAACGTATTATATGTGTGCTTTACATTTTCTGAGGACCTCAAGCTCTGACTCCTTATTCTTACTTGATTTCTTTGTCATCAGTCTTGACTCTTACATGACTTAAATGCAAAGCCTTGTGCATCAACTTTCTTCTCAGCATCAATATCTTTCATTATCTTCACAACATAGTTCTTGTTTTCCTCCGACTTTCTCTCTTCAAAGTTAGATACCTTGAAGAATTGAATTCCATTCCCTCTCGCTTGCTCTCCTGCTGGTCTCAATGCACCAATAATCCACCATTGAAATTTAGCAACCCTTTTCCCCCCCAAAGGTTATCTCTTCCTACAAATAATTATCACTTCCTTTTAGACTTCAAAAAGAAACAATTCTGCACTCAAACAACAAAACAAATGAAAGCCAAACAACATCAGGACAAGAACTTTGTTAATTTTCTACCTTTTTGAAGTATCTAGAGGAACATCTGGGGTCAGGCCATCAGAACAATTTACCAAGAAATCAATATTTGGAGGGCATAAAAATTAAGGAATAAAATTTTAAAAGAAAATGCAAATATGTTTTCTCTATCAAAATTCCCCCCACTGCTTCTCTAGGGATGTCTAAATACTATCAGACCCTAGGCTCAGCCCCTTGTCAGTGGACTTAGGTGGAATAAAGACCTGATTCCTGTACTTCCACTATTCTCCAGTGATAAGAAAATAAATCTTGTTTTTCCTTTATTTCTCTTTTCCCTTTGCATATCATAAGATACTCAGTCTGCATAGTTTGGGATATTTTTCTGTCAGTCTTCTATTTTACTGAGGAGCAGGTAGTTTGTCAACCACCTCGGACTCTTTGATCCCTTATAATCTGGCTCCTGTGGTCCTACTGAGTCTGCCTTCCTATAGATCGGTCATATATGGCTCTGTACTCAATAAATTAAATTACTTTTTTACTCAAGTCTTATATATCTGATTTCTCCATAATATTTGAAAAGGTTGGTTATCTCTTGCTTAAAACACAACTGCTTTCTTTTTGAAAACACTGAACTTTTCAAGCTTCTCATTTCTATCACTGGCATCTGTTGGCATCTGTTTTTGCTTTGGTTTCTATTCTTCGCTTATTCTCTCTGCAAAATCTCCCTTGATGATAACATTCCATTTTTATAGCTTAACTGTTATACCCAAAGAGCTATCTTCACTTTTAACTTGCCTCCTAAATTCTACATCAGCATTTCCAAATGTCCCATGAAGTAAACTCTTCATTTCCACCACTGTATCTCCTGCTTTCTGAGATTCCATTCCCTTCCCTATCCTCAACTTGATTAGCCCCCCCGCCCCCTTTCCAGATTTCCTCACTTCTCCAGACTCACAGTTAGATTTTTTAAAATATATTTTATTGAGAGGAAGGGAGAGGGATAGAGAGCTAGAAATATTGATGAGAGAGAACCATTGATCAGCTGCCTCCTGCACACCTCCTACTGGGGATGTGCCTGCAACCAATGTACATGCCCTTGACCAGAATCGAACCTGGGACTTTTCAGTCCACAGACTGGTGCTCTATCCACTGAGCCAAACCAGTTTTGGCACAGATAGATTTTTTTCTAAACAATTTTAGATTTATTTCCTCTTTCTAATTCCTACTTCTACTACCCTACTTCTTCTAGACCCTCCTTGAATCTTTCCTGGACTATGTGATCAACTAATCCCTTGTATCTAGGCTACCAATCTTTGCTTTGTGTTAACAATTCCATTGTGACCAGGCTCATATTATTTCCTTGTTCAAAACTTTCAATATTTCTGCAAAAACCAGTTTGGCTCAGTGGATAGAGCGTTGGCCTGTAGACTGAAAGGTCTAAGGTTCGATTCCGGTCAAGAGCATGTACTTTGGTTGCGGGCACATCCCCTACGTGCAAGAGACAGCTGATGGATGAATCTCTCTCATTGATGTTTCTAACTCTCTATCATTCTCTCTTCCTCTCTATAAAAAATCAATAAAATATATTAAAAAACTTTCAATATTTCGAGGTAGATCTAGCAGACAATTTCTCTATGCTCTTATTACACTGTGTACTTATGCTCATTAAATGACTTTCTCCAGTGAACTATGAATATTTCTATATATGTTTCTTTTGGTTTTCATTGATTTTTAGAGAGAGAAAAGGGAAAGGGATACTGAGACACAAACATTGGTGAGAGAGAAACATCTATTGGCTGCTTCATGCATGCCCCCTATTGGGGGTTGAACCCACAACCTGGGCATGTGCCCTGACTGGGAATCCATCCAACTGGTGACTTCTTGATTCATGGGTCGACACTCAAACACTGAGCTCCATCAGCCAGGCTCTCTCTATATCTCTTGACTCTTATTTATATCTTGATGGCAAGGATTAAGATATTTTTTCTCCATGTCTTTATGCCTAAAATAATTTATGAAACATAATAGGTTACCCAATAAACACTGATTTTGTAAATTTGTAGAATAGCCTTCCTTTGCTCACCAGATAAAGTGAAATGTACACCTGTGTCTTGGTCATTACTCCATCTTTTCAGATTCACCTTCAGCTCATTCAGTCTCCAAATTGTCCATGAGCTGGAAACCACGATGTCCTTGGTAATTTGGTTTCTTTCATCAGAAATTTCCCAATTTTGTTCTGCTTCCTAGTCATATGTCATCAATGTCCTAGGACCGTGCAATGTAATTAAAGGATAAAGGATTGGGGAGTTCAGCTTTAGTTTGAATCTAACCTCTGCTCTTTGTAGTCTCCTGAGCTTGGTAAAGCCACTCCCTACCTTACAGTTGAAATGTAAAATTCTACTATCCTATTTTCTCATGGAGTTATAATAAAAATGCATTAGGGATAATAAAATAAAGCTGAGCTTTATAGGTTGCATGTTAGAATACAATATATATGGTCTAGCTTTTAAAGTTTCTGAAGTTCTTTCTTAGATTCTCCATTTCACCCCTCTCCCTCAAACTTTTCCATGGTGAGTGAGATGAGAGATAAAAAGTAGTATCTTACAATATAAAAGAACTTAGTTGTATACTATACTTTTTGTGATTAAGTTATTTCAGGACCAAGATAATGTTCTGTTTATGTTTTAATATCCACAGCAACTATAAAAATAGTTCACATAAAATGAGTGGTGATTGCAGGGATACGGGAAGATCATTTTTGCTAGTGTAGCTTTGACATTAGAATCAACTATGTTCCTTTTATAGCAACAAAGATGAAGAAAAAGACTCATTTACTCTTGTAAGTTTAACTGTGATGAGTGTTGATTATTTTGGAGGAAGAATTTAAAAAGTAATGGGACATTCCTATACTCCTCATGAAAAAGTGGAATACTTATTCTAACAAGATTACAGGCTACTATTTTGTTTGTATCTGACTTTTTCTTAAAACCTGAATAGGAGTGGTTTATTTAATTCCAAAGCTCTAGTGATGTTTTATTTGTGTTAGAAAGGAATGTATGTTTTCTTATTGTTGTTTTAAGGGCTGGAAATTTTGGAATTGTAGAGAATTTCTATCAATTTACATAAAAAGAGAAACTGTGTTTCTCTCAGGAGTCAGAGTGACTGCTGCCTCCAGATAGCACCCTGAAGGTTGGTAGGTCCTAGTTTCTTGCTTGTCTGCTGAATCACTCCCAGAATTGTCATTTGCCTTCTCAACAGTCTTCTGCATCAAACAATAACTTGCACATCTCAGATATCCAGACAAATAGCTGTTTATCTCACCTTTCTTAGGTCTTATTGAGGTCCTTCCATTATTACATTTTACCCCTTTAATTTACTTCCAAAGTAAATAGTCCTATTGCCCTGGCCAGGTGGCTCATTCCATACACCAAAAGCATTGGTTAAAGCATCATTCCATACACAAAAAAGTGGGTTTGATTCTGGTCAGGGCACAGAGATAGGTTTTAGATTAGATCCCCAATTAGGCACATAAGGGAGACAACCAATCAATGTTTCTCTCTCCCATTGATGTCTGTTTCACATCAATGTCTCTTTTTCTCTCTCTCTTACTCTCTAAAATCAATTAGAAAAAAACACCCAAAAACATATCCTGCTGGTTTTTGCTCAGTGAATAGAGTGTCAGCCTGTGGACTGAAAGATCCCAGGTTCCATTCATGGAAATGTACCTTGGTTGCAGGCACATCCCCAGTAGGGGGCGTGCAGGCAGGAGGCAGCTGATCAATGTTTTTCATTGATGTTTTTAGCTATCTCTCATCCTTCCTATCTTTAAAAAAATCAGTGAAATAATTAAAAAATATCCTCAGATGAAGATTAAAAATAAATAGATAGCCCTATCACCACCAAGTATTATATAGCCATATGAATATAATTGTAAAAAATGTAAATCCAAAATTGTGCGATTTAAATATGAATGAAGTCTGACTTTTATGAACATAATGCAAGATTATGCAAATGTCCTGAACTGAAATTTCCTTCAAGAATCATGCAGTTGGCAGGATGGAAGAGTTATGTTGACACTGTGACTGCCACATGGCAGTGCCACTTTAGCTGGTAAACAGAGATATCTGCCATCATTTGACAGGATTAGTTTTACAAATACATATTTCAAATTAAATGCAGCCTTCAATATTGCATCTCTCAAATAAAATGCAACCATTTTGCATGCCAATGATTTAAAGTTCTATAGGGAATTTCTGCATAATTGGTAATCTGTAATAAGTAAGAAATGTATATGGATGAATAGGAAGAAAGGGTGGAAGAAAAGTCAGAATTCAAGACTAGAAAGTGGTGGGAGAAGGAACAAAGCCAGCATGAAGGCACTCAGAACAGAGAGAGAAAGGGATAGATAATGGGATGCAGAGCACTGGTGTGTGCAGTGGAAGCAGGGAAACATTGGCCCCTTGGCTCCAAATGGAATCAGGAAAGACTCTGCTCATATCTTCAGCTCAGCTGCTGCCACCTCACCACATATAAGCACAACATGGGGACTAGGTCATTAAACTGACTCCTGTGCATACTCAAGTATTCTTCCCATATAAGCTTTCCCTGGCTCTGGCTTTGGCTTCTGTTTCCTCCTTTGTTGTTCCTTGGATTCATTAATTCCCTCTTGGATAGACAAATGTGTTCATTCATTCTATAAACATAGTGATGCTAGTTACCAATTAGTGAGTACTTTATATCGGCTTTGCCTCATGCTTTTTATCCAACCATACGAGATATCTAGCTTCTCCCCTAAGTGGGGTCTATCTTTTTTAAGTTTTATTTTTTACACAACATGTAACATTACACCCAGTTTTGCTATGTGAACATATTTTGGGTGTGAGTAATTAAGAACTGATGAGTGGCTACTATCAGACAATGATGCCAATTCTTCTATCACGTCATTATTCTTTGATGTCATTCTTCTTTTGATCTAAACATTGGTTCAGTGTATGGCCCTCCACTTGTTGTTTTCTTGTGTCCCAAGATCTTATGTGAAAATTTAGTGTTTAACCTAAAAATATACGGTGATTTTACGCAAAAATAGCTTCCCAGCACTTTGCATTAACTCCTTTTACATGCTCATTTGCACAATCTCTAAACAACTGTGAAATTCAAGTGCTGATGTTGCAGGTGTCCCAAGTTCCTGGTTTGGTTTGGGAGGTCTATGCATTTTATTAGTGTAATGAAAGATTTTATAGTTAACAGAAATGTGTAATTATAAGTGCATATTACCAGTATTACTAGATTGGCTCTTGGATTTAGATTTGCATTGATTGAAATAGTGTGGTTTTAAAATTAATTATGAAGAAAGCTAATGGCCATTTAAGTTTCCCACAGGAGGGAAAATATTGAAATAAAGTATGCTTGGGTAGTGAGTGACAATACACAATGCGATAAATGTTTTAAGAGAGTGCGATAGGGATAGTGTTTATTAACATAACAGTCAACAATGACCCCTTGAAAAATCCCTGTCCGCAGTAGAAACCTATATAAACATCAGAAAATCTGTAGGATAAAATGTGAATAATGGTAAAATATGATGGACAAATAGAATAAACCATGTGGTCAGGGGATTGAGTATTTTTAAAAAATTTTAATTTTTTTTATTAGTCAATTCAATGAGTGGACCTGCAGCAACTTGGGAAATGAGAGGTTAAAGTTGCTTAGGATCTAAGCTTTGGAGAATTCTGGATTATTAATTGGATCTGCTTTCTTGCTCTTCAGAAGTCACAAATAACAAATGGAGTTAGTTTTTAATTACTTTTGGTTGCTGGGCTGTAGTTTTTAAAAAATGATACTCCATGCAGAGACTGAATAACTCGAGGCCCTAGGAAGTGTTCAGGTTACACAGATACACAGTGTGATGGGGAACGTGTTAGGGGTACCAAAATTAGGTAGAAAGGGGAGGAGGGAAACAGGGATTTTGGAGTTAAAAAATATTTGAATGAAGGAAATACTGAACTGAGTCCAGAAGGATGAGCAGTGTGTCTCCTTTAATGGCCTCTCTCTCAACCTTCTAACCATAAAAAGTTTTTTTTTAAAAAAAGCCTTAATCCCAGATTGCTCCACTACCTCCTATCCCCGTGGCCTTTGGTAATATATGCTTAGTTTCTCTGGGTTTACTTTCCTTTTCTTAAAAATGAGAATGATGGAATTACCTACCTTGCAGTGTTGTTGTAAACATCATTATATTAACATGTACCAGACACATATCAGTGTAGTATAAGTGCCAGTTATCACCATTCCAGCGTGTGGCAATGCAAGAGAGCATATAAATATGCAGGAAAACAGTAAGCATTTTTGTGTCATGGTGTGTGTGAGAGAGATGAGGCTAGAGAGGCAGCAAGGAATGAGGGAATTTGGATTTTATCCTAAATGCAGTAGGAGCCATTGACATGTTTTGGCTAGGAGGAGGCATTGAACTGTGTTGAAGTCTTAACACCCAATATTCCAGAATTTGACCTTATTTAGAAACAGGATTCAGTCATTGTAGGTGTAATTATTTTGATGAGGTTATTATACTGGAGTAGGGTTTGTCTCTAATCTAGCATGACTAGTGTTTTTAACAGGAAGACAGTCATAGGCAGACACAGACATAGGGAGAACACTGTGTGAAGATGGATACAAGGTTGGGAGTGATGTGCCCACAAGCCAAGGGATGCCAAGGATTTTTAGCAGTTTGATTTCAGACAGTGGGTCTCCAGAACTGTGAAAGGATAAATTTCTGTTGTTTTCAGTCAGTCAGATTTGGTACTTTTACTGCGCTCCTAGCAAACTAATCCAGGGGTAAGGAGCATTCTGATTTAGCTGAAAACAAAACAAGTCAAAATACTATCAAATGAAGCAATTCGGGAGTAATCTTTATGTAGCTGGAAATATAAATAAAGATATAATACAAAAATGTAACTGGTTTTCATATGGCAATAGAGTGGAAAGAAGAGATGGAAAGTTGGGAGGCTAGTTCAATGGTCAAAATTGTCTTTAGAGAAGAAACTTTCTTATAAATTATCTTATTATCTTGGGTTCTTTACAGTTAGGTTGCCTTCTATCAAGTGGACTCCCTCATGCAAAGGCAGTTGCTTCCCCAATCCATGTAATTAACAAAAGTCAAATGTCCACCTGCATTAGCATTGTTAGGTTTGAAGGGAAGCAGGAAACAGACCATCAGGGAATTTTAAAGTAAAGTTTATTACCCGGTAATGGGCGGAATGGGCGGAACCCATTAAGGAGGTAGAGAAATCAGGATTCAAGGAGTGGGGAGTGGGGAGGGGACCCAGCCGGACTGCTTCGTGAGCAAAGAGAAGCAGCAGTGTCTTGCCTGAGGGTCCCTTTAAGGGCTGGAATGGAAGTGGGTTGGGCCCAGGGAGAACTGGAAGGGGTGGGCTCTAAGGACACTTTGGCACGTGCTGATTGATGGTTCAATGTCTTGGAGATGTCTCTGTGACAGGTGCCAGTCATGTCATAGCTCCGCCCACCAGTTGGGAGGAGGGAGAACCTTACAAGAATATCTTTTCCAAGATAGGTAGCTACAGGGCTAGGCTTCAAAACATTTATTTTCTATTTGTCTTAGGGGATCATATCTAGAAGGCTCAGTTAAAATGGAGCCAAGACCTGCAAAGATGGTTATAAACCCAGGGACTGGATTTATCAGAGACATTTAGAATTTAGAAGGAATCCTAAGAAAGGGGACATGAAAAAGTAGAACACTACAGACTTCCCATAAGAGCAGGGTTTTAGTCAAGTTGCAAAGCATTCCCCCCTCCCACTCCTCACCCCCATTTTCAAAGGGCTCTTTACAAGCAGGGGTCTTTGTAGGATAGTGAAGGGGGCAGATAGAAAGGTGACAGCAGATAATGAAAGGAGCCCCTAAATAATTTTTTTTCTGGGAACACTACTGTCTCTGACAAGAACAATCCTGACTTCTTGAATCCCTGAGGATAACCACCATCCACAATGGGACCATTAGCTCCACGAAATTCACTACAATTCTCCAGGCACATTTAGGCGGAGCAAAGGTGGTGAGAACAGCATTTCCTTGTGGATTCTATCTTTTGGTGTTCGGCCAAATTTGCTGCTCTATGTAATTTGCATTCTCGATTTCATGAAGCTCAGGATTTAGCATCTCTCAATACTACGATGTTTGACAGGTCTTTTCTGTCATTCATTCGCCTTCATGTTTCTCTTTGTATTTTCAGCTCCAACAGGTGCAGGTTTGCCAAAACGAATGTTAATTGCCTATTTACTGTCTCTCAGCTTGTTCAATTTACTCACAGATCATTTCCTATTCAGAGCCCTGCAGCAGTTTCTCTCTCATTTACTCCCGTAATCAGCTCGGGTTCTAAGGAAACAGCATTTTTTAAAATCTAGTCTTCCAAAAACCTCACCTTTATCCACCAAGCCTCTGCCACAATCTGAGTCCAGTCGAGCTATTCCTGCCGGAAGGCAGGCAGCAAAAAGCCAAGGAAGAAAAAGATCCCCGGGCTGAGTTTTCATTAGAGTAAGCCATTAAGGAACGAGGAAGCGATGCCTCCGCAGACACATCTTTCACTGAGCTTAATTTGGCCTTCTTAATTCCTCATCCATTCAAAGGTTTTCCTGAAGTTCATCCCTTCTACTTAGCATCTCAATAGTACGTTTTAGTTTCATCTCACTGATTTCATCATCTGAATCTTTCATTCCATTTGCGTTGATGGTTAAGCAAAGGAAGGAAGACAAGTGGAAAGGAAATACTGTGGCTCATCATGAGAGACTGCGTAAGGGTCTGATGAGCTAGGGCTGAGAGATAAGGAAAACAGTGGTCTGGGGCAGTGGTCGGCAAACTCATTAGTCCACAGAGCCAAATATCAACAGTACAACGAATGAAATTTGTTTTGAGAGTCAAAATTTTTAAACTTAAACTATATAGGTAGGTACATTGTTATTAATTTAATCAGGGTACTCTTAAGCTGGCCTTTGCTAAAAACTCAAGGAGTCAAACAACCACATGTGGCTCACGAGCCGCAGTTTGCAGACCACTGGTCTGGGGCAATTCTCAATGCTGAGAATATCTGTTCCCAGGTCACCTATTTGCTTGCTGCTAATAATAACTCAGACTGATTTAAGACTTAAATTTCCCCTTTCAGATATAAAATTTATGTACAATATATATTTAATTTTTCTCTCTCATTAGCTCTGTTGAACAGAGTCAGAAAGCAAATAGTTTGTCAATGTCTATCGTACTAGTGAACATATATCAAACGTAGGACAGGAAAATTGGGGAAAGATACTATAGTTTGGGGCATTTTTATTTTCAAACATAAATGCTCTATGCAGAGTCAATGCATACCTGCAATTTGGCATCAGGATGCCTACTTACGTCAGGCACGATCAGTATGCTGCTCACACATGTGAGCCTCATCAAGGGGAGCCGTGGGTTAGACTAAGGCTGTTACCATGGAACTTTCTTTGATTGAAGCACTATATCTGGAACACTTTGATTTAGATCATTGAAAACCACAGCGCGAGTGAAAAACACAAAGGCCCTATTTACAGTTAGTTGTGCTACCCACTATGGTAGCTGCCAGCCACATGGGGCCATTTAAATTTAATTTTCAACTGATTAAACTTAAATGAAATTAAAAATTCAGTTGCTGAATCACACTGGGCTCATTTAAAGTGCCCAATAGCCATAAATGCCAGTGGCTATTGTATTGGGCAGTGCAGGTATAGAATACTTTCCTTGCAAAAAATCTATTGAAGAGCACGGATAGAGAAGCTATCGTTTTATGGACATTCAGAGCACCTAAAGTAGTTCTGATAGAATATGCTGGTCTTTATGTCCTTCAGGCAGCCATGTCAAGAGAAATAACTCTCTTATTTCAGATGGAAAGTTCCTTTCTACCATCTGAAGGAGCACCAGGTCTTCACATTGAATTGAGGTCTTTATGGGCCACATAAATAGTCTGACATATGATCTTTAATACTTCACAGAAGAGAACAAGGCGAATCAAAGCTTTCAGACCTTGCTAAGCAAAGGTCAACATGAGGAACATGATCATACTTACCTCCCTAAACTGTCAGTGCAAAGTGCACTGTGGCAAGGTCAGACGAGCCCGGTCAGCACTATAAGCACTACTGTTGGTTCCGCCACCTCTCTTTCCAAGAGCGGTCTTTCAGGAATCCTTTCTAAATTTCTTTGTTTCCTACCCTGTTATTTGTTCTCACTCATTCTCTCTACACATGTGTGCCTGAGGGCTTTGGTTTGCCTGGCTCTCTTCCTTAGGTCACTTAGGTCAGCCTACTTATGTGGGTTTAGCCATAAATTGTAAAAAAATGAACATTAAAGTGAAAATGTGGGGAAAAGAAGAGTAAAAATTTTATAGGTGTAATAGTCTCAGTAACATACCAAAGAAGGCTCAGAAAAGTTTTAAAAGAGTGCCATACTACCAACTCTTTCTATCTCTGGATGGAAAATATATGGATCATGAAAATTTTCTTCTTTACAACATTTTGGATTAAAGAACTCACTTCCTTATATATACAATTCTTACCCACTTGTGATATAAGAATTATTTTCATTTCTTCGTTTCTTTCTAACCTATATAAAATTATTTATATAATTTATGTAATTATATTTGTTATCTGCATGCCATTTTGTTTTCTATTTTTCATGAAGAAATTGATAAATAGATTTTGAGTAAGAAAACATGAATTGTATGTCAAAAATGAAAATACAGAAATCTGCCTTTCTAGACTTTGAAGCCTAGAGAAGTTAATAATAAAAAAAATTGCCTCTTGATATATTTCAGAATGAGGGACAATGTTCTATTGAAACAGAGGAGAAAAACCTGAACAAGACAGTAAAGGCTTTATTGAAAAAAAAATGACATTCATATTGGCTTAGGATTCCACATTATTATACAGATTAACTTTTAACAGCTTTATTATATTCCAACCTATTGGTATATCAGATTTTACTTAATCTAATTGTCTAATTATAAGTATAATAATGTCTATGTCTTATTTTCATGTTTTTACTACCTTCATTAGTGCCACATAATGATGAACTTTAAATAAAAAATTCTTCCCCTAGGACTATTAGCTGAAAGAATTGTTTAAACAGAGAAAAAACTGCAGTATATACACTGGTTATAAGTATTTTCATGATTATTGATATATATTATATAATAAATTGACAATAACAATTATTATTATTGCCTTTATTATGATTATGTAAATTTATAATTTCTGCATTCACTTTGATCCTTATGTCATTTTTTAATACTTTCATCCTTTATGGCGTTAGTCTTTTCTTATTTCTGTCTTTCTGATCCATCATCTATCTTTCATAGACATTCTTGGTGAGTGCTTCAACTCAGAATCAGATGTTGAATCAGCAGTTCTCATCTAGACTTCTAAATGAGCCATGCTGAATAGCTCATGATCTCTGTAGTGACTTGTGCTGAGCCGGCATGACCATGGGTACAACTGAGAGGGGACAGTGGAGGATGGAGAAGTAAGACAAAAGAATAAAGCTGGGGCTAGGTGGGACATTGCCCTCTCTGATGGAGAGACAGTGCCACAGCCTGCAAGCTGAGTCTTTATTTTATAGCCAGATTCCACAGGCAAGGTAAGGGCGTGGTCATGATGTTTGCAATGTTCTCACAGATTTCGAATCTACTCAATAACATACACCTGAACACTATCAAGCTTTGTTTACTTGCTGTATCTCCCTCAGTCCACATCACTCAGTCATGTGGGACCACAGGTTCAGACCATAAAGTCAAGCCTACAACAATAGTCTTTGGATATAATCGTGCTGGGACTTACACGTGGCTTTGCCATGAAAGGATCATGCCCTCTCATTAGTCGTAGGCTTGAACCTGTCCAAACTCTGTAGCTGCTCTCTATAGTAACTAATTAGGCTTGACTCATATTTCAACTCAAAGGAAACTAATTTATAATATAGTAGCTATTCTGTGTGATGAAAGCCATCATGAAGAATCAATAAATCATTAAAATATGGACAAAGCGACCAGTAATAGTCACAATAGATAAGCTCTCTAGAAAATTTATATAAAATGACAAGTAACGCTAGTTAAAAATAAACAATGGTCATGTAAACTTTTTGTAGAAGGTTAACTGCAGTTGAATAATAATCATATCATGGAACCTTGTATGAAATCAGAAAAATACAGGTTATATGGTGATACCATTTTCTCCCATGATATAGACAAATGTTGGAAATGATTGCTATATACTTTGGGTAAGAATGTGGGAAAAAAAGGTACTTTAAACAATGTCCAGGTATACGTACAGCTGTTTAGAAGACAGTTTGGTAGTAATTATGAACATTTTAGATACACATACTACCAGGTAGTTGGATCTAAGTTATACTCTTATGTCTAAGAATCTCCAAAGTGCCATCATTTTCAACCAAAAAGGTTTATTTTTTGGTCTCCCTACAAATCTCTCCTGGTTCAGCTATCACTCAGGTTGATGAGACAGCTTCTATGCGGTACATGTCATGGCAGGAGTAAAGTGAGAGGACATTTTCCCTCTTCCCTGCAGAGTATCTCACTCAGGGGAGATTATGCTTCCTGCTCCGTAGACATCAGGCTTGATGATGTGACTTTCTTTGGCCAATAAAATGGCAGCAGAAGCCAAGTAGATCCCTTTGAGTGGAATCTTTAGAAAGAAGCTAAGGTGTTTATGTAGCCCATTCATTCTAGTTTAAGAATCTCCTGCTTTAAAGAGGTTTGTAAAAAAGAATGTTGTCTTTCTTAGACACTAACTGCTGAAAACATAGTTATCTATAATGAGACTGTCCTACTAGGGTCAAATTCTGTTCTGGAGTTTGCTATAGCACACTAGCTACTAACAACACATCTCTATTCGAATTTCAATTTCAAGTAAATAAAATTAAGCCGTTAAAAAAAATTCAGTTCCTCAGTCAGACTGACTACATTCTGAATTCTCCATTACTAATGCAGCTGGTGCCTTGCCACATGGGATCAAATATTTCCATCACTGCAGAGAGTCCCAGATTAGGTGCTCCGGGCTTCAAAGAGAATAAAGATGGAATTTAGATTAAATTATTCTAAATAATAAATTATTTAGATCAAAGTAATATTCCTTCAGCTCCAGGCACTGTCATATAGGTTATTTTATTTATTCCCTACAACAAGTGTGTGAGCGAGTGAGATATTATATTTATTTACAAAGGAATATACCAAGGCCCAGACAGATTGAATTCAGATGGTAAACTCTGGTGTAATATGTGTTTTCAGACCTCGATCTTGACCATCCCTCCTGGACTCTTTTAATAACTTTGAGCTGCCTTTCCTAGTCTAATGCTTCAGGCTCTACACACCTCTGAAAAATATAATTTTAAAGCTCTCCACTATCAAATATTTCACATTCATTTGTCATGCATGGAGTATCTACTTCCTGACTATTTTCTCATTTGTGTGTACCTACAGTAATGGGATATCTTGCCTAAAGACTTGCCTGAATATATCAGTGCTCAACAATTGTAAAGCTTATAAAGTAGTTAACACCAGAAACTGTATTTCTCTCCTTCTGCCTGCCAGTGATGCCTCATTGCTTCAGCTTTTGGATCAAACCATTGTTTCAAAGTTGAAATGACCCATAGTAGGTTTTTTGGGGAGGCAATTTGGTATACAAGAAAGCTCCTATTATAATCATCAATTGCACGAAAATAGCTTTCCAATATTGCCTATACTTGAAATCTCTGTAGACTTTAAACAGGACCTAGAATAAATTTGAACCCATTTTTTGTTTCCAGTGTATCTCCTGATAGATTAGAGTTGGAACTAAAAGAGAATAATATGTAAATAGGTTTTTCATGAATTTATTATGTGAGTTTAACAACATCAAAGGCCGAGCCACAGGGCTAGGAGGGGGCTGAAACCTAACCACTGCTCTGCCCACCAAGGTATGTATGGCTCAGGTCTGGGTTTGTCAAATAAAGGGCTGGCTTTTTCTTACCTGCATGAAGATGCCATTGGTTCGCTAAAGTTATCATGGGGACTTTTCACCTGGAGAAAGTCAATCCACAGGGGAAGGCTTTTCTGATTTGCTTGGAAGTATCATGCATGTATATGTAGTCAACAAATTTTTTTGAATGATCACCATTACTGACTTAAGGAACATAAAGTAGGAGAGGTTGAAACTCACCAAAGGATTTAAATGGCACACCTTGCATGTATTAAAAGAACGAAAATGGTTTTGAATGTTGATGCTCAAAAGCATCGGTAAAACGTAAACTTCTAGAGAAGAGAATTCTGGATAAAGATCAATTCTTCTGTTTGTTCAAGAATTCATTTTGAAGAAAGGCAGCTGTGTGATGATATGGTTCTTTTCAAGTTGTGATCTGCAGAATCCTTTAGGGGTTAGCTGGGTGGGAATGAGTTGGGAGGCATTGGGTCCCTCACTTCTGATTCAACCCAGAGCAACTCAGAGCTACTCCCTTCCACATAAAGGCACTTTTAACATTTGGAAAAAAAAGACTTTTATGATTAAACTACATTTGAAAACAACTACCTTAGAACTTTTATTATAGCTTTACTCATCTGTTATTCACCACATGGCAGATATGCACATGTATTATCAATTTAATTTTTAAAACAGCCTTTTGTAGCTTCTACATGAAACAGATTTGGAAAGGTTAAGTAACTTGTTAACATCAGCTAGTAAATGGCAAGGCTGAAATTTCAGTGCGATCTCATTTCCTTCAAAACTGTTACTTGCAGGTAATTCTACATACTGCTTTGACTTGATTGCAATATAAAAATAGCTATTTTTTTGAAGAAAAAAACCCACAACTTCACACTGAAAATAAACTTATCGAGACACTTTTTGAGGTAAATGCAATCTTAATTAATTTACCTATAGAAGTTTCATTTAGAGAATTTGTAGTGATTAAGGACTCATATCACTTGTCTAGCTGTATTTACTGCCAGATCACCCACAAAACTGGTCCTTGAACCTGTAGAAAAGCTCGGTAATCTTGAAACAACCATTTCTTTCTTAAGTGTCCATTTTTGCAGTCTTTTCCCTCTTTCAGCAATAAACTCTCCACTGCCTCTCATCTGGAGTACTCTTATTCATCTTTGAAAGATAACTTTCTTCCTTTCCTGACATACAATTTACCCACTTTCTTTCTCTGAGCTTCTGTAACATTTTGAATTAAAAAAATCCATTGTATTGCTATATATAAAAATATAATAAATGTGCTGCAGTGATCTCTCTACATATCTTATAAGGCAAGAGTTACATATGATTTACCTTTATATATGTATTTTGAGCCTGCGATAAAAGTCGGTGGAATGAGTAAATATATAAATGAATGGCAGCCACTGAAAAATAGTGATATCTTGAAAGTGTGAATGGTTTAATGTAGTTTAAAAATAGTCTTCCCACCTGGGTCATTCTTCTATTCCCAGACTCTGGAGGACACTTTACCAACAAGGAAAGCCCCAGGAAGACCAGCCCAGTGCTCTAATCTGGTCCATCTGGCAGCAGGCTCATTCCCCCACTTGTTAGACCTTAGCATAGGGAGTCATTTTTCCCTGGAATGACTTTCAATCTTAGATTGGTATTTACAGCCTCCACTTCCTCCCCGAGAACTCCAATTGGAACATTAGTATGAAAGCTTTGGAAGTTGCCTGAGAGCATTTGTACTCTTTTTTTGTTTTGGGTTGCAGTGCTACTTACTTCCTTGCAGTCTCAATAGTTGCATAGTCTTTGTTCCTAATTTATTATATCGTGTGATTCTTTTGGGATGAGGGCAATTATCAGGACTTATTCTTCATTTTTTTACATTCCTCTTCCCAGCACCACCTTCATGCAGTACTCAGCACACTGTTCATCACAGGTCATCCCTGAGATTCTTAAATACAATGACTATCTCTGTTAAATCTCTATACAAAAATGCATTATCGTGTACTAATAGATTCCAAGTGTACCAATACATGATATTCCCCATGGTATATCACACAGGACTATGCAAACAATACTTTAAGTTCCTATCTGTAGACAATTTTTATTTGTTGGTAAACAGTCTTTTTGTGTTTGCCAGGTATTTGATTGTGTGAAGTGCTTTGTCATGCTCACATCCTCATTTGAGACCAGTGGCCACGGTCACTGTCTAGCACCTAGGGTGTCATGTCTGTTATGTGACCCTCCTCGTCTAATCACAGTTTTTTGGATGGGAATCTGGGACAAATTGAAAGCTGGGATCAGTTACCTGTGAGATGATCTGACATGAGAATCTTAACCTATGGTATTAACCTAAGTACCAAAACAGTCTATGCACGGTGTTGGGAGGTCTTTGTGCCTTGTGACTTTTTAATTGGAATTACAACCATGTGTCATTTATGATTTGAGTACTTAACTATTTAAGTCAGCGGACTCAATTAAATTACTTTCTGGAAGTTCTCTTCAATGGTGTTCATTTATACATTTTGTGGAGCAGATTTTAAAATGTGGGTAAATGCAGTTTGAAATAACATAAGGATTAAAATATTTTATCAATGGCTTTGTGGGTAGTAGCTCTGTAACATGGAAAGTAGCAAGCACTCCAGAATATTAGAGTACAAATGGTACAGTATCATTAGGAGTTATAGCAATAATAGATGTGATTAAGAAAGCCCCATGTCATGGTTAATAATGATGATCTTAATAAATTGTTATTGCTGTCAATGCTTCATTCTGCTCAGTCATCCTGCTGCTTTCATTGTCTCTGCAGCTGGTTCAGGTAATCTGAAACAAGAAGCAGGGCAAGGACTATTTGAATGAAGGGCAATACAAGTGCAAAAACTTTATAGAAAAACCCAGAATCACATTGCCTAAGTCGTATTGTTATTTCCCACATGTAACAATTCTTCAAAACCCACTGGGGTGTCAACACAGTTTGAATAAGCAATTAGCAATGCAAACACTTAATTACCACTGAGTTTTTTGAAACAAAAACAAATTCCCCAGGAGATATTTTTATTCCCTTCCCCAGTTTTCTCTTATAAGGCCCAAGGGCCATATATACAAATAGCCAATATGGTCTGATAATTTTTGGAGCACTAAGGTCCCATGGGAATGTGCACCTACTCGGACTTACTTCCCTTTTAACTGGGATAAGGTATCTATTTCCATAAATGAGTTGGGTCACCACAATGTTGTCCTACCTTTATAGTTCATCTGACAGTTCACTCATTGAATGGATGTGGATTGATTATTATTATGCATATGTCAGACATTGCAACCATTTAAAATTCAGAAGATATTAGAAACATTTTGAAAAGAAAAATATCCTAGTTGTAAAAGACTGAGTGTTCAAAGGGAATTTTTCAAGAAAAAAAATTGAAGAAGCTTGTGAAGTCTTTAGACCAACAGAATATGTGTATTGAATGAAAGACAAATGATATTTTGAGAAAACTCAGTCAGGGGGTCCCATGATCAGAAAACAGAGAGCCAATATAATCTGGATTCTGATGGAGATGTCTCCTTTTCTAGGTTCCTGTAGCATAATTCCCACATTTCAGAGAATTGTTTTCTTTAGTTCTGCCGTGATGTGATCCCATGGAATAAATCTATATTATTAATAGTACATCTTTGCTACGGATTGGATTCGTGTTATGGATCACTGGTGCTCACACCACTAAAAACCACTTCCTACACACTTGTACTCAGTTAATAGTTCCCTAGTTTGTAGTTGTAATTCTATGCCACAGGCACTAACCACCATCTCTGAATCAGGAGCTGACAGATACGAAAAGGGTAAGAACAAATCCGAAAACCTCGTCCAGAAGAAAAACAGGCTTCCCAGAGTCATTGTAACAAAGTAATAGTCCTCAACAACAATAAATAACATTTATTAAAAACAAAATCTATACAAGACTCTTTGTTGGACATTTTTCATACATTATTTCACTGAATGCGTTCTCTCACCCTACAATGCAGAAATTATTTCTTCTGTTTTATAAATGAGGAAACCCACTCAAATGGAATAAATTGTTTTTGGCCACACAGCTAGTAATTGCATCCAAATGAAGATTTGTCTGACCCCAAACATGTATTCTTACTGACTCTCCTGACACTAGACATCTGCAGGTGGCCAAGCCCTGAGCTCCATACTGGGGTTATATACTAGAGGACAGAGATCATAATGGCGAAGAGAAGCCCAGGCTCTGGACTGCCATGGAACTAATGATTTAAGTCCTGTCCACCAGACTTAAACATCCGTGTTACCTTAAACAGGCCTACTGAGCTGTGGTTTCCTCATTTGTAAACCAGGGCCCACAGTTGTACATACATATATCTTCCAGAATTCTCATAAATTTTGAATGAGATAATGTATATTGTATAAGTTCCCTAGTGGTGCTATAACAAATGACCACAAACTCAGTGGCTTAGAAATAACACAAATTGATTTTCTTAATAGTCTTGTGGTTCAAAAGTCTGAAATGAGTTCTGCTGGTTAAAATTGCGGTATACATAGGGCTGCTTCTTCTAGAATCTAGACTCTGTTGGATAATCAGTCTCCTTGACTTTCTCCCAGTTTGTGGAAGAGATCCAAGTTTCCTGGCTCATGGCCCCTTCCTCCATTTAAAATATATATATATATTTTATTGATTTTTGACAGAGAGGAAGGGAGAGGGATAGAGAGCTAGAAACATCGATGAGAGAGAAACATCGACCAGCTGCCTCCTGCACACCCCCTACTGGGGATGTGCATGCAACCAATGTACATTTCCTTCACCAGAATCGAACCTGGGACCTTTCAGTCCCCAGACCTACACTCTCTCCACTGAACCAAACCGGTTTCCACCCTTCCTCCATTTTTAAGCCCAGCAATGGCCAGTTGAGTTTTTTCACATCACACCAATCTGACATTGACTCTTCTCTCCTGCTTCCTCTTTTATAGACTCTTATGATTACATTGAGCTCTTCCAGATAATCCACCCAAATCTCCCTATTTTAAATTCAGTTTATTAGCAAACCAATCCCCCTATGCTATACATGTAATAGCATATTTACAGATTCTAATCATTAGGATGTGGGCAGCTTAGAGCGGGAATAATAAGGGTCATTATTCTGCCTACCACAAATATAAAATGCACTTTAAAATTTCATATTTAATTTCTGATGCAATAATTAGTATTATTTTAATAGAACTATCAATCTATTCTTCTAATGAAAAATCCAAACAACTCAGGCACTCATACATTTATTCACATATTTATGTTTATTATAATATCTATATAGATATGCATATATATGTATGTGACATGCATATATATTTACCTAAAATGGGATCATACCATACACTTTAAAAAATAACTTGGAAATTTCTAATAGTCGTTCTTGCTCAATATGTGTATTTCTATTTTCTACCTTATTCCTTATTCTATAGTGTTCTATAGGGAGAACACACTATAATTTATGAATCCATTACCTGTTATTATGAACAATTCTACAATGAGCAACTTTGTGCACCCTTGTTCATGTATCTCTATAGAGATTTCTTAGAGTACAAATTGATGTACTAGCTTAAAAACATTATATAATTTTTAAAGAATAGACATACATGCATATATTTCCTATAAGTGCAATCAAATCACATGTTCTCTATCCTTTCTCCTGTGCTCTATATTCATACCCCACTCACCAACCTACCTTTCCATTCAAATTTATATCAACATTTGATAAAGCAAATGTTGGTGGGGGTGGGGGGACCAAGGAAGCTATTGCAGGATTCTGACTCTCATAATATAGAGGGATGCTGGGGCATCCACCTGCTTCAAATGTACCTTCAACTATCTTTTCTATTCTCTTCATTACTGTGCCCTCAATTTCCCACCATTATTGGGGTTCTTTAATATAAAATGACTTGCTTATAGGTTTTCCCAACTGTTGGTTTAGATTCAGCTTTTTGGGTCTAATAAGACTTGGTGATTTAGTTTCTCCAGACAGATTCTCTAATCTTCTGCCTCCAGCAAAGTGGGAGGCAGGGATTTTTATTTTTATTTTATTTTATTGATTTTATACAGTGAGGAAGAGAGAGGGATAGAGAGTTAGAAATATCAATGAGAGAGAATCATCAATCAGCTGCCTCTTGCACACCCCCTACTGGGGATGTGCCCGCAACCTAGGTACATGCCCTTGACTGGAATCGAACCTGGAACCTTTCAGTCTGCAGTCCTATGCTGTATCCACTGAGCCAAACCAGTTTCAGCAGGAGGCAGGGATTTTTAAACCAGATTGTGGGTCTCCTGGAACTTGCTGGGGGAAAGGAAGCTGAAATCCTTACCATCAAAATACAGGATTTCACTTACTCATTCCATCTTCAGGTCAACCTCTAACTCAGTGGTTGGTGAACTGCGGCTTGTGAGCCACATGCGGCTTGTTGGCCCCTAGAGTGTGGCTCTTCCACAAAATAACATGTGTGGACGTGCACATGCAGTGCATGCAGGAAACTTCATGGCCCATGCCCAGAAGTCAGTTTTCGGCTCTCAAAAGAAATTTCAGTCATTGTACTGTTGATATTTGGCTCTGTTGACTAATGCATTTGCAGACCACTGCTCTAACCCATAGTGTCTTCTGCTTATAACTCCAAGAATGGATTCTAGCTGGTCTGATTATTTTTCCAGAAAATACCACCTTCCATGTCTTTTATGAAGATAGTACAGAAGTGGGTGCCTGTCTACACCACGCAGTGTTGGGAAGCTGGGCTTTTAACTGCTCTCCTGTAGTCTTTTATACCAGATCCAACTTTTAATGTTCACCTTGCCTGCCTCCTGCGATGATCTCATTGTCTCTAGCTTCTCAGCCTTTGAGTCATTCTTGTTTATCTTCAGATTTTTATGTTTGATAACCCTCTTCTCTGATAACTCATTGTTTATATCTTACTAACAGCTTTCCATTTTCATTTATTGAGCTTTGGAGTTATTCCCTAGTTTACTGAATATATTTGCTAAATAGAAAGTTTTTCCTCCATCTGTTATAGTTCTCAAGTACAAAAAGGGACACACATATCTTTATTCCACCATGAAAAACAAAGGTCAGTGTTATGATAGGTTATGGCATCTGCTGAGGGAGTTGGGGTCTTTTTTATGGGAGGAAGGCTTAAGCTCATTGTCGCTAGAAAAAGAAGAAATAACAGTATGGTCCATTAGCACAAGTGAAACTGAGAATGCATATGGATTACCTGTGTTGGTTTTATAGTCTACCTGCTCTTTGCATTGAAGAAAATCATCTTCCTAAGTCACTGAAGGCCCTTGGTGTTGGTGGAGTGAAGATGAGATAGGTTTCTGCCTCCAGATAATTCATATCAGCAATGGGTCTGCTGGTAGCCTTTTTATTTTCCAAAACCTCTTAAAAACTTAAGGTAATAAATATAAGACCTATGGTTTGAATAGAAAACATAAATACTATGGTACATTTGGGTAATCATTACCATTAAAAATATCAAAATTGGGCAAGGTAGACATTTTTATCTAATATAAATCCATTATTAAGGAGTTAGTTGGTCTATTGAAAGAATAATGAAACATTTCTATTTATTGAAAAGATTTTTTAAGCTTTGGCTAAGACATTGTGGGATATAGGTTTTTGAAAAAGAAACAGTAGACTTCAAGGAACTCACAGTTGGCAATATTAACCAAGACACAGGTTATCTATTATTTTTAGTACCTAAGTATATTAAAGACTGAGGTAAGCACAATGGATCTCAAATTTGACTGCAGATTTTTAAAAGTGGGGATCACACACACACACACACACACACACACACACACACACACACACCACATGCCTCCTGTCATCCCAGGACAGTTAAAATAGAACCTCTTGACGTGAAGCTGGGCTGTGGAATTTTAAAATGCTTCTCAGATAGTTCTAATGTGTAGCTACAGTTGAGATTCACTGGGTTAAGATTACAGATAACTTTGGCAGAAGATGTAGATGACAGGAGAAGTAGTTACATTTTTCTTTTTGCATTAATTTCTCATAAGTTCAGGGAAAAACAACAACTGTAAACCCCTTCTGCTCTCTCTACCCTTTCTTATGGATGGAAGAGGCAGGTTACTGGTCCTCTGTCATCAAATCTCAGTCTCTTCACAGTGAGAATAAAGTGGCCCACTTTAGAGGAAAGCCTTGCTCATTTAGCATTAAAGAATGTTTCTGTTTCTAAAGGTAGAGTTTTTGTTCCCTGCCATCACACTTTAATCAAACTACCAATTGCCATCCTATCCATTTAATCACAGGCTTCCTTTTGAAAGGTTTGCTGCTGAGAAATTAGTTTCCAGGGTCACTGAACCCCTAGGAGCGCCCCACCTCAGAGAGGGCTCATTGTGAATTCAGAGTCCTGCCTGCTTAGATCTCTGCTGTAAACCTAAGATGTGGTCAACCTGTGGAAACATTGCTCAGAAATAGTTATGAGGGCACAGCCAGCCCCCATGAGGGTATTGAATCCAGCTCTTATTTTTAATCATGTTTAAAGACGGGATCTCTTTTGTATTCCTTTTAATGAAACCTGTCTTTCATTATGAAAGGCAAACCAAGGCAAAAATAAAACAGCGCCATCCGTGCTTGCAGCAGTGTGTGTGTAGTATGGACATATTTCAGAATCATGAATATAAAAATGAATGTGTATTAATCCTCACCCAAGGATATTTGTCCATTGGTTTTTAGAGAGAATGGGAGAGAGAGGGAAAAATAGAGAGAAATATTGATGTGAAAGAATAACATCAATTGGTTGTCTCCTGGGTTGGGCTGGGGAGGAGGCTGTCTTGACCAGAATCGAACCTGGGACTCTTCGGTTCACAGGCCACTGCTCTACCCACTGAGCAAAACTATCTAGGGCTGAACATGTTATTTTTATTTTTATTATTAGTGTGAATTGATCCCAATGAAAATTTTTATCTTCTATTGTCAAGGAGATGGAATTTAGTCAAAATGATTCCATCTCACTCAGAGGCAGGGGTAGTGTGTGTGTGTGTGTGTGTGTGTGTGTGTGTGTGTGTGTGTGTTTTAAACAGGACTAAGTAGGTTTTAATATGTTTGTGATAGCCTCTGAAGATCCAGGTAGCTGGGCATAAACTGATCTGGATTCCATTCGATTTCACAAATCAGTGAACAAAGTGGTCTTCCTCAAAAACGATTGTAAACTCTTCAATACAAATGACAATGAAGGAAACTAGAAACCACAGATGGAGCTTCATATCCCAAGGGGGTTTTCAACTATGTTTGACTTGCAAATCTGTTATTGAATAAATATGAAGTGCTTCAATGCCAGTCTTACCAGTCCCTCTTTTCTGAAATAATATTGCAAATTTATTTAGCTTCTTTCCTCCTGAAAGATTCTCAAACATTCTATAAGTCATGGGTAGAAATATTCCTCAGAGAAACAGAAAAAAAATAGCAGACAGGAGCAGTGAACATTACCCATTCTTCAATAATGATAGAAACTATTTGAATTCAGGCTAGGAACCATCTATATTCCTCCAATATACATATTAGGCAATTTCCCAGGTTTTATAAGTTAAACATTTGACATTGTATTAGTAAACTACCACATAATAAAGTCTATTTTATAAAAATTCTTTATAAAAATGGAGAGAAAGAAAGCTTTAAAAACATTTATCACAGAAAAAAAACAATTTATTTAAAGTGACTGCTAATAAATATGTTCTAATTTAAAAAAAGAGTTTTGAAACATTTTGATGCATTTTAATATTTCAATAGAGTTGAGGAAGACAAGCCTTCAAGAAGTGAGTATATTTATTTTAATTTATATCCCAAGAGAAAGAATTGCTACTTTGCTCTCTTGTTCTTAAAAATCCAGGGACTAACGTATTTTGTTTCCTACAATCTCAGTTGATCCAAATTCACAAACATTCTGTCTCTGGAATTCAGGACTGTTTTGTGCCTTGTTCAAATTGGATTGCAGTGAGCTTCTTAGAAAAAAATACTATCAACTACAGTGCTCTGTGAAACCATGGAATTAATTTAGTGTTGGTATACTTTAATTTAATAATGTATCAACTTTAGACATAATAATGAGAAAGACACTCTCTGACCCACTGTGTTTATACACTATTGGACAACAATTTAATAAATGATTTTAATAAAATTATTTTCAAGAATATCCATAAGATCTCCATAAGCAAAGCAACATGGGGAAACCATTCTGATCAAGGTAATTAAGAGTTTACATTTCAGCTAGACATTATTTTGTGGTTGGGTTGTCTAATTACAATCCTAAATTTAGACATGATAGACCTGGTGCTTCTGGAAATATGTAGCTGTGAAGAACTTGTTTATTGATCAAGATTACCGTATTTGCCGGCGTATAAGACGATTTTTTTTGCCCTGAAAAACACGTATTTGCTGGCGTATAAGACGACTGGGCGTATAAGAAGACTCCCTAACATTTCCACAAAAAATACAGAGTTTGTTATATACTCGCCGTATAAGACTACCCCCCACCTGGAGGCATATTTTTCAGGGCCAAAAAGTCGTCTTATACACCGGCAAATACCGTAGATATCTCTGATATCTAAATTTTCTTCCATGAATTCATATGAGTGTACCATAGGAGATTGCTACATAGAGCATCCCAGCTCTTCATTTTGATATTTAATAATCATTTAAAGTACTTTTTAAGACTAGACACTTTATATATGTATGTATATATGAATATAGGTATGTATTAAAAATCTTTATTGTTGAGAGTATTAAAAATATCTTCCCTTATTCTCCCACCCCGCCCCCTGGTTCCTGCCCCACCACAGGCCTTCACTGCCCTATTTAGATTAAACATCGGTTGGCAGTGGCCTTAGTTTACCATACATTTGCACTAGATACTATGCAACAATTCAAAATAAAACTGTTCCTCTAATCCCACAAAGCTATTGTAAAATGCAAATGCAATAACACAAATGAAGTGCTTTGTAAACTGCTGAATATCATGCAAGTTCAAGGTAACTTGTATACCTTGAATAAATTCCAAATCCCTGCTATAGATTGTTAATCTAGGTAAATTAATTATTATATTCATTAATTTAGGAAATCATATGAGTCTGTGAGTGTGATATGTAACAAAAAAGGAGGTAAAATTGAAAGAATAAACACAAATAGTTAGAATTCAAACTGGTATATTTACTATTAAGTTTTTGTGTGAAATGGTAACATAACATTTATTCAGCTATGTCATTTTCAAAGTCTTTCCTTCTTTAGTAACTCAAACAACTTTTTCTTTAACAAGTGTAAAACACTTTCAAGTAAGAAATGATACTACTGAGGCATTATTTAAATCAGCTGGAAAGTTACTAACAAACTTTATAACTAAACTGGAATTTTCACTAAAATTCCTTTACAAGAGACACTCATTACATAACAACATTGTCAAGGTAGTATAGAAATCTAATTGTTACCATGTGTATTCTGCCAATAAAATAGAAATTTGGCCTTATATTTGGATAAAATCTCTTAAGTCAAAGGTGAATCAGCTACAATGTCTTGAAACATACGTGTGTGTGTGTATGTGTATATATATATATATATATATATATATATATATATATATATGAGAGAGAAGTTCAGAAACCTTTTGTTCATTTTATCATTGCAAACCATGGTATAGATTATGACAGGGCCATCACATTTGACATGACTTTTTGTGTAGGTAGAATCAGAGAAAACTTACTAGTTTGTAAGGAAAAAATGAAAATAGAGAAGGGACTTGTAGAATAATAAGAGGTAATTACTTCATTTTCCAATGGGCAAAATATTAAGTCTGAGAAGTTCCTTGAGTGACAAAGCTGAAAGGCTAACAAAACTCAGCCTTGCAAGTAAGGATAAAATCAAGACTTTAGCCACCACAAACATGTTAAAACCTTAAAAAATTGGTTAGTCTGAAGTAAATCCTTCAGTTAAAGAATATGTATCAGGGAATCAAGGCTAACGATGTGGTTCTCACCACAAACTTTGATAAGCTCCAAATGAAGTCCAGAGAAAGAGCTATGCTTTTTAGGAAAACTGCAATCTTGGCTACTGGGTGTGAATCTTACCACAATCCAATAGAAAATGAGTCATTTCTTTTTGAGAATTATACTATCTGGTAAAGTATGAAACAATACTAAAAACTTTCTGATTCTTTTGAGTCTTCAGTAAAAAGTATCCTTGGAATCTTAGACCTCCATGAACAAGTTGAAAAAGCTGCTCTGCTTTCCAACAGGGCATATTTTCCAATGTCCTTTTCAGATGTGTCAAGGAGGGTAAAAAACAAAGACGTTTTCAAAAGGTAGTGCCAATCACCATAGAAACCAGTGGGTTGTGGTATCTTTTCCATGGATCAGAACTGAGGTTTAATCAAGGACTATTAGCTTTGCCGGGGCAAGGGGTCCACCCAATATCTGCCCTGTGGCTTTAGAATTGCTATTAAACAAACAATGGCAGGATGTCTCCTATCCTCCTTTCTACCCTTTTGTGAAGGGGAATGTTAAGGTTGCCCTGTTTATGTTCTACCATTTTATGTTGTATACTCAGTGGAAGGAGGTGAGGACATGGGAAAATAACTTGTCTTTGTACTTCGTAAGTGTCTGGATCAAGAAGAGTATATCTGGCCCTGATAGAAATGTTTTTAACATTACCCTTGACATAGACACTACACAAATGCACATAGATCCTAGACTGTAACTCCTTTCTTTGCCTAAGTAGGACTTTGGGCCTTTCTTCCTTGGGAAAGAGGTGAGTCTATTTTGTGTGTGAAAGAAGAATAAACCAAATATTTAGAGGTAAGGAGGGAGAACTATGAGAGTTTTTAGGACAATTCACATATATGCTGCATTTAATTTTTTTCTCTTATAATAGGATCAAACTTCTCTGTATCCTTAAGTTTACCTTTGACCATCTGGCTTGTTTGTCTCAATATAATGTGAGAGGAACTGATGTGTCATTGCTGGTGAGAAGTTTAACAGCCAGGGTGTGTTTCTCCAAGCTCCCTTCACCATTGCCACAGCTATCCATGGTGTTCCAGATGTTGGCTATTCCATCAGCTTGAGTCCTTGAGTGAAATGCAAATTAGGCACGTCTTTGAGGTTGAAGATACTAGAAATGTTGTCTGGACCAGAAATAAACCTAGCTTGGTCTGGATGATATAATAGCCTGCTCTTTTCCCTACTTCTTGGAAGTAATCCTGTTCATAGTGTGTATGTGTTTGCTTCTGCTCTTACATGCATACACTTACAGGTTTGATGATGCCTTGGAAGATATGTATCAATAAGCTCATTTGTCTACAGATGTTTAGTTAAGTCTTCCAGCTTTGCCTTTGTAAGTAATCAAAGTGACTTTGGCCCCTATCAGTGAATTCTTTGTCTTATTTTTAATGACACTATTCTAAGTGCTTTATGTATAGTATCTTACTTAATCTTCATAATTACTTTATGAGGGATGTTTTATTACTATTACTATTATTATTATACCCTTAAAACTTATACAGCTATTTTTAATATTATCAATCCTTAGAGAAGAGGGAATGAGATGCAGAGAAATTATTCTTGTCCAACAAATTTGCACTTCCTTTACCTCATGATTACTAATTTTATTAAATATAAGGAAATGCCATCAAAAGTGAAAAAAAAAACCATCATTCTTTTTTATTTGTACAACCCTCCTGGATTTAGTTTTTAAAATTCAACATTATGTTTTCAGGAGAGAAAGATTTAGCTCTTCAGGAATAAGTAATCATTGTTCCACAAATAAATAATTCACTAAAAAGAATTCTAAGCAAGTAAATCTGAGAATTTATTTTTAAAATGTATTTATTAAGATGCCGTCAGAACAGAAAAATGAGAAACTCTACAATGCTTCATATTGTCTATTATGGGCAGCGTATGGTGAAAATTTGATTTCACATTGTAAATAGGGTAGTGAATCATTAGAGTGTAATTTTTAAAAATAATTAAATTGCCTTGCTGATATGCATAGATAAAGATAGAGATACATAATGGTTGTACAAGAAAATATTTTTAAATGCACCTAAATCTGGAGCTGAGCATTTCAGCACAGTCCCCTGGATACTGACACTGATTTCCCTGGTTGTCCACAGGATCCTAGCTTTTGCCTGTTGCCCTTGTACTCCCAAAGGTGTCCTGGCATGAGCAATAGTTTAGTGATCATCTTAACTATCTACAATCTCTTGATTTGCATGTAGTTTATATGTTTTTGTACTCAATATACTGTAGAAAATAAGACAATAATTATCAGCTAAGAAAGATAAAATTTCAAATCACAAGCTTTCTATCAAGACAAAAATTAAATGTGCCATATAGATGTGGTTCTTGTAACAAAACTAGCAAAAGTATTAGGATTATCTTTTGTGTAGTTTCCAAGGTTGATATTATAATGTATTTGATTAATTGTATGAATGTTGATAGAAGGGTAGTGTGTTGTGAATGGAGTAAGGAATTTTTTACCCCTGCTGTCCTCTGTATTTTCAGTAAGAAAAAGAAAAGCTTAATTACCTTATCAACCAAAGCAATCTCCAACCTAGTTTGGATATATAGTTGATTAAGATTTTTATGAGCACTTAAGCCCTCAAAACAATCATGTATTATCACATTTTCATATAAAATAGTTTTATCCACCAGTCTCTTCTTCAAATCTGTAACCTTATTTCCCCGTGTAAATTTACCATGTATTGGTCTGGAGCCAGAATTCCTGACAGGTAGAGTCAAGCAACTAATGAAGTTAGTGCTTCCGCTGCACTTGCTCCTCAGGATATAACCCCATTAAGTTATGTTAGATGGAGGAAGAGTCTTCAACATAAAAGGATTATGAAAAGAAATTCAATTAACTAGGTGGATAGAAGCTCACTATATTGTAAGAGTTCTCAATGTTGGAAATTCTATTGTTTATACAATTTTGTCCTAGAGCTATCTAAATAAATCTTTAAGTAACTTTTTATTGTTAATCAGAATAAAATCAATGGATCTTGACACATTTTCAATGAATGTTGGCTTGGTGAATCAGTCCTGAAGATATACCAAATAATTTTACATATTTCATATATTCTCATTATCATTCATATAAATATTGTAAAGGTCAAGAGGTCTCCTTTGTATTTTAGCTCTAAAATTATGTGGTATATATTGGTAATTAAACCTTCAAGAATGAAGGCATAAATGTTAAAGAATTTTACCATTAAGAAGCATATTCAAGAAAAGACTTTTTTGATAATTCAGAAACAACTAATCTCAGTAGATTTATAATTATATTTCAGGTTATTTAAGGTCACATCATTGAAGGTGATCTGCGGTTAGGTAAAGAAATAGGTCTCTAATTCAGCCATTGCTAATCTCTCACATTTATATGATGCTTAATTTTTCCAAACATCTTTTCTAGGCATTAATTCATTTGCTTTGTGATATAAAACCTGTTTTAGGTATTGCTGTCTTCAATTTTTATGAGAATATTCAGGCCTGAAATCATAGTCCAAATCACATAGTTATGAAATGACATGGCTCAGATTCAAAATCAAATCTTCTGCTTCCAAATACAATGTTCTTTTCAGATCAGTGATGTGCTAGTTTTGTTGTAATTGGAAAACTCAATGTGTGTTTATGTTTGTTTGATTTTTTTTAACCAGGGGTTTGATGTTTTCTCTATATCCATACAAGAGATTTGAATAACCACCACAAATAGATTTAAAAGTAATCTATTTGTAGTTCATATGGATTGATTACTAGAATACATTAAAATTAATATACTTTCAGCTCATTAAACAAAGGAGATTCCAAACTAAGAGTAAAAAAAAAATTATTGACCTACCTGATACTATTATATCCATTTAAGTGGATAACTTCATTATCTCTGTATTCAGGTCACAAAATGGGTACTCTTGCAGTCAAGCACTATAGTATAAGCAACCAATAGAGTCCTCCATGCTCATGCTTTGGTGTTCATGGCTGGCATACTAAACTCTTTGCCCTCCCTGACCTACTGCACGTGCAAGTTTCAGACTTGTTTCTGTTCCAGGCTTCACCCTTGCCTGCCCTGTCCTTATGGTTGGTACTATTCTGTAGTTTAAAATTCTTGCTTTGCTTCTCAACTTTCACTCTTTTGTATCTCTGATGACATTGCTTTTGGATGTTCTGGGTAAAAATTCTTGCTGTCTAATGCAGCATTTTTTTTAAGTATCACTTGAGGCACAAGAAAGGAACAAAAACAAACAAACAAACAAACAAAAACAGAGGGGGGTATACCAAACTCAGTGGCTTCACCTTAAGAAACATTGCTCACAGTGACCTGTTTTAATCTTCACTTAAAAGTGAGAGCAGCTAAAACTGGTTTGGCTCAATGGATAGAGCATTGGCTTGCGGACTGAAGGGTCCTGGGTTCGATTCCAGTCAAGGGCATGTACCTTGGTTGGGGGCACATCCCCGGTGGGGTGTGTGCAGGAGGCAACTGATTGATGTTTCTCTCTCATCGATGTTTCTAACTTTCTATCCCTCTCCCTTCCTCTCTGTGAAAAAATCAATAAAATATATATTAAAAAAAAAGTGAGAGCAGGTTTCAGAAGCCTAATTCAGTTCATATTAAATACGATGTTCATCTTCGGCCTCTGATAGAGTACTGGCTACCCGGCTGGCGCATCCCACCTTAGGAATGGCTATCATTGCAGCAGTGGAGAGATTCCCACTTCCTATATACATATTACTTTAAGACTGAGATGAAAATGCTCTGTGTGAACATAAGTTATTAATAACCATTGGGAGGATGAAAGACTTCCAAAATATAGGCTGATGCCAAATACATTAATAGTTCTGAAGAAGCCATTACAGTTGATGGTGCCAGTGATCCTGATGAGAGACTATAATAGGGACATCATCTCTGTGACCCAGCAAAATACCACTTATATCTTCAGTGTGATGAAATGAAAGACATTAAACTTATGGGATTCCTTAGGGCACATAGAATGGTAGGAGAGTGTTAGGTGACCTTGTGAATCAAGTCTCACCATTTCCAGGGATAGTAATGAAGGCTAAAATGGCATATAGACTAACTTATTTATGAAGTCTTTCCAACATATTTTTTGAAGCTGCGTATATAATTAAAGTAAATAATCATAATCCGTAGTATGATATAAACCAACCACAGCTTTCTTTAATAACTACAAAACAGAATTTCTTCAAATCCCTGAGCTAACTATCCAGCCATGTTATTTTTTTTGTTGTTGTAACTTTACTCCTCCAATTTCCAGTCTCAGCAGATTAAATATAAAAAAAAAATCTATTCTGTATAATGTAAGTTTCAAATTTATTTGTATATTAGTTTAATGTATGTTTATTAAACATCATCAACATATTTCCATTTCCATATGTCTACCCATTCATTGAACAGAATTCATGAAGTTAGGGCTCATGAGGGACAGTTCATTGTTTCCCTACTTCAACTGTGTTTATTTTAGTTATTTTCCTCCCACCAGCTCTCTTTTTACTGCTGTGAATGTTTTGCTGATTTCACTTTTGGGAATCGTTTTTGCATTTCTCTTGATCTGTTTGAGCTATATCTCAGTAGACACCAGAGGAGAGTCAGAATCAATATACTTAAGCAGCAATACTGGTAGGGAAATTAGGTCTTAGTGTAAGTGAGAAACAATTTAAAAGAAAATGGAAAACAATAAGAAATTTAGGGGAAAAAATCCTTCCCATAGCTACATGTTTTCTACTTCATTTATATTTATTTCAACAGAAGCAGGAAATAGAGCATGAAATTCCCTGTCAGCAAATACGGGTTTTCAATGAGGCAGGTTCAGATATATCCTAAATAGTAAGCAGAAATTAGAATCTAAAATCTGTCAAATGGCAATGCTATGCCCAGTCATGTGATGCTATTGTCATCATCATAATATCTGTGCTCCTTGGTCTATCAAAACTGTATATTTCTGTAGAAGATTACAAACACTTTCTTGCATATGAATGCTTTAGAATATGAAAATATCTGTGAAAGGTAGACAGAGGTTATTGTTTATATCATACAAATAAGAATATTAAAACCCAAATATATTATGTAACTTGTCCATTGTCACATAATTTATAGGTAGCAGGACAGAGATTTGAAATCTAGTTTTATTCTAGAGCACTGATTTTTCACTGTTCTCTTACTCTGCCTCAAAAGACCTTGCATGATTAAGAGGTGGTAAAGGAGTCACATGCTATTTGAAAAAATGCTGTCTCTTACTTAAGGCACCTGAATGAGCCATCTAGACTTTACCTAAGCTTGCGGAGTGCTACAGAAGCTAACACCTTGATCAATAAGAATATTCTAGCGATAAATGTTATGATTAGAGGAGATGCAAAAGTATAAAACCAAGAAGCAGTTCATTGGAAAAGTTTGGGTCATCAATACATGATCACATTCTACTGTTTCCACATAGTTTATGTTAATCCATATAGCCTCCATTGATGATAGGAGAGGAAATAAATTGCTTTGTTTCTAAGGTTGTTTTCCTATTAGGGGATGATACTGGTGGAGTTGGGGTGGGAATCTTGGTAGATAGAAAATTAATTGCTACATTGATACATCAGTGATATAGAATGTTTATCCATAAGTACACATAGGTTGTACACATTTGCATGTGTACATGTATATCTACACATACAAGTGGGTATTAGGATAGAATTCCCCTAGGATTCCCTCTCCTTTCAGGCACTCTTTTGAAAAACCATCTCAGTTTCCATGTAAGGGCAGAACTGACTAATAAGAGTCATTATATTTGGTTAAGCAGAGAGAAACCTGAAAAATAGCTGAAGGTGGAAACTTATCAGAGCAAAAAGAGATGATTCTGCCAAATGATATATAAAAACAAACCAAATTCTAAATCCACGTGCCTCTTAAGTCTCATCTTACTCATACTCTTAATCACCAAGCTCTTCTCTTACAGTCCTCGTAATTATGATCAAAGCAAGCACATGAATTTCCTTAGATCAATAGTTCCCAACCTTTTTTTTTGGCCATGCCTCACCTAAACATCTCTAAAATACTAATGCCCCTCCATGGCGTATAATTCTCATTATTGAAAAAATGAATTCCTACTCATGTGGAGGAAGCCTAAAAGGCCATTAACTTGGTCTAAACAAGCTTCCAAAGAACATGGCATCCATGAAAAAGAAAAAGAAAAGAACAAAAGAACAGTTGAAGTACTAAGAAAGAAATCACTAAGAAATTGTTAAAAAAAATAATATGAAGTAATATGAAAAAATAGCAAATAAAGTTTCAAAACATACTCATCACCTAGTTTCCCCTTTTGCTAATTTCTTCTTATTTTATTAACTTTATTGCTAATAAGAAACCAATATTGATATCCTAACATTAATTAACTTTCATCACCTGGCCAAAGTAGTATTTTCTAGGTTTCTCCAGGGTTTGCTAGGTTTCTTTAATATTCCTTTCCATAGTTTACTTTTTGGAGGAAAGTCACACACTCAAATTTGGGAAAGAGTATTAAGCTATTTACTGGATGTTAAGAGTACCTAAATTGTTTCAAATTCCTTTAGTTTGAAGAAGTTGTTTTAACATTTCTTGTAATGCAAGGCTAGTGGTGACAAAACATTTCAATTTTTGCTTCTCAGAAACTGTCTTTGTTTTGCTTTCATTTTTAAAGAATATCTTTACAATTTATACTCTAGGTTAACAAGTTTTTACTTGTTTTCAATATTTTAATACTTCATTCCATCTTATTCTAGGTTGCATTGGCTTTGATAAGAAGTTAGCAGTTATTATTTTCCATATATAATGGCTGCTTTCAATTTTTTTTCAGAAATTTGGATTTTAGCAATTTGACAGTGATGAGCACAGGAGTAATTTTCTTTGTATTTGTTTAGATTGATTTTTCTTGAGTTTTTTGAATTTATGCAGTAATAATTTTCATCAAGTTTAGAAAATTTTTGGCTATCATTGATTGGATGTCTCCTGCATGCCCCCTACTGGGGATTGAGCCACAACCCAGGTATGTGCCTTGACTGGAATTGAACCTGGGATCCTTCATTCCGCAGGCCTATACTCTATTTACTGAGCCAAACTGGGTAGGGCTTTTTAAATTATTTTTGTTAATCCTCACTCAAGGATTTTTTCCCCCATTGATTTTTAGAAAGAATGGAAGGGAGGACTAGAAGGGCAGAGGAAAGAGAGAGAGAAAAACATTGATGTGAGAGAGACACATTGATTGGTTTCCTCCCACTTATGCTCAGACCAGGGACAGGGATCAAACCTTCAACTCATGTACATGCCATTGACAGAGAATCATACCCATTATACTTTGGTGCTCAGGTGTACACTCTTAACAACTGAGCAACACCAGCCAGGGCAATAATTCGTGTTTTTATTTTGCACTGTTCTTAGTGTGATGAAATCTCACACAGTCCCACTTAGTCCCACCCAGGATATAAATCACCACTTTTCCAGCGTGTCCATGCTGTATATGCTTCCCACCTGATAGCCACTTAGTAGCCAGCCATCTTGGTTATTAGATGGGCCATCCTGGTATTTCAGTGCTTGTGTTTAAATCACCCCCCCTTTTTTTTACTTAATAATGGCCCCAAAGTGATTCACATAACTTTTACTATAATATAGTATTAAAATTTTTCAATCTTTTATTAGTTTTAATGTTAATCTTTTACTGTGTCTCATTTATAAATTAAAATAATGTGAAATGATTTGAACTTTAACATAGAGTTTGGGACCAGAGCTCAATGCCTCTGGCTCTTGACCCTGAATTCTTTCCACTCCTCCTCAGAGAACTTTATTTTTCTAGTATGGACACTCTGCCTGCAGCCACAGAACAATCCAAAGAAGCAGAATTAATATCTGCCAAGATTTTTGAATGCATGTTCATACTCTCAGGTGTTTCTAAAACTCTTTAAGCATGCTCTAGTAAAGTTTTGGACAAAAATAGATATGCATATTTCTGTCTACAGACACTTATCTATCCTTATAGTATATATCATTATTTTCCATAAACTATGTTGGAAATGTTACTGCCCAAGAGATTGAAAAGATTGGTGCCTAATCTGGAGTTCTTTCAATTTCAAGAATAAATATATGTTGCAAAACTGTCTTCTGGTTTTAGTCATTGCCAACCCTGTGATTCCTGAGACTGCATAGATGCACCAACAAGCACCCTTAGTAGGTCTTACATTTAACATGCTGTGGAATGAGTAATTGTATGGGTTAATGAGAAACCTGGTACATGGAGTACCAACCGTTCAGATTCATCTTCTTGTTTAAAAGGAAGCTATCCAAGAATTACTCCCAATTCATTATAGCTCTTCATAAACATAGACTAATGTGATTCTAAAAGTTCAATTCTTCATTTTAAAAATGAGAAAAATATACATATAAAAGACTAAATGGGCCACCCGAGGCCACACAGATAGTTTGTAGCAAAGCTACAATGGAATATGGGCCTAAGGACTTAATTAAATTGTGAGGGCCCCTATAAAAATGTATACTATTGCAATTAAAAAAACACCACACAAAACAAAACAAAACATCTTAAAGAGCTGAGTTTTTAATATTTAAAAAAGAGTAAAACAATAAAATATTTCATGATAGGCTGTCATAACATGTGTCTTTTATTAGATCCGACACTCACAATCAGACTTACAAACACAGAGACATACACACACTCATAAACCTATTCTGCATCAAAATTGTGTGAAATTCCCCCAGATGCTGCTATGTCAACCACTGATATCATCAAATATTTTTAATCTCTTTTCTGAGTACAACTCAGATAGTCAACAGCTGGGAATAAATAAGCAATATAAATCTGTTTCTTGAAAACAGGAATGAAGTCTATACCTTTCAGATAACTTAATAACCCCTAACATTGATTATAAATATCTAGCTTTCTGTATAAATTACATTGGGTTTGGAATATTGTACTCAGCCCTGAGTTATTTGTTTCATATATTGCATTTCTAGGTATACAAATTAAAAAGAAATGCTTTGGAATGTGATTAAATCATGATTGAAAGGAGGAGGGCACTATCTACATAACTCTAAAAGTGTTCCTTTCTGTGGGTTCCCTGGTTCTTTGTTCTAATTGCATTTAATTAAATAACTGCTCTAGAATTTCAAAATACATCATTAATTCTCAGTGTCAAGGGAAACTACCTAGTAATTCTGATGTTGAAACAGTTTAATCTTGCCCTGGACAGTGAGGACTCAAGATCTGATGGCCACAAGCTTTTATCAGCTGTTCTTGTCTGATACAAGCATGGCAAAATGTTACCAGTTTTATGGTTCAGGTTGAGCTGTGGTATTTCGTTTAGGTGTGAACAGGCCTGTTGTATAGCCAGTCTGACCTTTTGTCAGCAAGGCTTAATACTGACCAGCAGAGTGGTGCTGAATCAGGACAGATCTTGATCAAGCCCCATTCATCTATGGCTCTCTATCAGCACTGAGCAACATGTTACAGGTGGTGGACGGGCCTCCTTCTCAGAAAGGCTTTGAAAAATTCAAATAGATCTTTATCATGAAGTCAGTAAGGTTCTGCACTAACTGGAAACCCTCTGTTCTAGGAGACACTGGTGATGGGTATTTGGACAGTTCATTCATTGTCAGTTCAACACTTCATTTTAATCAGAATGCATTCTCAAAGAAGCTCATATCTGGTATGCAGCACAACGAATTTATATCTGCCTGTATATAGAGATCCATGCATAAAGGGAAAGTACCCACAGAATAAGTACCCACATCGGTCCCAATATCTACAAATTAGTCTCCTGAAGTCACAGATTTCATTATGTAAAATTTCATTACAAATGTTGCTTGGGTCCCTGAGTTCTTGACCTTTTTTGTTGTTTGATAACAAAGCAATATTAAGTTCAACATATTAATATTTTAGACAATATATAAAACGTGTTTGAAAGAAAATGAAATCCACATCATATAGATGTATATCCATACAAATAAACTGAATGTATTTGTTGTTTTCCCCTCCAGTAGATTTTTATCTCTCAAGTTTGCAACAGTAGCATGACAATAGCCCTGTGTGGCTTATTCTATACTCAGCACTCTTTGGGAATATCAGGAGCACTGAAGGAGGAGGCATAGCAGAAATACATTTGCATGAGGTCCTAAATGCATCTTGGGCAAAACTCATATGCAGGGAAGGAAAAAACCATCCATCACTTTCCCTTTCCCTGATACATCATGGTATTAGGAAGAGACACAATTTGTAAGAGGAATTAAATGAAGTCTTCTTAATCTTTGTATCACATCGGGACACAGTGTATTATCTGGAGACCACTTCTCTTCCTCAGTGTAATTGTAGATCACCTTGTAACTTTGAAGCCCACAGCTTTCAGGGACAAGCTGGGATGTCCAGTGGCAGATGTCATAACAGTAGTCATTTCACTGTAGCACATTTCTTGTTCTCAGAGGATTACTGAGTTAACAGAAACAGATTAGGAACAGAAAAGACCAACATGGAGTTACAGTTGAGCCACCAGTTTCCCAAACCATAACCTCTTAGAGCTTGGATTATGCATTTTCATTAATTCATTTTACCATTATAGAAACTAAGATTCATTTTAATTCTTTTATTCTCAGGTTTTCTTTTTATTATTATTATTTCAGAGAGGGAGAAGGAGAGAGAGATAGAAGCATCAATGATGGGAGAGAATAATTGATTGGCTGTCTCTTAAATGCCCCCACTGGGGATTGAGTGCAACCCAGACATGTGCCCTTGACTGGATTCAAACCCAGAATCCTCAGTCTGAAAGCCGATGCTTTATCCACTGAGCAAAACTAGCTAGGGCTGTTCTCAGGTTTTTATATCCCTCACTAGTGTGACTGTGATTTCAGAGGACTAACATGCACATACAGACCTATGAGTAATATCACCATAACAACTTATAATGATCTTTCAAGATTCCTATGGTTCCTATAAATATGTCAAAAAGCCTATATTATGTTGTGGTTTAATAAATATTATGTAACATTAGTGGTTAATAGTGACTCTATGAAACCAGGCAGCCTTGGATTATAATTAAGCTTTTAAATTTATTAGCTATATGATCTTCGGCAAGTAAAGTAACCCCTCGATGGCAGTTTCATTAACTGTAAAAATGTTTATAAAAATAATTCCATCTTAAGAATTGCTGTGAGGTTGAATGATTAACACATATAAAGCAATTAAAATAAAACTTGACATACAGCAAGATCTCAAAAATATTAACTCAATACCATTATATTTTTACAAAAAGAGAGAATATGAAAATAAAATTCTGAACATTATGCTTGCCTAGAAAATTTCATTAATTCCATGTAGGTTCTGAATTACTCTTTATGTGATCCTTCTTTCCAAGGCCACAGAACCAAGTTAAGTTCTTTAATTATAATATAAATTCAATAAATATCACTGTGAATATTTTTCCCTTTGGCATCTGTTAGTACTTGGAGGAAAAGGGTAAAAATTCCCACTAGAAAATAAATGGCTGTGACCTGAGCAGTTTTATGGTTTTTTTTTTTTTAGTTTTTTTTTTTTTAGTTTGAATAGTGTCAAATATTCCTTGTAATCCCACAAGAATCACGGAAAATGAAGACATTTCATCCCAGGTTGTCAAATACAGACAACAATACAGTAAACACTACAGAGTTTTCACATCTTTATCAGTTCTAAAACATTACAAACACAAATTATAAATTAAAATTTGATTCATTCAATATTAAGCTCAAATTGGAGGAAGGACTATATTATTCAATTAAGCAGCTCAGTTTGAGATCATTGTATGTTCATGTGCAATTGTAAGAAATAATTCAGAGACATATCATGTACCCTGTAAGGTTTCTCAATGTCAAGTAACATCTTACAAGACTATTGTATAACACTATCACAACCACAATATTGATATTGACACAGTCAAGATTCAGGGGGCTGACAGGATCCCCCTGCTTGCCTTTTATTTTTTTACTAGAGGCCTGGTGCACGAATTTGTGCACTGGTGGGGTCCTTCTGGATGGCCTGCAGGGATCAGGCTGAAACCTGCAGTCCAACATTGTTTGTAGCTCCTACCTGCTGCTCTAGCTCATCCTGGCCCCACTGTGCCTGCCATGGGTACGCCCAATCAGTCCCAATCAGGAGAGGTTCGCACTGCTGCAGCAGTGCTCACCAGCCATGAGTCCTACATCTGGCACCCTCTGAAGGAAAGTGACCTGTGGGATTGGGTTAAAACCTACTCTCCAATATCCCCTGAGGGGTCTCAGATTGCAGGCCAAACTGAGGGATCCCGCTGGTGCATGGTCAGGCTAGGGAGGAACTGTGGGAGAGCTCCAGGGTGTGTCTGGCCCATCTTGCTAAGTCCCAATGAACCAGACCCCAGCAGCAAGCTAACCTACTGGTCAGAGCATCTGTCCCCTGATGGTCAGTGCACATCATAGCTACTGGTTGACCAGTGGACTGTCTCCCCCTGGTGGTCAATGCACATCATAGAAAGCAATTGAGCAGCCTTAGCATATCATTACCATATTATGCTTTGATTGGTTGTTTGGCCAACCAGTCTATTTGCATATTACCCTTTTATTATATATGATTATTTTTTTTTTAAATCTCCACCTGGAGATATTTTTCTGTTGATTTTTAGAGAGAGTGAAAGAGAGAAGAAAAGACAGAGAGAAATGTCAGTGTGAGAGAAACATGGATTGATTGCCTCCTGCACACTCCCTGACCAGGACCAGGACCAGGGTCAGGGCCCAGGCCAGAGAGGAGCTTGCAACTGAGGTACATGCTCTTGACAGGGCAATCAATCCTGAGACCCTTTATTCCACAGGCCGAACCTCTAACCACTGAGCCAAACCAGGTTGCTCCTCCCCCCCCAATTGCCTTTTTAGGCCACATCCACTTTCCTCCCACCCACACCACCTTCTTAAATCATGCAACACTATTCTACTCTTCATTTATATAACTGTTTTGTTTTTTTTCGTGTGTGTGTGTGTGTGTGTGTGTGTGTGTGTGAAATCTGTACTAATAAAAGCCTAAGTGGTCCTTGTGCCCTTGCACGAGAGCCTCACATCATCATAAGATGGTCGCCACAAGATGTCTGGCAGGGGAAAGCAGTTGGGGGTGAATAGGCCAGAGGGGAGGGAAGTTGGGGGCAATTGGGCTGGCAGGGGAGCAGTTAGGGGGCGATCAGGCTGGCAGGCAGAAGCATAGGGGCAATCAGGGAGGCAGGAAAGTGGTTAGGTGCCAGAGGTCATGTATATGAGTGGGATTTTCCCACTACCGGTTTAGGGATCGGGCCTAAACCAGCAGTTGGACATTCCTTGAGGGGTCCCAGATTGAAGAGGGTGCAGGCTGGGCTAAGGGACACACTCTAAGAGACATACCTTCACTAATTTCATGCACATCATGGGCCTTTAGTATTATATAATGAAGTCAGACAGTATATAAACTTTTAAGGTTTTTTTCAACTCTGTTATTCTCTATAGTTTCATCCACTTTGTATGTATAAATAGCTTGCTCTTTTTTTTTTTTAAATTAGTGAGTAGTATTCTATAGTATGAATATAATACTATTTAAACAATTACACTCCAAAGAACTTCTGAGTTCTTTCCAGTTTTGGGGGAATTTTCATGTACAATTTTTATATGTGTATGAGCATTCATTTTTATCTGAAAAACAAATGCCCAGGTGTACAATTACTGGATTATATCATAGTCCTACTTTTAAGAAATTTGCCAAACTGTTTCCAGACTGTCTGTACTATGTTACATTCCCAATAGCAATGTATTGAGTGATCTAGTTTCTCCAATTCTCAGCACCATTTTCTACTTTAAGTATGTTGATTAGTGGGTGGTGATGTCTTCCTATAGTTTTAATTTGTATTTCCCTCAAGAAAAATGAAAATGAATATCTTTTCAGGTGTCTATTGCCATGGGCATCTGTAACCCTCTTTAGTAAAATGTCTGTTTGTCTTTTCTATATAGTCTAATCATATTGCTTGATTTTTACTGTTGTTTTTTATTTTATAGTTCTTTATGTGTGTATTGGATATGCACCACCAACAGCACATGCTCTTTATCACTGTAGCCATGTAATAAGTCTTGAAATTATATTAGATTCCTCCAACTTTATTCTTCCTTTTACAGTTATTTAATAATTCAATTTTCTTTGCTTTTTCATATAAACTTTAGAATAATCTCTATAATTACCAAAAATAATTCTAAGATTTTGACAGGATTTTTGTTAAACTTGTATATCAATTTGGAAAAAATGGAATTTTTATTATATTAAATCTACTAATCCATAAATACATTATATCTCTATTTATTTTGGTGTTCTTTATTTTATCAGCATTTTGTAGTTTTAGCATACAAATGCTATACATATTTTACTATAATTATATTGAAGTGCTTTAAGTGATTGTAAATTATGTATTTTTCAGTGTACAAGTATATATGCTAATATAAAAAGTACAAGTTGTTTTTGCATATTTATATTGTATCCTGCAATCTTCTGTTAATAGTTCTAGGGTCTTAGTTGGTCTTTCTGATAGCATATATGGGTTACAAGGGTTGTTTTTATTACTGTTTGGCAAGTGTGAATGTTAAGATTCTTTACTAGCCTTTCTCGGTGTGGTTAGAAGTAGGATTACAGTTAGGTTTCCTGTTATATTTGACTATAGAAGTTATTGTAACAGGGTTTCTTGTCTTGTTTGGCTATCCATCTCCTGATCCTCTGGCTTAGGAATTAGCCTCTGTTTTGTCTCTTTGGTCTGTGCCTATTGACATTTCTACCTGCTGACTTACTTAGCTTCAAGCTGGGATATACAAGGCAAAAATAAAATCCAAGAATTCATTACTGTACTATATTTCAATTCCCGAGTCCCCTATTTGATTTTCCTTATTTTCTTTACCATTCAGAATATTCTCTAAACAAAGATTTTAGTTGTACTTAGTGAAAGAAATAAGGAAAATTACATCTATCTTCCTAGAAGAGAATGTTGGATATGTTTTAAGCATTATAAACTGTTTCATTGTTAATGCAATTAATTAAGAAATGTCAAACTCAATTTTATTACCATGACTTGGTTATTAAAATTCCCATTACCACTTGGCCTGTGTTGTTCAGTGGTTGAGCATCGACCCATGAACCAGGAGGTCATGGTTTAATTCATGGTTCAATTCCCAGTAGGGGGCGTGTAGAAGTCAGCAAATCAATGATTCTCTCTCACCGTTGCTGTTTTTTATCTCTCTCTCCATCTCCCTTTCTCTCTGAAATCAATAAAAAAGAATTCCAATTACCTTCTACATTAAATTATATGTCTGATTTGCATGTTGGAGTAAGAAGCAATATTGACTTTTGCTTTTCTTTCCTAAAGGTAATTTGATATTTTTTTTTGCATTAAGAATTATTGCATCTGAAATTACTGTAAGAGTAATCAAAGCCTCAATTCACTGAACTCCAACTAGTCAGCAGTCTTCTGAGACCACAATTTGTCAATAAAAGCAAACATCAAGGGTGTTCAGTCTGGAAGTACCTGTTAGAAGCTAGAGATAGGACTGATAGCTAAACAAACTGACATGAAATAATTTAAAAGAGATGGAGCATGACTATTAATGCAAACAGAATTAGTCATTAGAGGACCTGGGAATCTATATGATGATGATAGAGTGGAAACAGAACTAATTCAAAAATGTGAAGAATTGCATTTGAGTCCCAGCTTGACTTCTAGTCAACTATGAGAGCTTCCTCAAATCAGTTAAAACTTCCTAAACCATAGACACTGTTGTTATTTGGAGAGTTAAATGAGCTTATTCACTACACAAATAAAAAAAAAAAACTACTACTACTATTATTATGCATATTGATAAATGCATTTATTTATATGATAATTATTATTTTGGAGATTTATATTTGCTTGGTTTTGAAATGCCATAACTCACAGATTTACAGATTAAAAGAGAACATTTAAGGTTATGTAGCTAAGATTCTATAGATCATTGATTCTCAAGTGTGGCTGCACATTAGAATTAGCTGGGGAGCATTTTAGAAGCCTCAATGCCCTGGCCCATCTCCCAGAAATTTTGATTTAGCTGATCTGGGGTTAGGCCCAATCATTAGTACTTTTGAATAGCTCCCCAGGTGACTCACTGTGTATAGGACTGAGACTCACCAATCTTGACAAACGTCTTCAGTCCTGACTCAAGATGTCACTCAGCCTGAGTAATTCAAAATTATTATTGGTCTAGTAATTTTCAAAACAGGGTTGGAGGAGAGGGTTAGTTTGTCTTCCGACTCCTTCTTCCTGTCCTCCAAGAGGAGGCTGTCACATGTTCATTTTGAAAACACTCCGTAGTGATTCTGATACCTGTCTTGCATTTTCAAACTGCACACTCCTACCTCCATTTTTCATATCTTGTTCTACCCTCCCAGTTGGGAGTTGACCTGTTTGAAAACCTTCTATTATTGGAACCTCACCATCGGCTGAGAATCTAAATTTGTTTCAATAAGAAGAGTCTTCAATAAAGTAAGATGGAAAGATGACAAGGAGACAGATCTCAGATAATTATAAAAAAGATTGTGTGTGGTAATTTAAAAATAAATCACAACATAAATTATAACATCTCCTGGAAATTGCAAACTCTTTTAATATTTACTATACTTCATTCACTAAGCCTTTTTACCTCAAATCTGTCCAGTGGAGATTGTATGATCATCTCTAATTTTCAAATAAAAAGGCTAGTTTCCTAATTTTCACAGAGGAGATAGCTGAGGCATATGGAAGATAAATAAATTGACCGAGGCAGCCAACGAATGGGATTGGAACTATAGCAATCACTCCTACAGCTACATTCTGATACAAGATTTCTATTTTTGACAAGATTCTTTTAAAAAAAATGAAGTGGTGCTCTTTCAATATGTTCACAATATGTTTTCAATACCACTGTTGTCTATGAAGAAAGGTTTGGTATACAAAAGAGGCAAAGGGTTGCTGTTTTGGCCAACATTCAAAAAAGGGTTGCTGTTTTGGCCAACATTCAAAAAAGGATTGGAGAAAGGAATTGAAGAATCAGTCTAGGAGTTGTTTTATGGAAGACAGCATGAGTGAGGGCAAGGTGGACTAGTTCAGCTGACTTTTCCATTTGTCCCAGCTAAGTGTGAACTCATCACTCCTTGCATTTAAAGCTTTCTGTACTGGCTAGCTCACCAATTCACTGCTGACTGGGCATGTGCAAGAGAACACATTAAATATTTAAACCTTGTCCTTTCTCAGTTGCAGAGCAGCAAAGATGATTTTCCAGGGAATTTAGCATTAAACTCGGGCAATTTGTACAGCCGTGCATGTAGATGGTTTTTCACGTAATCTCTAGTGGGCAGGGTCAATGTTCTCGTACATTTTAATACTGTAGATGACACAGTGAGATCCTTCCAATTTATATTTTTTTATAATTGGAAGGGGCAGTGTGTACACAGAAACATTGATTTCTGCTGACAGTTGAGCGGAAGTTAATTGTAATTTTAATGTGATTTGTTCTATGGGTGGTATTGAGCCCTGGAACACAACTAAATCCATTTTAAAAGAAATAGAGGTGTGTGTGTGTGTGTGTGTGTGTGTGTGTGTGTGCGCGCGTGTGTGTGATAATATTAGAATGAGCCAATTATACAGTTGTCATGAAGACACCAAATGTAACTTCCCCAGATGAATACTTTAATTATTTTCCCACAGATATATTTGTTTAAGTGAATAGAAACCTGACCTTCATTATCAACCCAGAGTTTTACTCAGTCAGGCTCTGGGGTGACACATATGTCACATTGATTGAAATAAGTGCAAACATTATTTACCAAAGTACGATGTAATGCCATCTAATTGTTAAAGTTAAGCTTATCTGCATGAACTGTAGTTAATATTTAGTCTGGGTGAAGCAGTTCTTTATTAAGATATTTTTCAGTTAGTAGAGCAAGAACATGCTAATAGTTGTGTTGGTAATTCAAACATTTCCTGCTGTGGTAGAAACAAATGTAAAACTGAGGAATGATGGTGTTCTCTGGCTCTGAAATTTGCTAATTGCAGAGCTATTCAATTATAGGTAATATCCTTTTATTGCTAATAAGATTACCGTGTGTCAACACAACTGCAATTCTGAAATGGAATTTGCTCAATTTGCCTTGTATGGAATTTAAAACTGTTCTGTGTAAAAGATTTTAGAAAATTAGCACTGAAATATGAATGACAAGAAAAGGAAATCAGCAAAATGCCTAATATAAAATCTCTTTCCATCCAGATGCTTTCCTTTTGGGACAGTTTCAAAGTGGATTTTGCCACCAAAACAATAACAGCAAACCCAACAACACAAAAAAAGAAGCATGTGATTGAATCTACTGCTATCTAGGTGAAACATTTCTGTAATTATATTGAAATTTGCTTTGATAAAATTTGGTATTAGCCAAACCCTCCACTTCAGCCAGTGTGTAGTATCATGCTAGGTACAGAACTAGCAAAGATTAAATGCAAGGTTGTAGTTTAGATAAGGCAACCAACAAAGCATTAGAATCAACTAGTTGAGAGGAAGGGACACATAAAATGTATATTCCTAAATGTGTTAATTAAGGTTCTCTAGTGAATCAGAACCAATAGGATAGATAGATAGATAGATAGATAGATAGATAGATAGATAGATAGATGATAGATAGATAGATATAGTTAGATAGATGGATAATAGATAGGTAGATATATATGCATATATATTGAATAATTAATAAAGAAACATATATTGTATGCAATTTATATATAGAGAGAATAAAGTTTATTATAAGGAAGGTTCATGTTATTATGAAGTCTAAGAAATCCCCTGATCTGCCAAGTACAGGCTGGAGATTGAGGAAAGCCAATGGTGTCAATTATAGTCCCAGGGGCAATGGCAGTGTAAGTCCCGGTTCAAGGGCCGAAGTCTGAAGTCTCAGGCCGTGTGGTCAGGCAGAGAGCACAAATTCTTTCCTCTGCCTTTTTATTCTACCCAGGTCCTCCATGGAGGGGATGAGGCTCACCCACATGGAGGGTGGGGGCTGTCCACTTCGCTAAAACTACAGATTCAAATCCTAATCTCATCCAGAGATACTCTCACAGAAATACCCAGCACCCTGGGGCCCAGTCAGTTGACACATAAAAGACACCGTCACACTGGGCCTCACCTCAGATCAATGAAATCAGACTCTCAGACTGTAGAGCACAAGAATGTGCATGCTGTATTTAATCCCCTGTATACTTGTACGTATCACATTTGAGAACTAGTAGTCATTCAGATACCTGTACCTAGCATGATACTACACACTGGCTCAAAGTAATCATTCAGATACCTGGTTACTGGCTATTGTGCATATCCCCTGTCCCTCAATCTTGGCTGCAAAGACCATAGAACAACTTTTCTTTCATCTTTTCCCGAGAAGACTGATTTATACCCTATTGCCACACGTAGCTGGAGCAGAGGCTTCCATGATGATATTTTTGAATCAACTGTTTCTAATGATGCCAGCAAATACAGGTGTCTGTCTCCTCGTCACATGATAGGATCCATAAGAGTATAAAGGACAGATTGCTTGGGAAGTTTTATTTTTTGTCCTAAAAATGTGATCTATGGATCAGAATAATTGAGGATTACAGGACCATTCAATCAAAATCACAGAGAATGAGTTGAGAAATCTGTATGTTTTAACATGCTACATTACAACACCCATTTATCCCACCCTTCCCCCAACTGGGTCACTGGCAGTTGGGGATCTTGGGAAAGAACTTTCTTTTTCCCCAGGATTTTGGACTCACTAGGGAGAGCAAGTATCTCAGTTTGCATGTAAATTCTTCAGCTTTAGCATTGAATGCCCGTGTTCTGGGGACACTCCGCAGTATTGAGCAAATTGGAACAGTTTATCCCTCTAACTAAGACCTAATTTCAATCCTTGTTGTATAATATATTACCTACAGGGCATTTAATTTGGCAGTAAACTATTTGCGATACAATTTCCTCATCTGTAAAATGGCTATAACAGCTATTTCACAGAGACATTGCATGGATTAAATAAAATTAGATGTGATTACATATGTGGAGCACCTACCAAGCAGACATTGCACAAATGTTATTTTATTTCTGTGCCATTGGAAAAAAAATGTATTCTCGGGCCCAAAGGGAGGGTACTTTATACACAACAAGAGTGTGGATGCCATTTAATTTGTTCCACCTGCCAAAAAAGAGAGAGGCTTCTTTGTCAGTAAATAACGGGTTGTCATAAGCTGTTTCCAGGCAGATTTGTTTTTTTGTGTTGTTTTTTTTTTCCAATTTGCCAATATGCAAATTGAGTCATGATTCATTTCATTTCCATGTAAAATTAATTAACTTTAAAAGCTTGAATATAAACAAAAATAGGAAAAGGATGAATTCCAAATATGGAGTTATCAGTCTTGGAATTTACAGAAGATATTTAACTCATATAAACTAAAGCAAGTAACAATTCTATAAGGAGATATTGAACAAAGCCCTTAGGCCAGATGATGTTGGCTTTAATAAGCTATATAGACTTAGGGAAATCTCGGTTTTTTCTAGAACTTAGATTCCACACTTATAAAAGGACAAGGTTGGAATAGTGTATTAAATTGCTCTCTAAGGTTTCTTCAGAGTTTATGATTCTATTCTAGATAAATTATTGTTTTGCTTCTATATGAACTATCTTAGTAAGAAAAGCTGGCTACTTTAAGAAGTTAAATGTTGATGGTGTATTAGGGAGATTAATTTTAGATTGCTCTCCTTCATTTTGAATCAAAATCTCCCTTTTATAACTTATTCTTAATTCAGTCCTTAACAAACTTAGAATAACTCTATTTTCCTTCTCAGGATTTAATTCAACTATTTGAATCAAAACACCCCCAGGAAGCCTTGACAAATTTTATTTCCACTTTTGCAAGAAGTGGCCATGACGTGGTCATGTTTAACTGTGGCCGGTTCGGTTAAATCCTGAGGATTTCTTAGGTCAGGTGGGACTGCTCTGACCAATTTATGACTGAATAGATAACATTCAGCCTGGTGATTTGGATGGGCATGTATAGGCATCAAGTTTGGATATCTGAATGAAACAGCTGACCTTTTCTTTTAGTCAGGTTAGAATAAGAGGTTTAGAAATTAAAGATAAGCGTGGATTTTGGGAAAGTTAAGTTGGCTGAAGCTTGGAAAGATATCTCTATAGAGATTGAGAAAAAGGTATTTAATCAATATTTATATCTCAAGTTGGAGTTGAAAGGGCAGAGGGCTTAAATCTAGATTACAGACAATAATCAGTCCTTCAGCCATTAATTCACCAAATATTTATTGTGTGCCCACTCATTGCCAAGTACTACTTGGGCCATAGGTGTGTTAGTGAGTCAAGATAAGCCCATCTCTTATCCCATGCAGCATAGGTTCCAAACCTACCAATGGTCAAGTATCTCCTTTTAGACATTAATGATCTAAGTTAGTGTTTCTGTGATTAAGTTTGGGGAGTGACTGTGATCAATAGCATTGTAAAACAAAATTCTGAATTTATTCTATGATTTTGATTAAATGGGTCTGGCATAAGTCCCAGGAACATATGATTTTAATAACCTTCCTACGTTATTCTGAAATTCAAGGCCTATAGGTTATATTTTTAGAACTGTTATTTAGAAGGTAATATCATATTTTCCAAGGATTCTGTCATTTATATTCTTAAGGGATCTTTTAAGTCCAGAGGAGCCTAGACACCTGTTTCTGCTGAGGCAGTGCTTTCTATTTATTGACATATGGCTTTTTCTACACCCTGACAACATCTGTAACATTCATCTTCACCACCACTTCCTGCTTTCCACCACACCTGTACCATTCATCTTCACTACCACTTCGTGCTTTCCACCATACCTTAGGGATCTGGGGATACATTATCATTTGCCAATGTTATTCTTTAAGGGCAAAGCCCAGAATTACTTGTGTTGCTCTGGATACATTTTATTTCCAGTGGGAATATCCACTTTTTCTGGATAGCAAATTTTTACTGATGTAGTCGAATAATATATTTTTTAAAATCCCCACCCAAGGATATATTTTTATTTATGTTTAGAGAGAGGCAGGGAGAGGGAAAGAAATAAACATTAATGTGAGAGAGAAGCATTGATGGTTGCCTCCCATATGTGCTCTACCCAGGAATCCAACCTGCAATCTAAGTATGTGTCCTAATCAGGGTTTGAACCCTCAACTTTTTGATGTATGATCTGATGCTCTAACTAACCAAGCCAATTGGCCCTGGGAAATTATACATTTTTTCTCTCTCTCTGTAGTGAAGTCATGTTTTCAGTTTTTATTGACTTGGTAGTCAATTAAAACCTTTACATATTTTGCATATTTCTCAAGTAAAATAGTATTATCAATTGTAATCTGCTCTGAGAATCCATGAGTTAGCTCCTTTAAATAGGAACAAAGCCAGATTCTCATGTTTTACTGAATTGATCTCCCCCATCCTCACCCACCAACAAGGGCCATGAGCAGCTCTTCAAAGTCTTCCATCCATTTCCTGATTTTCAGGATTAATCCACTATACCTATAGTTGGATGTCAGCCCAAATCCAACTTTTTGTACCACACATCATCATATACATGGTTATCCCCTTGCAGTTGTTTATACTCAGTGATCTGATCCTAACTCCCAAACCTCCCACTTGCTCAAATTCTTCAGTACCTTTTGGAACCATAATACAAGCACATTGCATTCTGTTCTCAACCTTTGTTTTGATCAGTCTTTTTATCCTCTTGCTTAACTGAAATGTGGCTGCACTGAGGATACCACATCTCTTTGACCTTTTGAGTGAGGACTGTTTTTACTTCTATACTTCACGTAACTCAAGTGTTTTTTCATATTCCTTATCACTACTTGAAATCCACTTCTTCCTCCTCCTTAAAAAGACTAGCCTTTTTCAAGTTCAACACATTAGCCATTTTTAGTTCTCACTTCCATGACTATCATCTAGTGAAACTCGTTTACTCCCTGCATCCATAGAGCACCTAGGTTTTGTCTCCTTCTCCATAGCAAATGTATAAGACATCCAACCACTAGATTCTTAGAATCTTCATCTACTTGTTTCTCACATTTCCTTCAATCTCACTTGGCCAAATATCATTGCCTATAACTACACTACTTCCAAAATATTAGTTTCAAACATTTCCATAATCTGATTATTAACTTCTCTTTTTTTCCCAGTTCACTCTAATATTTGTATTCCAACAATTTTCCAAACTCATGAAAACCGGCAATTTATTGATTCAACTTTTCACTATTCATCAATCACTCCAGGTTATCACATTCCCTAGAAATCTAGATTTTTTTTTATTCCAGCCCTGTGTGCTTTTATAAATCTTGTAAGTTTTCTATGTTCTCTTGCTCAATATTTTACTCATCTGAAATATCTCCAAACCTGACTCGTTCAACTATCCTCTTACTTTGCACCTATAAATAAGTAGCTCAATAATCAGAGGAAATTCATTAATTGAACTTCTTTTAAATTTATGTCCACAGTATCAAAAGTAATCTGAACATTGACAGTCCTGCAAAATTTACCTATTCAATTTACTTAGCTACACTTGGAAGTGACAGTTTTATGCCTTCTTCTCAAATCATTAATACCCACACACTATATACTGTCTTAGCTAATGACCTTGGACACAACTAATGGAATTAGATAAAAATTAATTCATCTTGAGCAAAAGTTTCATTGCTTTACTGTATTGTTTCCCTGATAGTTTTCCTGGTTGTAGTTTTCCCTTGTTATAATAAAAATGATGTCCTTACTTAAGACCAAGTTAGGAAAAAAAAAAAAGACAAAGTTAGTTTGTGCCACAAAATATCATCTACCACCTTAAGGTTTTAATTTCTACAATTAATTTTTTCTCCTGAATCATCTAATTTTCACTCTTGACAGGTTCTTTCAAAACACCTTTAAAAATATTGTATTTTACCATATATAGCTTTATAGTTATGATACTATTTTTCTGCTTCTATTCAAAGGGAAAATTAATGAAAGTAGTTCCTCATATTTGTGTTCTCTATTTACTCAGCTCACATTTTGTTTCCCACTTACTCCAATTGGTCTTTGGACTTCATAATTCTATGTGAAGACTTTTGAGCAAGGTCAAAGCTAATCCATATCTTCCCTTGGCTAATAGTTAGTTTTCATCATATTACTTATTACTGATGCTAACATGATTGATTATTAGATCCATGCTGAAACATTTTTGTTTGTTTGTTTCTAGGATACCATGCTTTCCTAGTTTTCTTCTTGCTTCACCAACTATAATTTTCAATCTTCTTTGATAGCTCCATGTTATCTATGAAAATCTCTAATTATCCAATGGCCTAGGACTCTGACCTCAGCTATCAGCCAACTGATCCTCTTTACTATACTTCCTCATTACATGATTGCAGAGATTTCCATTGACTTAAGTATTATTTGTATTCCACTGAACTTTTAAAATATCTCCATTCAAACATCTTGTTAGCACTCAAATATAATATAGCCAATGAATATAGCCAAATCATTATGACTAGAATATTTAATAGGCCACTCAAGTTTAATATAGCCAAAATAGAACTGTAAATTGCAATTCTCCCCTTTAGTCCACACTATCCTACTCTACTGGTTAAGTTCTGCTAGCCCTTCTGCCAAAATATAAGTAAAATTAAACAACTACTCATCTCTACTGCTATATATAGTCTCAGAAACCATCATCCTAACAGACGCCTCCCGGCATATGTTCCAGCTTCCATTCTTGTCTCCCAATGGATCAAACAACCACAGTGATATTTTCAAAAGTAAACCAATGCATGTCCTTACTCAGCACAAAACCCTGCAATAGATTTTTATTTTGTCTACGGTAGAATAAAATCTTACTGTGACCTACAGGGCCCTACATGATCTGTCCTCTGTATAAGTGTCCAAATTCATTCTCTCAGTTTCTTTTGATACAATATCCATACTGACATACTTCCTGTCCTTTGTGATTACCAAGGGCCTTTCCATTTCAGAGCCACTGTACTTGCTGTTTCTTGTGCTTTGACCATTATTTTCCTTGCATATTCTTTTTTCCCCATTTTTAAAAATATTTTATTGATATTTTTACAGAGAGGAAAGGAGAGAGATAGAGAGCTAGAAACGTTGATGGGAGAGAAACATCGACCAGCTGCCTCTTGCACTCCCCCTACCGGGGATGTGCCCACAAACAATGTACATGCCCTTGACCGGAATCGAACCTGGGACCTCTACCACTGAGCCAAACCGGTTTTGGCTTCCTTGCATATTCTTGCATGGATGCCTGCATCTGATTCAGGACTCAATAAAGATACTATCTCCTCATCAACGGTCTCCCCTGGTCATGCTAGATAAAGAGATTCTCTCAGTCACTTGTTACCATACTACCCTATTTTATCTACATATTGGCCTTGTTCCTGAAATTAGTTTATTGTTTTGTTCCAGGTCTGTATCTTACTTTTTATTCCCACACATCCCATTGACATGTAAGTTTCTATAAATATTAGGTGCTATAATCCCAGGGCCTGTAAATGCATCTGACAAGTCATAAGCACCCAATACTTCTTGAATGATCAACAGTCATGGTAGCACTTCTAGCATTTTGCAACTGCTGTGCAGCTACCTAAATGTACACTTTTTATAGTATGTCAACATTTCACTCTGTTGGTTCTGGTCACTGTTCTGGCCCATTGAGCTGTCTTTAATATGCATCTCTTACCCTTTACCAAAGACCTTTCCTATTAGTTCTAAGCTTTCTGCACAAATGCACTGTTATCTGCCATATATCTGTTTCAATTTTTTTAAAAAGCATATATACAAGTGGAGCTGAAAGGTAACAACCACTTGAAAAGGGGCTAAAATTCTGGAATTTTTAAAAATCTAAATGTGAGTTTTTTTCTCCAGCCTATTCTTGTTTTTGCAGAATATAACAGGCATTTAACCCATGAGTCAGTTTTCTCATAAATCAATAATTGGAAATTGCAGTATTTAGTTTGCAAGGTTGTTTTGAGGTTCAGTAAAATATAATTTACATAACACACTTAGTGCAAGCTTTGGCATGAAGAAGTTGTACAAAAAAAGATAATGCATTATTTCTTGATCTACATGGGATAGGAAAAGGAGAGTCTAGATTAGGCAAAGGACAAACAAAGACATTATATTCTCAAACGTTATTACTTTATACATTTGAGTTTCACAATTTTATTTTAATTACTGTATTACCTTTTAGCATTTGAGTTTCCTTTCTCATGAAATAAAGAGCTTGATCAGATGGTCTAAGTTCTTCTAGCTCTAGAATCTCTGATCATCTTAGAAGTAATTTACATGAAAAAAAATGCAATGCTGTGAAATGTTTTGCCTTAGTCCACCACAGGTCCAAGTTTCTAACTCTAGAAGGTGGGGTGAAAGCAGGCTTACAGTTGTGATTGTGCAAAACAGAGTGTATTCTTATATTATTATTATTTATTAATGACAAGAGGCCTGGCCAGCAATCAGGGCCTATTAAGGCCATCTTGTCCAATCCTGATTGGTGCCAGGCTGGCCAGGGCCTGTTGTCTGCTGGCCAAGGACTGGGGGCCTGCTGGATGGGGCCTGCTTATTGCTGGCTGGGGCCTGCAGGCCTGACAGAGGAATGGGAGAAAGAACCTGGGAGGTTTACTGGCCAGTTGGAGGGACCAGGGAAGTTGACTGGCAGTGGGAGATTGACTGTGGGAGCACACTAACCACTAGGGGGCAGTTCCTGTGCTGAGCATCTGCCCCTCTGGTGGTCAGTGTACATCATAGCAACTGGTAGACTGGTCATTCTGGTAATTCAGTCATAACCGTTACTTAGGCTTTTATATATCTACTAGAGGCCTGGTGCATGAAATTTGTGCATGGGGGGTCCCTCAGACCAGCCTTCACCCTTTCCAATCCAGGACCCCTCTCGCAATCCTAGACCACTGGCTCCTGAAAGCTCACCTGCCTGCCTGCCTGATCGCCCCTAACCACCTCTACTGGCCTGATCACCACCTAACTGCTCCCCTGCCAGCCTGATGGCCCCTAACTACTCTGTCCTGCTGGCTTGATGGCCCCCAAATGCCCTCCCCTGCTGGCCTGATCACCCCTAACCACCTCTGCCTCAGCCCCACCACTGTGGCTTTGTTGGAAGGAAGTCGAACGTGGAGAAGATGGCCAGTTGACCCAATCTAATTAGCATATTACCCTTTTATTAATATAGATATTTGTGTATGCAGAACTCTAAACCTGCTTTTACCCCACCTTGTAATTCCATTAAATATTCAGGGATTTTTACATTATATATTTCAGCCTTAGATTACTAGCTTTCTGTCCATCTGGAGACATTGTCCATAGCTGCAGGTGGAATGGGTAGGGGAGAGAAGATTGGGAAAGTAAAGATAATATTTAAGCCTGGGCTGTTCAAGAAGGAGGCAAGGCAGTTACAGTAGGAGATTGTTGAGGAAGGCTTCTGAGAGTCAAGGGTCTCAAGAAATCTGTACAAGGAATTGAGTGCTATAGCAGGAGGCAACAGACAATCCCATTCAGTTATAAGAGAAGGTTATATTTTACTTTTCAGTTTTGAGAGTTTTTATCTTGATTAGCAATCACATGGCCAGCAGTGTAGGGAGCAATTGGACACTTGGTGAAGTCTTTTTTTTTTTTTAAATTTGAGTTAGAATATGTAGGGTGCAATCATCTGAAAGGTTGACTGGGGTTGATTCATTTCTAAGATGGCTTACTCACTGGTGGTTGACAAGAGGCCTCAGTTCTTGCTACATGGGTCTCTCCACAGGGCTACTTGGGCAGCCTCACAATATGGTACCAGAGTGATACAATGGACAGCATGGCAGAAGCCATAATGTCTTTTATGATTCAGCCTTGGAAATCATACATTATCATTTCTACCATATTTTAGTGGTTATATTGGTTGGCTTCGTTCAATGTAGAAATGGCCATACAAGGCTATGAACACCAAAAGGTAGAAATCATTGGAATCATCTTGGAGGCTGCTACAATAAGGCATTCAGATATATGCATTATAGAAAGGCATTCAGATATATGCATTATCAAACTGACATCCTCAACCTCCAAAAAAAATCACATGTCTAGCAGCTTAGATAAGACCTTTTCTTACATTTATTTAATTGATTCTCATGATCACTCTTTTGTAGATACCTGATTTTAAAAAAGAAGTTGACATTTTCAAAAAGTTTTAAAATGTCATTTCTAACTTATTCAATATTATACAACTAGTAAGCCGCAAGTCTAGATTGGAACACAATTAGAGTAAGCTGATCCTCTTTAAGTTTCTATAGAATAACATACACTTTTTTTTCCATCTTGACTTTCCTGATGGAACAATGTGCCTAAGAGCATGCATCTTCATCATAATAGTTATTCATTCCTCTTGGCTTCTGCACTAAATCAGGCTGCAAATTATGTTCAATATGCTGCCATCTAGATGTATTAACTCCTCCTCCCACAATTTCATTTCCACTGATCATTTAGCAGATAAGGAAACTTTGTAGTTGAGAATCACTACTGTGGATTATTTCATTTTTAAAGGGAAAAATACATCCTATTTGTCATTAGTAAACCATAAGCTTTAATGTAACCATCACATATGCTTATAGTTCTATAGTTATTGTGATTAGCATTCATCTTGAAAATCTTTAGTCTGAACATCAACTTTCATCTTGTAGATGAAAAAGGACATTTTTATCTTCTAATCATGAGTCTTGGTGGCAGCTTTTGCTCGTCCAGATACAGATTCCCTTGAGGCATAAATGTGTATAATAACTGCAATTTTCATTCCCATCACATGTCTTCAGGCACAGAGCCCTGAAGCTATGCTCTGCCTTAACACTGATTCATGACTGCTGTTAATACCTACAGTTACCATTTGGCACACAAGGTTTCAACTCCAGTTAAAATACGGAAACTACTGCCAAACAGGTAGAATAGTAGAGCTGGCTGCTTTAACAAGAGAAGCTGCTAGATTCATTTTGGAAAAAAATAAAATAAAAAATCTAAGGTTTGTATTGTGCTTTAGTTAAGCAACTGAATTATAAAGCTTAGAATTTCATGTGCAAGTGTCAGTTTCACAGATGGTCAATGTTTTAGCTTTCTTCCTTGCTTCGCAAGCTTGCTCACAACATATGTCTTTGTCTTGCTTCATTTCTTAGTCTCCAGAATGCCAGTGGTGATGCTGAATTCTGTTTCCTTACCTTAAAATAAAATTAGGGTTTCTTCTTTAAAACCTTCAAGGTCTTGAAGGACAATGAAAAAGGAGACTGCTCAAGGTCACGACTACACAAAACTATTACTGGGAATGAACATAACATAGCATTATAAGACTCATTCTCAGAAGGAGCACTCTGTGTGGCTTAAGACAAATTTGAATGTTTTGAGTTAATGTTACAGAGTAACATTCCAAAATGCAGGTTTGAGTAATAACGTATGATCCATCTCTAAGCCACCATTTAGAAAAGCTAGTTAAGTGTAGGCTGTTAGATGTTATTTAAATATATTTTTAATCACCTCAGGTGTAATAATGATTTTATGCACAAAGGAAAATTTTCTTATTTTCTGAAGACATTTTGAAATACATAGGACTAAAATGACCTATTGTCTGTGTGATTTACTTTAAAATACATCAGCAAATAAAACCAATGATGCATATATGATAAAATATTAACAATTGTTAAATGTAAAAAATTTATATCTGGACATTTGATCTTTTTCTATCATAAAAAAAGTAAGAGAAAAAATTTGCTGAATGAGGTACAAAAATTAGGGAAAGAATGGAAAATAGTTCAGGATAACAGAAGAAAGGGCTCATGGTCATGCTCTTTCTCTTTCCTTCCTTACGACATGAGTCTGACTGCTGTCTAAATAAATATTGTACAAATACTTAAGGAATATATTTTAAGAGATATTAAATTACGTACCTGTCTGGGAACTTGGTCTGTACAATAATTCTTCATATAACTATAGGTCAGAGACTCAACCCCTGGCAGAGGACCAAGACCTATGAAGTAAAGTAGATGGGGGGAAAATCTACCATATGATTTAAAAGAACTTTCCCTAGAATGAGTTTAAATGGAATATTATCTCTATATATTTCAAGTTTGATAAATCCGAAATACAGCAGTGTGGATCCATTTTTAAATATCCCCAAAAGGTAGTACTACTGTTTCATGGAATGTTTGCAGTGACCACTTACTTTTTATTTTTATTTTTAAATATATTTTTATTGATTTTTTTTACAGAGAGGAAGAGAGAGGGATAGAGAGTTAGAAACATTGATGAGAATCATCCATCAGCTGCCTCTTGCACGCCCCCTACTGGGGATGTGCCCGCAACCAAGGTACATGCCCTTGACGGGAATTGAACCCGGGACCTTTCAGTCCAAAGGCCAAAGCTCTATCCACTGAGCCAAACCGGTTTCTGCAACCACTTACTTTTTTAAAAAAGTCATTATTCACAGAATTATTTGTTTAAAAAATAGAAGAGCACATTTTTGTATGGATTTTATGGAAAATGATTTTTTTTAAGTGTAGTAATCAGGAAGTACTAATCAGTTATTTGAAAAATGTTAATGACCCTATTACATAAATTATGTAAAGTGATACCATAAACCAGGAAGACACTGTTTTAAAAACATTGTTGAGGAGTTGACCAGCTCTTTTCAATGCCTACATTTTTTCCCCCCCAATGATGTAGAATGTGGGTCTGTCCTTCAGAATTTCATTTTGGTTTCTCCTATTACTCTTCTTCCTAATCCTCCTTCTCCTTCCCAACCCCACCATACTTTTTCCTCCACCACCTTCTGTTTCATTGTTATGTAATTTAGCATAGCATTTTTTTTAAAAGGCTAACTGGAAACATAAGGTATTTCCTTGCAGATTAATCTGTATGTGCTAAGGGAAGCAACAAAACTGAACACCACCCCCCCCCTCAATTTCAAGGGAGCAATGATGAAAAGGATGCCAGTAGAAAATGAGCTAATCAATTATACAACTGAGATTCAGAAAATAATCCAAAGAGAAGTGGGGAAAACTCAGGCCAGCTAGATAATTTGATATTGTTATTAGTGATGATAAATGTTTCCTATTTTAAAATTTGTCTTAAATGAAATAAAAAAGAAAGTTCATGATCTTTATTAGTATTGATTCAGATTAGTATTTCCTTGAGTAGCTTCAAAGTTAATGCAATTTAAAAATTAAAAGGTAAAACTAGGAATAATCCTTCAAATATAGATTATTTAAAACAGAATATTAAACTTAAATCCTGTTAAGTTTAATATTAATAAATATCTTTCCTTTGCTAATTATAATTTTGAGTTTCTTCTCTAAGCATTCCTTTACTTTCAAATGGAATTTGAGTTGTAAGCACTTGAATCTACAAATAAAAAAATAATAAGACAAATGTATATTTTCTCATCAATGAAAACATATCTTTTTCATTGTGTTTGGAGGAAGAAAACAAAAATTCTAGCTAACACACTCTCCTGACCCAATATAATTTTCAGCATACACCTGATAGCAAGTTCTGTTTAGTTATTAATTTTATAACATTGAATTGAAACATGTTTTTTGTAGAATTGACTCAACAACACTTAACATCATTTTTGGTTGAAATACTCCTAGATAAAGATTAGGAAAAGAAAGAAATAATAATAATAAAAAACCAATATCATTGAGCTAGCATTCTGACCTTACAGCATTGTATCAGAGTATCATTAGTGAAATTAGGTTTAAACTATTTTATCACATACAACCAACAAAGGAAAGAAAGGCAATAGTGTCCTCTATCTTTCTATCTACCTGCCTATCTCTTTATATCTATCTTCAGATATGCTTATAAGCACACAGTTTTTTTTTTTAAAGAGTGAGGCAAGATTAGAAATGTAGGAAGTTATGAGAAACTGTACCAGATGGCAAGAGCTATAGAGGAGAAGAGTTCTCTCACCTTCGATGGTGAGATTATATATATCAACAAATCCCTAACACATATGCTTTTTTAAAAATGTAAGACCATAAATAGACTTCTGAATTTAGGAAATAAAATTTCATGGTAATTAAGATGAAAAATAGTCATTATCCATTTGGATTCATTCCAGTTCTCACAAGGGCAAATTCCTAACTGCCATTTTCTTTTCCCATTATAGATTCTGGCACCAAGGCAAGATATTAGGATTTTAATGCCTTAATATATTCTATGAAATATACTAGTGTACTTTACTATTTTGACCTTTTGGCACATCATATTTTGATTCAAATGGCCATCTCACTCTTTGCTCTCCAGCTCAGGGAGGCCATAAAAGAGCCAAATGAATGGATTGACTATAGCTAGTCACAATACAGAATACTGAAAAGGTCATTGGATCTCATTCGGCTGTACTATTATTCATGGAACATACAGGAACTTAAATAGTTGATACCATAATCTTGTGACAAAGAAATCCCAAGAAAAAAAATTGAACCAAGAATCACTTTCCATAGCAAAAATTGCACCATAATTCAAGAATGAGAAATAGCAGAAGCCTAGTACAAGGAAAAGAAATAATTTTTGCTTTGCTCATCTCTCCCTTTTTTTTTTTTTTTTTTTGGTAAGATATACCTATGAGCACATATTCTCAAAAGGAAAAGAAGTGATAGAGGCAATCCTAAAAATGTTAAGGGAGCAGCCTGAAACTAACATAACTCGGGAACTGAGATCTCAGCAGTATTTTCCAAGTTTCTAGGTCATGTTCACTTATTTTCTGGAGAAGAGATTAGAGAGCTACACTTCAATAGAAATATAAGAAAATTTGTTCAATTTAAGGTAATATGGTGAAATTCAGAAGAGGATACTTTCTCTAATAGAAACTTAAAACATTTTTCCCCCCACATATACATCATACTAAGTAGCCAGAGATGCTCCAAGTCCCTTATTCTCAAGGTAAATTCTTAGGTGGTTCACTAACCACCATGTCTGATAAAGTAACATTTATTGCTGCCAATATTTTGTTATTTTAGTTAAATAAAATCAACCATTAAAAATAAAGGAACTGTGCATCACATTGAAGAGATGAAGCAATTCATCAAAGAAGAAATACACATCAACAATGACATTTTTAACAAAAAGCTCAATCTCACTAGCAATTCTTTAAATGCATTTTAATAGCAATTGTATTAATTTTCCACTATCAATTATTTAAGAACTAACAAAAGAAGACAATGCCTTGTATTTGTGAGAATGAGAAAAATGGCATTGTAATCTTTGTTAGGAACATATGTTAATAAATCTTTGTTCAAAAACGTTCAAAATATGCACAGTTTTAATCAGCAATCCGGCCTCTGGATTTCATCATAAGGAATAAGTTAGATGTGTACAATGACTTCCTATATAATAAAAGCCTAATATGCTAAGTGTTCAGCTGTTGTTCAACTGTTTGATCAGTCGCTATGACACACATTGACCACCAGGAGGCAGATGCTCTGACCACTAGCTTAGCTTGTTGCTGGGGTATGGCCTATCAGGACTGGGCAAGAGGGGCAGACAAGCCTCAATCATTCACCATTCAGGTCCCTTTTGCAATCTGGGACCTCTAGGGGGATTCAGAGAGCTGGTTTCAGCCAAATCCCCACAGGCCGGGCCAAGGGACCCCACAGTGCATGATTCCATGCACCAGGCTTCTAGTATTTAATAATGTTAATCTCAATGTTATTAAGTAAAAAACTGAAGACAACAAGAGATGAAATAAATTGTATTTTGTTTACCTCATTTAACTTAAAGAAATTCTTAAGGGCTATACAACCTGATCATGATATGTTGGTTATGGGAAAAATAAGTAGCAACTTAATGTCTTGAGTACGTTTCAAATTTTGTAAAGTATTTATGTATGCATGTAGAATTGTATTATTGTATGAAAATCTATAATTTTAACGGTGGCTAAGTAGGTGATTACATGATGATATACTGGGTGACTTTGTGTATATGTGTTCATATGTAGGAAAAAGTCTGGTAAAATAAATACCAAAATGTTCACAGCAGTTAATTCTGAGAGATAAAATTATAATTAGGGATAATTTGTGTATGTATATGTGTGAGTGCCTGTTTTTCTGAATTTTCTCAATACTCTATAATTAATGTATTACTTCTTTGAAAACTGAAGAAAACACCATTTTCCCCCCAGAAAAACTGCAGCAAAAAGGAGAGATTTATTCAAATAGTGATTTAAAAAAATCAGAAAAGGAGATGGGAATCATAGTAATTCTTTAGAAAAACATCAGAATATCTCCTGGGCAAATGTGCCACTCCCTTTACTGAATTGCCCTGTTTCCACCTAGGACTAATTTCCTAATGTGTGTGGGAGAAGGATGGGAAGATACAAATAGAAAAACAAAGCACCCTGTTTTTATTTTTATTTTTTTAAAATATATATTTTATTGATATTTTTTACAGAGAGGAAGGGAGAGAGATAGAGAGCTAGAAACGTCGATGAGAGAGAAACATTGACCAGCTGCCTCTTGCACACCCCCTACCGGGGATGTGCCCGCAACCAAGGTACATGCCCTTGACCGGAATCGAACCTGGGACCTTTCAGTCCGCAGACCCACGCTCTACTACTGAGCCAAATCGGTTTCGGCGGCACCCATGTTTTTAAAAGTTAAGAAGGAAAATTTGCTGGTTGTTCTAAAACCGAATTTAATAAAAAAATATGTATCCCTTTTAAAATTTCTAAAGAGGACCAGGAAATATGAAGCAACCTGAAGGGGAAGGCTGAGTGCTTAGCAAGTGTGATCCGTGTCTAATGGCATGAATCTCCCTTTCACAAAACTGCGTACACTTCACACACGGCCGAGTTTTCTTCCGACAGCAAACCTTCTGTATCTTGCCGAGAGTTTCTTTTACAAAAAATAAGCCTGTATCCTCGAAGTAGGGTGTAGCTTCTATTGATGTCAGGAGGAAACTCGGTTAGCTGCCCATTTCCTGGGATGTTTTAGCTTGTTGTGCCTCAAAGGTGGTTCGAGTCGGGTTAGAGTAATTCAGTTGTGGGGCTCTTACCAGCGCAGCATCTTTATTTATTACAAAGCCATGAACCCACGGAGGAAACTTGCTATCTCACAGATTCTTCTTTGAATTTTGAAAATAACGGTCCTTTGGAATATGTGGCCCTCTCTTGACTTCATTTTGGGTAATACCATTATGCACTCCGAATATCAAAAAGAACTCAGTTCCACTGATCCTGGTCTAGAAAATATGACTGCACTCATTTGTATTTTTCTCGCTGCTTTTTTTCCCTCCCATCTTTTTCTGAAGCCAGCCATCATAGGAACTACTCAGTTAACCTTAACCTCCTCTCTGTATTTGAAATTACATAAGGTGATCCAGACAGAGGGGAGTATTTTGAAAAGCACAGAGAGAGAGGAATTTCTTCTTTAGATTTGCATGAGATAGAAGTTAACACATGCCTAGATCAGAAGAAAGATACATCCCACTCTCTGGCAATTCCCTCCTATCTGAGGGAGAATGATGCTACACGTTGGGGTTCCCAGTCCTAGCAAAGACATTTCTGCTCTACGGGGCATCGACACCAGAAAATCCTCAGGTTTAAAAGAAAGAAACTGGACTTGTATTTTTTTTAATTTTTTTTTTTTTTTTTTTTTTTTTTTTAGAATACCCAGTATTTCCCAATATTGCTTGGATCTTTGCCCATCCTTGGGGGAAGGAGATAGTTACATATATGAGCAAGTTTATGGAAACTCTTGCCAATCTATCATAGTGGAAGCGTGGAGTCAAGAATGGCTTGCTTTAAAGGGTTAAAAATGTAATATTTCTCATGTATCCAATTTGCTGTGGCAAATTTATACTGGCTGCAGAAGTCTGGGAAATATACACAGTCTTCCTTAACAAAATTCTGAGTGGATATAACTGTTTTGGTTTGGTTTGGGTTTTTTTTTTTTTTTTTTTTTTTTTTTGCCTAACTATATACTGTATACTCTTCCCATACTTCCAAAGAAAATACTTTTCTGTACCTACTTGCTTTGTATTTTCTATATTCTTTAGCATTCTCCAACTCTCCAATGAATGTACGCTTAAGAGCCCTGTGAAATGTGCTTTTCCTTCATAATACTTTCCTGGTCTTCCCAGGCAAAGTGACTTACTTTTGCTTCTTAGTAGAATTCTACTCAATAGTTCTAATTCATATTATAAACAAATTATTTCAGGACCTCTAAATATGCTGAAGTATTTCCTTATTAAGCCATGAGTTTTTTCAGATCAGGAAAGAGATAATATTAATTCATGAACACCTACTGTGTGCCAACCATCATGCTGTTCAGAGATACAGACCAATATATGCTTTTTCAAGTTTAAAATGTGAGAAAATCAATATGTAAGAAACATCTAAACTATGATCTGGATAAATCGCCTCATTCACAGGAAACTTTTATTGCTTAAAGCAGCAGTTTTCCTACTTCAGGTTTTAGCAGATTTTAAATTGTTAGACCAAAGTTGTTGGACCGGACCGCTGGAGTCTCTGCCACCTGGGGACCACATGCTGGGAAACAGCAGCCTAATTCCACACTGATAGTCATCCAGTGGCTCAGCGAAACTAGGAACCCACTCTCCTGATGGCCCCGAGGTAACTTTCCATAGCTCTTTGTGACAGCATAGTCATTCATGACCATGACATGAACATATATAAATAACGAAAAGACCATACAAATGAATGGTTGGGTTTTAGAATTGCATTTAACAAATGAAAAACCCAAGGCAAAAGTGAGGGTAAAAATGTACCCTCAATCGCTTTTAAGGATATCCTTTAGATTAGGGAAGCTGACCAGCTTACTTTTCTGGTGGGTATAGACAGACCTCTCCCACTTTTCTCTGATATTAATTCAGCTCCTTTCTTCTGAGATTTCCCCGGGAGCCTTTGTAAGGCCCCCAGGTTTCTGGTCCTGACCTGCTGCCTCACTGCTGGAAAGTGAGGATTCGGTGGCCCCCGGCTTCCTGTCTGCCTTTCTCCCTTGCACAGGATTTAGGAAAACTCTCTGTGTACTTCCTCCTCGCTGGTGTTCTGGGACAGAACGGGCATCAGAAGGAAGCACGTTTCTAACATTTAAAGACATCTATACTGATTTCATTTCCCATGTACATCAGGGCTGAATGTTAACATACTCCCTGCCAGGCCGTACAGCGCAGGCTGGCATTTGATGAATCCAGGGAGTCAAAAAGCAATAATGTTTTAACACTTACATAAAACCACCTTTTGTTTAATAGGAATAAGTAATGTTCCAATCATAATAATGCCAACTCTCTGCACACCGAGCTGTAGCTTCTAATGAGATGGGCCCTCCGGACGTGAGGCGGGTATGTCAGTGAGGAGAATACAACGGAGCAGCAAAAAAAAAAAAATAATAATAATTCTCTTCCTATGCACTGCTAAAGCAAACTGCTGAAAGAAAACACCACGTAATTAAACTAATTTCCTCATGCTTCTTAAAGAAACAGATTGGCAGTGCTCTGCAATTAGGGACAGGCGATATGGATTTTTAAAATAGAATTTCAATAGAGTCACTCAGAGCTGCTGAAATTAAAACAAAACCATACAACAAGCCCAGAACAGAGAGAAGAAAAACAGGGAAAAAATATATCACCTCCTGTCTCCACGTTTCTGCATTTTTCTACACACTCCCAACACGGCCATCTAGCTCCCAGATTATGGGGTCAAATGTGATTATTTATAGCTTGTTTGTCTTCTTTATAATTGCTTCCCTAGCACTGAGCACCGTGTCTGGCAAATGGCATATTCTCAATAAATGCATGTAGAGTTTACATAGTTTACATGTTAAACGTTGGTTCTTCACGTGACATGGTCTTCCTGGGCTACCTCGCTGTCCCCTTTCAGTGGGCACTCCATCTAGGCTTCTACTGCAGGGACTTGCCCCTCAATGGTGACTCCTGGCTGTCAGCAGTCCCACTGGACATACCCCATCAGGATGGCCTTGTGCTCTTTACTTCTTACCACATACTTTCCCTTTTCAAACTGTGTTGCCCTAGTCCTAGCAAGATGCTACTATGTAATGGCTCAGCGAAACTAGGATCCCAGTCTCCTGATGGCCCTGAGGTAACTTTCCTTAGTTCTTTGTAATAGCATAGTCATTCATGACCATGACATAAACATATATAAATAATGGAAAGACCATGCAAATGAATGGTTGGGTTTTAGAATTGCATTTAATAAATGAATTCTGAGTTCTTCATGACCTTGCATGGATGTTGAAACTCTGAAGGATTTTTTAAGTAAGAGAAATCCAAAATAAATGCAACATAAATAAACAGCCATAGGAGTTAAGGTATGTGGTTACAGGCGAAAGAGAAGAAGAAAGCAATGTTGAGTGTCAAACTGAGCCCAATGACATCACAAAGGGCTGCTTATGCCATCTAATAAGGGACCCTGGGGGCTCTCTTGAAGCTCACTCAGTGAGGTGTACTACTTTCAGTCTGCTTTCCCCTCAAACATATTATTATTTTTTTCTTTTTGTTGGATTGTCTGAAATCTCAGTCTGCTTCTTCCTTTACATCTCTGCCTACTTACAGTTTTTACTGAAATGACAAAGGTCCTTCCTAACCAAACCTTTACTAGCATTGATGCTAAGAGTGTATCTGGCACCCAACCCTAGGAGCTTGGGTGCTACAAAGATCAGGGAACCAATGAGCATGGAATCACATAAATCATAGAAATATAGTATCTGGAAGAGAGCTTCATGGGTCACTATGTGAGCTGGGCAAGCCACTTACCTCCATTCATAGGGGAGAAAACCAAAGCCAGGGAGGTTAAAACTCTCTTTTACTCCTCAGAGATTTGTAATAAGAAAAAACTGAGATAATATATATGAACATTGGATACATTTCAAAATAGTATAATTGATTATTGGCTAAAACCTAGTGTCCTCCCTTCCTATAAATGGTGGCGGAAGGGTCCAGTGTTAGCTTTCTAAATCATTGGTAATCTTTTTTGACACCAAATTTTATCAAAGCAAGTTGGCCACGGTTGACTTATTACTTGATCTGTTAGATTTGCACAATGCTCGAATCTCAGTTGTTCCCAAATTAGCTAATTGGTCCATCTAGTAACTGCAAGAATAGACTACATATACTGATGTGAATGCAAATAGTAATGACATTTTTCTTCCTGTTACAATTGGATGAAAGGAGTTGGAACTGTTCCAGGAAGGTTTTTCTCTACCTTGTAGGTTAAATTGGCCCAAGTGTTGTTTAAGCTTATGGAGAAGGTGGTGCTTGCATCTGAGGATTGTGCAAACCAGTATGTTCACAAAAGAACGTCTGACTGCTACCCTCTGGTAAGCTTGGCCACCTGAGGAAACACTGCTCTTTTCTGAAGCCCTTGCCACTTGCCATTTCTCATATACCTAACAGATCTTCCCACACTCCTTTTCCTCATCTCCGATTCACAGCCTGTTTTTGTCTCATTGTCTTAAACCGAAAATAAACACAGCCGCTCACAAGGCTGTCTGTACAATATGCTCTCCCATTGCAAGCCTCCCACAGAGCAGATGAATGTTTATATGTGAAAGTTCACTTTTCCACAGGGTGGTATGAATAATATTATCTGTGGGTCTCACTACTCCAGAACTTCTTCAATTTGAGCATTCATTTTTGCCCTTCGTGTTTATTTATCTATTTTTATTTGTTGAGATAAAATTCCCCTACACTAAAATGCACAGATAATGAACATTACGTTTGATGATTTTGACAACTGTATACCATAACTATACACCCATGAAGTGACTATACCAAATAAGCTATAAAATATTTTCATTATCCCAGAAATACGTTTTGTGCCCCTTTTTAGTTAATTCACCTAATATTTGTCTCTCCTTACTCTCATCCAGCCCAAAGGCAATCACTTTCTGGTTTTGCCATAAATCGGTTTCCCTGCTTTGGGTCATTATATAAACAGATTCATACAAGTATATGTGCTCTTGTGTGTTTGGGTTGTGTTGCTCAACATATAATATTTGCAGATTCATCAATGTTGTGTTGAACAAGCAGTTATGTTCCCTGAGTTTTTGCTGAGTAGTACTTCACTCTGATTATACAGTAATTGTTCAATCCATTTCTTCATCAGTAGACATATATTAGGTTTTTACAGTTTGGAACTCTTATAAATGAAGTTTATATACAAGATGATTGTATACAAAACATATTTCACTTCTCTTACATTTACCTAAGAGTCAAATTGCTGGGTCATATGGTAGCTATTTGCTGATGAGAAAATGCTGAATAATTTTCACATGGTTGAATAATTTTGCACTCTCACTAGCAATGAGAGTTGAGATTCCCCCCCTCCCCCACCGCTATTAGAAAAGGTCATTAGAAGAATGTGACATAGGAAATTGGAGGCTGTTCACCTCCTCCTTTATCCTTGTGAATGTGTGTTCTGCCCACTGTTTCTTCAGTGTGGACCACTTTCAAGGACATGGCCTTGAGAGGACAATGTGTTAGTAAGATCATCTGAACCCCTGAAAAGTCTCTATATAAACATTTAAGATTCTAGTGGGCAGATATGAAAATCTATGCACATTGTGGTCTCCCAAGAAAAGCTTTGTAGATAAATTCCCTTACTTATTAAACCTGCCCCCTTCCAATCTGGAGTGACTTCTTTTTAGGGGGAGTAGTATATGAATCAACATTTATATTTAAGCCAAAGTTTGGCATTGTCATTATCTATAATAATAAAAGCTTACTATGCTAATTAGGCCAGACATCTTTCCAGATGAAACTGGGGCTGTGCGGGAAGCCCAGGTCCTGGGTGCCAGAAGGAAGCCGGTGCTGCCAGCCGGGGGAAGGAATGCCTAGTCTTACATGAATTTTGTGCATTGGGCCTCTTGTTTTTGTTTTTATAATAGAATTCTAATATAATGAAATTGTATTTTATTGTGGTTTTAGATTGGATTTCTTTGATGATTAATAATGTTGAGCACATTTTTTTATATGTTTATTAACCATTCCTGTATCTTCTTTTACAAAGTGTCTGTTGAAATTGTTGCCCATTTTTAATTATGTCTTTTTTGTTGTTGATTTGTGGAGTTCTGTATATATTATGACTACAAATTCTTTGTTTAATACATGTATTATCAATAAATTCTCCCAGTCTAGGGCTTATTTATTTTTTCAGTAATGTCTTTTGATGAGCAGAATTTTTAATTTTGGAGAAGTCCAAATTATTATTTGTGTGTGTATGGTTAGCATTTTGTGATTCACCTACAGAATATTTTCCCAGACAAAGGTCGCAAAGGTATTCTATGTTTTTTTTTCTGGAAGGCTTGTGATTCTAGTTGTTATTTTAGGTCTATAATTCTATATAATAAAAGCCTAATATGCAATTGTTTGACTGGGAGTTTGACCACTTGCTATCACATGCACCAACAACAACCAGGGGACGGCACAGAACATGGTGGGCATCAGTGATGTGGCGCTGGCAGCAGGCAACAGTGAAGGTGCTGCCAGCCCCAATGGGCCCCAACAAGAGGGAGGGTCCACAGTGGGCTGGTGGGTGACACCAGGCCAAGGCAGATGCAAGCAGGAGCATGGTCATCCTGCTGATTGCCCTATAGACAGCAACCAGCAGTGGCAATGGGAGGCAGGGCTGCCACCTGGCTCCCAGGCACTGAGGGAGCCAGGTGGGGGGCCTGGCCCTTATCAGTCGCCCCACAAACAGAATGGTGGAGTAGGTGAGGGGGCAGTACCAGGACATAATGGAGTGCTAGGAGGGGCTGTAGGGCTGCAAGGCTGGAGGCACGAGTTGGGGCTGTGAGATTGGGGGTGTGATCTGGGTCCCAATCCTTCCAGGCCATTTTGAGGGACCCCACCAGTGCATGAATTCATGCACTGGACCCCTAGTCTTTTATAAATAAATTAGAGGTCCAGTGCATGAAAATTTATATACTGGATGGGGGAAGGGGGGTCTCTCAGCCCGGCCTTCTCCCTCTCACAGTCCAGGAGCACTCAGGTGTGGGAGGTGACCTGGAGATCAGGGGAAGCCAATTTCTATCACACCTCTGCTGCTGCCACTGCCAGCATTGCAAGCCTCGGCCTGCCTTGGTTACCTGAGCCTTAGGCGCCTATGGGCAGCTGCGGTGCTGAAGGACTGGAGGACTCCATAGGCAGGAATATGGAGCTGAGATGTGGAGATGGACTTTGTGACAGGAGTCCCCCATCTCCTCAGGTGACCAGCCTTGCCGAGTGCCTGCTACCTCTGTGGGGCACCACCATCTTGTGGCTGTGGATGCCGCCACTTTTGAGGATGTGGCAGTCAGTTAGCATATTCTCTCCTTATTGGCTGTGGGTGCCACCATCTTTGTGACAGTGTGAGTTTCACTTAGCATATTCCCTCTTTATTAATTAGGATTGTACTTAGTTGAAATACGTTTCAAGTCTGTATTTCCATATAAATGTTCCATTATTCTAGCACTATTTCTTGAATACTATCCTGTTCCCACTAAACTGATTTAATACTTTGGCTATAATCTATAATAATAAAAGGCTAATAGACTAATTATACCAGACGTCTTCTGGATGTTATTCTGGACTTCCTTCCTGATTAAGCCAGGGCCATAGGGAAGCCATCCCAGGTTCCGGGTGCCTGCAGGTGGCCCTAGGGAAGCAGCTTGGGTCCCGGGTGCCTGCGGGAAGCCTGAGGGATGCAGCCCAGGTGCCTGCTGGTGGCTGGAGGAGGGAAGGCCTACTCTGGCACAGATTTTCATGCATCAAGCCTCTAGCAAAGTAATAATGTCACTGTACCTATCTGGATCTTCTATTGTTTTCTTTAGGCTAATCTGTCTAAAAGATGCTATTACAACACTGTTTTATTATTGTAGCTTTTCAGAAAGTCATGAAATTAAATATCAAACTTCCTCTAACTCTATACTTTAGTGATGCTGTGTTGATTAATATAGAATTTTAATTGGATTTTCACTTATTCTAAAGATGATTTTGATAAGAATGAACATTTTGATAATACTAAGTCTTCTAAAATATGACATATCTCTTTATTCATGGAAGGCTTCTTTATTTCCTGGTAGCCATGTTTGAGAGTTTAAGTGTGGAGGTAATAAACATTTTTATTATATTTATATTCAAATGTTTTTAATGTTCTTTTATTATATTAAAAGGAGTACTATTTTTAAAATTTTACTTCCAGTTTTGTTTTGCCAATATATAAAAATATTAACTTTATTTAATATGGCCTTTGTATCTGTTTACTTGCTAAATTTTTGTATGTACTAGGTAAAGTTTTTGTAATTAAATTCCATAATGGTGTTCATGTATGTAACAATTTCATCTGAGGTTAAAGATAATTTCACTTCTTTTCAATCCTTATGACCTTTATTCCCTAACTTGTCTTATTGTAGTTGTTAGGACCTAGAAGCAGAGTATATATCTTTGTCTTATTCTCAGTCTTAAAGAAAAATTGTTGATTGTTTTACTATTAACAACGGTATTAACTGTAAGTTTTTCATCATTACACTATATAAGATTAAATAAATTCTCTTCTATCTTTAGTTGGCTGGGCTTTTATCATGAATGGTAATTGAATTTAGCTGAATGTTTTTTGCTTCATCACTTCTGAAGATCACAATCTCCTTTATTCCTTTAGAGTGGTAATTTACATTGATTAATTTTCAAGTGTTAAACAAAATAAACATCCCAATGGTACATCTCATTGATCATGATGTATTAGCTTTTCAATAATTGTTGGAATTTATTTTCTAATATTTAATTAGGGATATTTATCAGCATCTTTTCTTCTAATGGTATTAGAGTTATGCTTGCCTTGTTAAATAAGTCAGAAACTGTATCCTCAATGTTTCTTCTCTAAGTTTGTAAGATTATTTCTCATCTAATTATTTTCTAGAGTTTAACCAGTGAAGTTATCTAGAATTTTACTCTATTTCTATGAGTTTGGCTCCTATAGATTCTACTTCTAAGTGAAATCGTATATATAATGTCTTTGAAATTCTGATTTCATTTCCTTAAGATGATATACTAGTTGTTTTTTGTTTTGTTTTCTTTTGTTTTTAAGGAACTTCTACACTGTTTTCGCAGTGGCTGCACCAATTTACATTCCCACCAACAGTGCACAATGATTCCCTTTTTTCCATATCCTTGCCAATACTTATTATTTCTTATGTTTTTAATAGTCATTCTAACTGCTGTGAGGTGATAGCTGATTGGGTTTTGAGTCACATTTTCCTGATGATTGTATTTTCAACTTTCTAAAGGAGTTCAAAAATCTATGGTTTTTGTACCTTATCTGGCTTGTTATACATTTCTTGTGATTCCCCCTCTCTATTCTGTAGAGAAGCAGAAGTTTGGTAAGTAGTTCTCATTTAGGACACACTAAGCCAATTCTTTTTCTCTTATGAGCTCATTTTAATTATTTCTAGTTCAATGAATAAGCACATCTGACTTATAAGAATATTTTACAAAACTGTGAAATATTTTATGACCCTGAATATATACACATTACTTAATAATTGCAGTCAAGACAAGATATAAACTTGCAAATTTAAAATATATTTTTATCTTATGAAGAGGAAAGGAAGATAGAGAGTTAGAAACATAGATGAGAGAGAAACACCAATCAGCTGCCTTCTGCATGCTCCCTACTGGGAATCAAGCCCATAACCAAACTACATGCCCTTTACTGGCATTGAACTCAGGACCCTTCAGTCTGCAGGCCAATGCTCTCCACTGAGCCAAACCAGTTAGAGCATTAACTTGTAAAATTAAAGAAATTGCTGTGATGTTTTTTTAAAGTTAAGAGAAAAGATTTTATATGTCTGTGCAGTAGTTGGCTGTTTTAGGGCCATCCACTAAGTTTTAAATAACACTAGCCAGAACCCCATGATTTCATGTCAACATTTAATTTGTATTGCATGACAAGGTTGCTAACAAGATACCCATCTCCAGAGGGCTCTAGGGACTCTCGTGAAGTCATTTCATGTCTCATCCTGTCTCATAATTCCTAAAGACTAGAAATAAGAGGAAATTATTATTCCTTCTTTGCTGCTGAAAAGCAAGATAAAATCACAGAGGTGTCAGGTGTTTTTGTCCAAGACTGTATAGGAGTCAATCAAAATCAGCGGAAGGAAGAAATCACAGGAGGGCAACAAAGATCTGTCCTGGTCAGTCAACACCTAAATCCTACAAGACAAAATTGTCTGTTACACTTTTAAAGGTCTCTTGAGACAGTGATGACCGCTATGGTATTTAATAACCTTTTAAGATCAAGGATATTAGTTATGTTTGACTAAACTCTGACAATCTTCCCATGGCCTCAAGACCAAGCATAGGAAACAGACTTAAGTTAAAGTAAATTGTCAATTTAATTCATATTTTGGTAACTAAAAAGGGTAATGATACATCTAAGTTATTTTTTCTTTTATGCTTCTATCTCCTTAAAATTGAAGTTTAGTAATATTTATATGATTTCTCTACTTATTAGTAATATCTATCTTTAATCAAGCATTTGTCTAAAAGCTTAAATATCTAATTTCATTTACTTTTCACTAAAACTATATAAACTATTCTCTTATTTAATTTTTATAAAAATTATTTGGATGGTCTTGTTCACAAATCTGTGTATGGCAAAACAAGTATATGGTATACGTTTGTATGATTCTATTGCCTCTACTTTTCATTCTTTCTGAAATCACTTTCTATTTTTTCTGTAATAATTTATTAAATCAAATTTGGAAATAATTTTTTATAAGACAAAATTATTTACTATGGGCTTTTATTAAATTATGAGTATCATTGATATTCTTAGAATTTATATATATATATATATATATATATATATATATATATATATGTGTGTGTGTGTGTGTGTGTATACACACACTAATAAAAGAAACATGCAAATTAACCATCATTCCACTACACCCACCAGCCAGTCAGGAGCGAGTATACAAATTAACTAAGATGGCCACTGCCATGGAGCTGGAGTGAGCAGGTTGCTCCTGGCAATGGAGGAAGCCAAGCTTCCTGCCTGCCCTGGCTAGCCCTGGCCTCCACTCAAGGCTACAAAGTTTCAATTATAGAAGATAAATTCCAGGTACCTGCTTCCAGCCAAGCCTTACCTCCACTTAAGGAAGCACTGAAAAAAAGAAAAAGAGAAAGAAAAAAGCCCCTATCCAGGCTGGCCACACCCCATGGGGTGAGGGTCCCGCTGAGAGGCTTAGCCAGCCTGCAAACAGCCATCAGCCCTCATTCATGCTGGCCAGCCCCCGAGGCCTGATCTCTGTAAATGGGCAGTCAAACATCCCTCAAGGGGTCCCAGATTGGAGATGGTGCAAGCTGGGCTGAGGGACACTCCCCCCCCCTCACCCCCCTGCACAAATTTCTTGCACTGGGCCTCTAGTACAGTGGTTGGCAAACTCATTAGTCAACATAGCCAAATATCAACAATACAATGATTGAAATTTCTTTTGAGAGCCAAGCTTTTTAAACTTAAACTTCTTCTAATACCGCTTCTTCAAAATAGACTTTCCCATGCCATGGTAATTTGTGGAAGAGCCACACTCAAGGGGCAAAAAATCCGCAGTTTGCCAAACATGGGTCTAGTATATATGTGGTCTATACACTCTTTTTTAGGCAAACACACATTGTGAGAAGCACTACTGCACATGAAATTGTCATTCCTGGTTTTAGTCCTTCTTTTAAGTAAACTTTGGAACAGAGATCAGATTTTTGTTTTCATAGGTGTTAAAAAAATACTAAGCAGTTGTCATGTTTTCAAACTGATAGATTTTACCAAAATTTGGGAATTTCCTGTTGAGAAATCAGAAGAATGGACACTTGACTCCCATTCTCATAGAGTGCAAAACAACAAAATCCCTCAGAAAGGGCATGTATTCTTTTGCTTTACTTGCTTTGTCCTTGAATGTATTAAATTTTCAATCCTTTTAACATGAAGACACAATGCTTTAATCAAAGAACTGACATGCTAGTTGCAAGGTAACAAACGGGAAAATTAGAGTCTTCACTGGCAAAGTGGGCACAGCCCTCATTTAAAAGGATGTTATCACCAAGCATCTACGGAAGCATTATATATTTTTGCAGTTGGCATTTTGTTGTTCTTGATGCTGAGGCTACTTGGTTGCCCTGTGAAACAGCTTTTTGATTCAGTCTAGAACATCAGTAATCCTGCTATATAAAATAAAGACAAAAGCAATGACATTGTCCAAAAGCATAGTAAGAAGAAGCATTAGTATTCAACTATATAAGACTATTTTTTAAATCACTATATATATATATATATATATATATATATATATATATATAATATCTATCTATCTATCTATCTACCATCTACCTACCAATATGATGTTATATTATTATAGTCCATACCAATGTATAACTTAAAATTTTAAATTCCATATTACACATATCCTGATGTTAGGTATCTATCTATCTTATATAATTTCAGTTTGGATATATGAAGAAATATACTTGATAATCACTTACCGAATCCTAGCCTGTTTGCTATCAGAGATGCTCCTTGAGTTAGTTATCAGAGGTATGCAGAAACAAGATATAGTAAGTGAAGATTTGGTTAAAGAGGCAGCAGAAAACTGAATCAACCAAAGGCTTATCTATTAAGAATGACTCACATCTTACCTTTTAGATGATAAAGAGTCAGTTATAGCTATAAGCAGGGAATTAACCTGGTAAACATTTTTATATTCAGATATGTTTTTATGACATTATAGCTTTTATGACAAAGTCATTGAACATTTTTTTTACAGGGACAATGGGTAAAAGAGCAACAACCTAAAAGCCATGATAGACCTTAGTTAATGCTTTGTAGGCAAAAGGAGGGTCTAGAGTCTCTAGACTCAAGACAAAATTCAGAGACATGATCAATTAGATTGTGGAAGGAAGCGGTGAGAGAGAGGGAGAAACTGTGGGGAATCCCAATCTGGACATCTGAATGAGGTATTCATATTTTAAATGATAAGGTAAATCCAGGAGGAAGGGGAAGCAGAATGGTGTTTACATATCTGGGCAACTAAGAAATTATTTTAAAAGCAAATGTGACAAAATCAAATCAGAAACATTTATTTGGGAAAATATGCCTTCCATACCCCCCACTCCTACTTTGTGTGATTTCTTTACCCTCCCTGCCTGGAATTCAACCTTACCATGCTCATTCAAGAAACATTTGTTAATCAAGTTCTTCTTTCTTCCTTCAGCTGCCTGTGCTGAGATTAAGCTTCATTATGGAAAGAATAATCAATATTTTATAGTACCTTTCACCAGAGGCTATCAAATGTAATGGCAATCAAATATTTTTGTTCTTTTCAAAATTGGGAATCAGTCAATATTACCCATTTCCCCCACTGCCATTTATCTGAGGTTCATCAACTATTTATGCAAATGATTTAATCGCAGCAAGGAACATTTCAATGCCATTGACATTCTCCTTTTGGGTGCTTAGTTTTCTAGCAGGCTAAATTGACACATGTGATAGATGAAGTTTATAGTAAAATGGAGCCCTTTCCCCCAGATCTTTACTAAATAACTACACTATTTTACAATATCCAAGCAAAGGTGTTTAATAGCTGAAAAATAATTTCATAGACTCAATTTTAGGTACTACAGCCATACCGATTTAGTTGGGAAAACTGAAGATCCACTATCAGAGATGCTTAGTGACCTGCCTATGTTTGCTTGCTAGTTAGCAGTCAGGTTCAATTGAGGAAGTTAGATCTTCTGTTTCATTCTGACTTTTGACTCTGTGTTTTCCCTTACATGCACAAATGATGCTGGAGCCTCACCCCAAAGCTGAGTATCCATTGGGAGGTCTTTGTTCACAATGACAACTGACAGATGCATAGAACTTCTATTTAGCTATAGAGACCCATTCAAGTTCACAGGACACAGATGGGTGATTGGGCTTGTGAGCTCTTCTTCTTATTTGACATATTTTAATGCCATGATACGCTGGACAAGTCAACTAAATCTTAGGTCTTCTGTTGTGATTGAAACAGTTATATTAACTTTATTTTATTCAGAATCGTTTGGTAGATTTATATCTGTAATACCTAAAATATGGAAAGTCGATGCATATAACAAGTCCATTTGCTATGTAAACTGAAATCTTACATAATAGGGAGTCTATTAAATATATCTAGAAAACAGACTGATGGTTACCAGAGGGAGGGGGTTTGGTGAAAAAGGTGAAGCGACTAAGAGGTACAATTAGTAGTGACAAAATAGTCATGGGGAGGTAAAGCACAGCATAGGAAACATAGTCAATGATATTGTAATAACTATATATAGTGCCAGGTGGGTACTTAAAATATTGGGGGAGATACTTTGTAACATATATGATTGTCACACCACTATACTGTACACTTAAATAAAACAATATTGAATGTAAGTTGTAATTGAAAAAGAAATACTCTATGATACAGGTTGGATGAGATGAAAATGCTCAGATATGTGTTATTTCAGGAAGAAAAAAATATTTATATTTATTCAATAAATATTGATTGCATTCTTTCTAATTACCAGATACTATATGAGCACTAAAAGGTGGCTAAGAAGAGCTTTTTCATATGAATATTGTGATTTCAAATAGTGTGTAAACTCAGTGTCCCTGTGCCATAGCTTGTTGACCAGCTAACTCAGAAAAGGCCTAGGATCTGCCCTTTACAAGCCCACTTTCTGAACAACTCAGCTTCAGACACAGCAGAGCATAACATACTGCAGAAAGGATTCGTGTGATGGTGCATTTCACTGAGTCACCAGGGGGTCTGGGGCAGGCTGGTTAGAACCCAGACAGCTCTGCTCACACAAAGTATCTTGCTAATCAGTGATGACAAGGGAGGAAATATAGGCAAATGCCTATTAAAATGGAATTAGAAGTTTGTTTTTATAAAATACATTTGGCAAAGCTTGCCAGAGTGTGGCAGTGGTTCTTTAATTATGCAGAAAGAAATCTTTAGAAGTGAAATGGCTGCAGGCTATGTTGAAGAGAATACTTTTGTAACATGTTGTCAGAGGAAGTGGAAGTCTTAAAAAGTAAACTTCTCTTTTATTATTTCTAAAAAGATAGCCTTTAAACAAGTATATTTTTATCTTTGTTTATGTGTGTGTTTATGTGTGTGGAGAGAGAGAGAGAGAGGAGTGGAGGGGGGTGGAGAGAAAGAGAACAGATAGAGGAAAAAGTGAGGTCTATGATTAACTGCGAAGAAAAGACCTTTATTTAATGGAGTAATTGCAGGCTCAGTCTCAGATATGCTCTTTTAGTGCCATTTCGGGAAGCTGTTCTTTTTAACATGCCCTCGCACTGTGTGTGCCATTTCAGGCCCTGGCATTTATAAGGTATATTCGGCATTTACGCATGTTATGGTGTACCTTTCTCCTTGTCAAATGGACTGTTGAGTTCATGAGAGGAACCCTCTCAAGGAAAGTGACCCTAAAGCGTTTTATCATTTAGAATCTAGCTTTGTTAATATTTTGGAATAAAACTATTAGATTCTACACAGGCAAACTCTGTAGTACCTGCTAAGTGAAAGGATAGCATATCATATGTGTTTATTTTTCAGTTTCAAGGGAGGATGTGGATGATTAAGAATGAATAAATTCCATGAAGCCTAAGAGAGGTTTTCCTTCAACTCATAGATTATTTTCTGCTAGGTTCCCAAAATTGGCCTTATATTAAAAAATAAATAAAAAGGCCAAAGCCATATTTTGGGTCTACATGCTTTCCTTTTGATGTCTTCCTTCCAGCTCAATCACTAGCCAAAAGTACCCAGTGAACTTCAGCTTTGTCCAGGTGAATTAGATTGCTGTCCTGGTAGCTCTTATACCCACTTGTATATGCATTCTATTTAATACCCCTTAACATTTGCCTTGCAACCCAATGTTTTGTGCTTTGGATAAATCTTAACCCAGGAAGCCATCCCTGCTTTAGTTAAGAAGTTGATTGTTGGGGGCAGTGTCTGGTCTGGAGTGTGGAAGGCAGTGGGGCAGGTGGGATGCTCCCTAAGACTGGAGCAGGAAGCTGGGCCTACAGATACCAATGTGAACTCCTTGTCTTCACCCCTCCTGCACTTGGAATCTGGCCTAGCTGGTAGCAGGTGTGCCTGGGCCACCTGGTGATGTTGTACTTGCAACCACCTCTGCAGGGAGTTTTGAGCCTACTATCAAGAGAGGCTGAACATACCTCAGGCTCAACTTTGCTTCCTGCTTGTCAGGTCCTTGCCTCCCAAATACCTACCATTTCCACTTGATGCCATCATGCGGAACGGGATAAAAAGGACTTATTGACAGATTCAGACTGTGAGTGAAGAATGTTCCACATGGAAACCTGCCTGGAATATTGGGAATCTGGTTTGAAGGCTCATCTGATCTGGCTGCTAACTCGTCAACCCCTAGACATGCTATATGGGCTAGCCTGCCCTTCCCTACTTGCTTTCTTTGGGATGTCTGCTTTCTCTTTCTTCCTCTGTCCTATTCAAACCCCAACTCTTAATACTCACTAAAATCCTCCCTCTCAATCCCACATGATTACAGTTGAGTGGCCTTGGCTACTTGGTTGCCTCCTACATCTTGGAGGTCTTAGTGTGTGTCCTGGGATGGCCAGCTGCTGACCCTTTGAGGGCTGTGCCCACTTTATGCATCCTTGTATCCCAGAATTAGTTATTATAGAAGCAAAGACAGAGGCAGAGTCAGAGAAGAAGAAGAAGAAGAAGAAGAAGAAGAAGAAGAAGAAGAAGAAGCCATCAGAAATAAAATATACTAACAATAAATGTCTTTATAGTAATTACTTTCTAGATACACAGATGAACATGATATTAAAAAGTAAATACAAAAAAGATAGAAGTTGGTTGTTCTCTAACAACAGATTGCAGTGCATAGTTATTTACCATTACTATGATAAGGCCATCACAAGCCAAATTGCCCATATTTATGGGAGCCTTCATGATGGCATGTGACTCAGTCCAGAGAGTGAGACTAATACTTTAAATCGTAGGCACTATAATAGTCCTTGTAAAACTATTTTCTTGTTAAATGGGACTTTTGGATGACATTCCTCAAATCACTACACAGAGGAGAAAGCCTTTCTAATGACTCACAGTCTGCTCTCTCCTTATACCATTGTCTTTATCATAGAAACCTAAAATCATATTGCTATCATGTGTTTCAATCTGGCCATCCATATTCATGAATCTCATAAGCATAACAACAACTCTACACAACAGCTATAAACCCACCTTCCTAGTAGCTACAGCTCTGATGAAGATGCCATGGAAATCTGACCTTTGCCTTTACCACGTACAAGGCATTGTCACATAGATTAACTCGGTTGAGCCTCACAGTGGACTTGCAGAACATGCATAAGGATTTCCATTTTTGCAGATGTGGGATTGAAAGTCCAACAATGTTAAGCCACTATGTCATACCCATACAACTCCTAGATGGCTGAGATGTTATTTAGGTTCGTGCATACTGGCTCTAAAATAGCTAAAATTTCCACAAACCACATTGCCTCTTCTAAAGCACGAAAATTCTTACCCAAGAGATGCTATCCTCATTGTGATCTCAAATCACAAACCTCAGAGAGAGTCCTTTTTCTTCCCCATATTTTTCTTTAATGTTATCCTCTCACCACCCCTAAATTTACTTTTTTTCTTTTTTGCTATAACACAAATCACCTTTTTTTGTATCTTTTTAATAATATGTTTCCCACCCTCCATGTTTCTTCAGGACGGGGCTATTTTTTTACTTTTATTTTTATTTTCTTTGCTGTTTTTATTTTGGCCTTGGAGTTTTGGTTAAGTGCCTGGAATAAAGATCACCAAACTATTGTTCACAGTCAATAGTTTTTGCATGACCTCCCAAACTATGAATTATTTTTACATTTCAAAGGGTTCTTAAAATATTAAAAAAGTTGTTGGAAACACTGAAGAAGAACATGTGACAGAGACTGTATGTAGCCCACAAAGCCTAAAATAGTTACTGTCTGGCCCCTTATAGGAAAAGTTTGCTGGGTCCTGGTCTAGAAATTTGCCCATACATGGTAGGGGCTCCACATGTTCACGGAATGAATATATACATGCACACGTGTGTTGAAGTGGGTCTAGGTCCTTGGAGTTAATTGCTGGCAATAAGAAACATGCAAAGAGAGAACCTGGGCTCCTTGTCCTCCCACTGGGAGCCATTGGCATCTGGCAAATATGACAGTGTTTTCTGTCCCGTTGTCATTTCCATCTCCATAGCACAGATGTAGGGTAGGCATCTCAAAATCAGGAGCTATTCATCAGCTAGTGGAGAACAGTCATTGTTATGTGGGCTGTCAGTGTAATTAGCTCATCTTTTAGAAGCCTTTGCACTGAGGCTTGCTTGTTATTGGAAACTTCGCCTCATCACCACCATTCACATGCATATTAGTGTTTCAAAGAGCATGTTGCTATTTTGATTTTTTTTAAAAGGAGTTAAGATAAATTATCAAGTATCTTTCTCGCTCCCTCCCTCTCATAGCCCTTGAAGATTAAGCCCTTTGGTCTACATGGAGCTAATGGCCAATATTCCACGCAGCCTTTGATAATGGCCCAGATAAGAGTGAAGAGCAGCCAAGCACAAAGTACACTGTAATAAGGTCACAAAAGCTGTAAATTACTGGTTTTCATCCGTAGATATGTCTTGCAGTGGCCTGGGAGAGTTTCGCTTCATTAAATGTAAGAAGTCGCAACTCAAGCTAAATCTCCCTAGAGATATTAAATGCTGAACATATGCAATTACACCGAATGATGCTCCCAACTTGAACAGCTCAAGCTTGTTTTTAATACCATTATCTCAATTTCTAACCCATGTTCCCTCTGTCCTCCCTGTCCTCTCCCCCCAGCCCTCCATGTCCTCCCTTACAAATAGCATATGAAATACCAGCCAGGGCTCCGGGTGCAGGACTGCTGGCTGCTTCTCAGATCTCATGATAGATTCCCACAGGTTTTTAGGATCAAATCCTGCCTCTGTAGCTCCCAGCAGCCTTTCCTGTCCACATTTTATTTAGGGTACAACAATAATAATTTGGCCTAAAATAAAAGTGAGCTTGAGTTAATGCTGTTATCATTAGAAATGTTCAATGTATAGAGAAAATTAAGAAGTTCTCCTGGAAGTATTGTGGAGCCTGAATGGAAAAAAGATGGAAATGGTGCCATAATCTCATTTATCATATTAACAAACAAGCGAGCATTAAGGCCCTAGGTGGTTTCTCCCCTGAGTCTCTTCCTTGACTGCATCTGCCAGTAACTTCTGTTGAACATCAGCACAACCTATGTTTTAATTATTGCAGATTTCTACTGACACCAGACTCACAAAACCCAGGGGCAGAGATGGAAAACCTTTTCCATGTTATTTTGGAGACCGGCCTTGATCGAACTGGATGCCTTTTCCCAGTGATGCCCTCTTCCGTTGCAATATATTTTTCTTATAGTTTTTCTTCAAAGTGGGATGATTAAAAGCCAATGTTGTGGTGCCATTTATGTTTAGAAGTATTCTTGCTCATTTGGTTTTTTTGTTTGTTTGTTTGTTTGTTTTTTGCTGTTCTATGTCTGGTTGCTGGCCCACACATCTTTCTCTCATTCTGTTATCAGAGAATTATGTGGATGGTCTTTCTCTGTTGTTAGTGGGAGTGGGGTTCGTGGGGTACCACTGAATACACATTTCTAGAGATCCCTATAGGGAGATGAAATATGGTAGAAAGTTTTATTTTTGTGGAATTACATCCTGCGTTTCTAAAGTCTTATTTCCCTTAATCAAGTTTTGTAAGATGTGCAGCTGGGGATTCAGTAGAGCTGAATATATGTATAATTAAAATATATTTTAACAATAATATAAAAAGATGGAGATTCATAAATGGATATTCCAAGATGCTAGCATTGTCTAGAAAGTGATAAAAATCCTAATTTATGTTAATTTCCTATAAATCAAATATGCATGTTTTAAATTCTTATAGGTAAAATATATATAATTAACAAGCATATAGTAGAAGAAAAATTGAAAAACGAAATGACTAACCCAAAACAAGGCAAAAAAAGGAGAGCAAAGGGAAACAGAAAGCAAAAGGGAAGTTAATAGCTATATACCCACATATATCACTAATTTTAGTACACGAAAATTAACTAAGCTCTACTAGATGACAAAAATGTTACACTGCAAAAATAACACCCCAGCTAGAGTATAAATTGGTACAATCATTTTGGAAAACTGTTTGTCAGTGTCTGCTAAAGCTAAATATATGCAAAAACACACAAGCAAACAAACAAAAAACATACCCAATAATTCCACTCCTAAGTATATACCATTAGAAACAGAAATATATGTACCAGAAGACATGACATAATGTTTATAACCATACTGCTATTCATTTCCTCAACCTGGTAAAAATCCAAGTATTTACCATGAGTAGAATAGTTAAATATTATTATTGTACATTCACACAATGAAATATAAGACAATGAGGATGAATGAGCTACAACTACATACATCAATATGAATGAATTTTACAAATAGAACAGAAAAAAACTGTAGATACAAAAGAGCATTTATAATACAGTTCAATTTATGCAAAATTCAAAAGTAAGCAAAACTAATCCATAATGATTGAAGTCAAAATATTATTTTAAGGTGTTTAGTGACTGGGAAAAGGGTATGTGTAAGGTTCTCCCCCCTCCCAACTGGTGGGCGGAGTTTATGGCATGACTGGCACCTGTCACAGAGACATCTCCAAGACATTGAACCATTAATCAGCATGTGCCAAAGTGCCCATAGAGCCCACCCCTTCCTGTTCTGCCCTGGGCCCAACCCCCTTCTGTTCTGGCCCTTAAAGGGACCCCCAGGCAAGACAGGTGCTGCTGCTTCTCCATGCCCATGAAGCAGTCTGGCTGGGTCCCCTGCCCCCTCCCCACTCCTTCAATCCTGATTTCTCTACCTCAGTAATGGGTCCTGCTCATTATCGGTGAATAAACTTTACTTTAAAATTCCCTGGTGGTCTGTTTCCTGTTCCCTTCAAACCTAACAGTATGGACTTCTCTTTTGGAATTTTGATTCTGAATACATCATGTGTTTCCTCGGAAAATGTATGACTTAGAGTGTTATATTTCAATAAAACATTTCTTAACAAATAACAAACTTTGTTTAATAAGCCTAACAATGCCTATAAATTTTGGGGTGGGGTTAGATCCTAGAGTGAGGGGATGTAGGCATAAAGGGCAATCTTAACTCCAGAAGCTCTGCTGAAAACATAAAATTTCTAGAAACATCAAGTAAATGTATGTGGATTGAGGATATAGATTGAGAATCTGATAATTAGTCACTGACAATAGACAGTGGACAATTTAAGTAAATAATTTTGGGGAATGTGCAAGCACTTCTTGATATTGCTTGCAAAGTACTGTGTGAAGAAAATGTGAGACACATACAAAATAATACTCTTTTTGTTAAACAATAGAACTGCACTAACAATGCTTCCTGGTTTGTATCTAACTAAACTGATGGAACTGTGGAAATCACTCCATGCCATTGTTTTGTCTTAGAAAATTAGATCTTAAGTCTCAGTGATTTGAGAAAATAAACTCCATGTTTCTAGAAAGCTTTTGGAATAAAGTGTCTTCCCTGCTTGTTTTGTTTTGTTTTGTTTTGTCTTGTTTTGTTTTGCCTTTTTTTTTTTTTTTTTTTTTGCTTTTTCCCCCCCAGTTAATACTCTCTAAAAGCTAAAATCCTCTTAGCTTTGGGAAAGCTATTCTGGTCACTATGGATCACAAAATATTGTGGCTTCTTTAAAAGTCTGACTTAATAATTTAATTCTGGCCAATAAATGTAATAAGTTCCTTCAGCCCAACCCTGACCTTACTTGTGGGACAGATTAATAAAGGTGAAAAGTGAGTCACATAAGTGGTGCATTGATTCTTTTTGAAGCCATTGAAATACCTGACCACTAGGGAAATCATAGGGACAAAATTTGGCTGCACTCTACAGCCCATCAGGGATAGACTCGTGAATATACTGCTGTGGTTGTCTTCTCCAGATTCCAACTGAATGCCTCTACTTTTAAAAGTTTTGACTGAATTATTTTAGTATCCAACCCTAAAGGTGATTTTTGGTTGGGTAGGGTGATCAGGTCATAGAGGAGTGTTGGGACATGGGGAGAAATGAAGGGCATAGAGTTTATCAAACAGTGTAATATGTGGTTTCATACCAAGAAAATTCTTCGCATGGTTTTTTAAGGACTCTAAAGACAAGAGTTGAGACACTAATACAAGTCAACAGTATTCATCACATTAAACAATATTCCTCATAAATGGACACTCAATAAAGATAGAGGATAAGATCAAATGAATTTTGCCTGATTTTTCCAGAAAAGAAGTGATTTTGACATTTCCAATTCATACTCTATAAAACTTATATTCTCCTATGTTTCTTTTATTACTTACACTCATTACTTTTGACAGTCCTGGGCAGCAAGTGTGTGTGTGTGTGTGTGTGTGTGTGTGTGTGTGTGTGTGTGTGTTTCCACATACCAAACAATTCTGTGACACCAGCTGAATGTCCTACAATTTAACACAGTTCTGTCACTGTTTATCTAGTAGTAACATCAGATCCCACAGACTAAGGGCTCAGTATTACAATACCGCATGCCCTGCCCCCTCCCCCTCACACACACATTCAGTTGCCAGTCCAGGTTGTCAACTGAGCTTATGACAAAAGCAAGGTATAAATTAAAGTTTCCATGGACCTCATCCTTGGGTTCAATTAATTTGCTAGAGCTGCTCATACAACTCAGGAAAATAGCTTGCTTACTAGATTACCAGTTTATCACTAAAGGGTAGAACTCAGTAACAGCCAGATGAAAGAGATTCATAGGGTAAGATATAGGGAAAGAGTGTGGAACTTCCATGCTGTGCTCCACTCTCCAAACCTTGTTTTGCTTTTTAGAGAGTCCAGGGGGTGGGGGGAGGGCACTGATGAGGCTTTGTTACATAGTCATGATTGACTAACTTATTGGCCATTGGTGACTGGATTAAATCTCCAGACTCTCTGTCCTCCTAGGAGGTCTGGGTCTTGGAACCGACACTTTAGTCCCCTGGTTAGTGCCCCTGGCACCCAGCACCCATACTAAGGGCTTCCAAAAGTCTCCTTACCAACATAAACTCAGGAGTGTTTGAAAGGGGCTTCTCATGCCTAACAACAAGACACCTTTATAACTCTTACCACTTAAGACATTTCAAGGCATTTAGAGACCCTGTTCTAGAAATGGGACTAAGACCAAGTATATATTTCTTATTATAAGCCACAAAATCACATGCCCCTATTTTCCACCCCCCCATTAATATATACAGAAGCACAAACATATAAAACCAAAACAAAACACCAGAATTCCTTCAATTATCAAGAATTCTGATCAAAGGGAACTGTAAAAATCTCTAGTATATTCAATGCAAAAAGTATCTATGACATTCGGTTATTTCTCTCATTCTATGAGACCCATTCAATGTATATGAGTAGTTTACAAACCACTGATTTATCTTCCTAAGAACTTGAAAGACTAATTACTTGTTAATTACCAGCTATTTTATAGTAGCATTGAGGTCTAAAATAATAATTACCATTAACATATTGCATTCACTTTCTGAGGAACCCCCTGTGCATGCACATTTTTATTAACAGAACTAACATGATTGATGTTATGGAGAGACCCCCAGAGAAGACCACCAAGATGCCAGATTAAAATTTATGCCTTTATTAATGAATTCGAATCCGGGCTCTCCCCCTACTGTTGCAGCAGTGAGAAAAGAAAGAAGAGAGAGCCCTGAGCACACAGGAAAGCCTGTCTTTATCCTTTTTTTTGTGGCCAGTCTATTTGGCAAATTCTGATTGGTTAATCTTTAAAAACACTAGTCTATGAGCTAAAGTTTACATAATAGGAAAGCTGAAGGCTATTCCTCTACCATTATAGTTTGTTTTGAGACCTTAGCTTATTGTGATTTAGGCTAGCTGGCAGTTGTTTTGCAATGGTGGGGGGAGGTATAGCTGACTAGGCAGAGTTCTTTGTCTGTCCTAGGGTCATGGTGACCCATCACACTATGAGCTATGAAAAATTCCACTAGTACAGTAACATCGTTAAAAGTTTGCACAACATCTGGGGCGGGGGGGCTTATTTTCAGTTTAAGCAGTTTCTGTCTGACCTGGTCTGTTCTGTTTGTGCTGCCTTGCGATAACTTGGAACAGGACATGCCTGGGGGTTGGGGACTGCAAACAGAGTCAGCCCATGACTAGCATAAAGTGCATCATGCTACATTCTCTGCTGTGGGCCTGGCCATTCATTCCTCCCCTGGGTTGGAGCCCTGCCCTGACAGGGTCCTGCCGGCCATAACAATTGATACTTAGCTTGTATGTTTTATTTATTTCCATATAGGTTTAATTTCATTGCCTTTTCTCATTTTTGCCTGTTTATCATTCATGCAATATTGTTCTAGGTGTACCACACCGTCACTTTATTAGCTACACTATAATGAAGTTTGGTCTTAGGAGGTTTATTTATTTATTTACTAGAGGCCCAATGCATGAAATTCGTGCAAGGAGCTTGGCCCTCACAGCAGCCCCAGCTTCGTCCAGAAGATGGTCTGGTCTAATTAGCATATTATGCTTTTATTATTATAGACAACTGTTTATCAAAAGCATATTTCTAAACCACTTTCTCTAGATACTTTGAATTTGCAACCATGTTTATCAAAGAATATTTTTAAAGGACCAACAGCTGGAATAATTGCTGGAACTCCTAAGTCACAATGGTACCTAATAAGAAATTAGAAAATAATAACCCTACAGCAGCAAGAGCTGAGACAGTAATCTCAGATCATTCAGCAGGAATCTGATGTGCTAGAATGGGAAATGCAGTCACACTTCATGAATTTATTTATGACATTTAACCCGAATTAGCATTTTTAAACAATTCTATCAATTAGGATGCAAATAAATGTATGTATCCAATACAAAGTACAGTACCTAGCTCACTGAGATCAATTTTCAAAGATTAAACATAGGGATTAAATTATCAAATAATTTTAACTTTCAGGAAAAGGATTCATGAAAGACTTGGCAAAAATTTAAATTAAGATGCTACTTTGGCTGTAAAATGTCTGAAACCAATTTTTAAAAGTATCTGGTCTTCTTTTATGAATCCTCTCCATTTGTAGTGAATATCCACTATAGTGTGCGAGGCCATAAAAGACTGTATGATCCAGGGTCTGGAGTTAGGAACACAGGATATGAGATTAATGCTTCTAACATAGCCAGCTACTTTTTGATTGAAGAATAGTATGTTGGAAAGAGGATATTGGGCAAAAAGTTGGGGAGGTAGGTTAGAGCCAGAATGTGAGGTGTGTTGACTGTTAGGCTAAGGAATTCATGGGAAGCAATGGTTATTAGTTTCTACCTGGACTATTCTTGCAACCTCCTGATAACCTTGTTTCCAGGCTCATCTAACACCTATTTATCAGAGTGAGAGTGGTTTTCTGAATTTCATATTACTCTGTCACCTACCTTTCTATGGTTTCTTATTTATTTCAGAATAAAATCCAAAACCCTGAGCTAAACCCACAAGGCTGTCACCTGATTTTTTCGGCAGCTCAATTTATTTATCCCTACCTAATCTGTCAGTTTCTTCTGTTTCTTAAAACCATAGTGCTTTTTCTCTGCAACAAATTCCCTCTGCCAAAAAGTCTCCCTGATACTGTTTTCACCAATCTTTCCTATCTTTCTAAGTGGGGTCATAGAAGATCTTTATTGGGGCTGTCCACCCTTACAATGACAGTGTTGTTAATGGAGGGATGAGAACACATATGTAATACCTTAATCAATAAAGAAATTTAAAAAAATAAATGTTTGACCAAAAAAGAAAATAAAAAGAAGTTAGCACACACAAAAAAAAGAAAAAAAAAGATACTTCTGTACTGTAACAGAACCTCTATTTTGACAATGATACTAAGTTTTAAATTGTCCTCTTATTTAAATGTTTTCCCCATTGTGACCTCCTTAAGGGTGGATATTTTGACTTTTCTCTTTTTTTCTAGCAAGCCTACAATAAATGTTTAAATATCTATTGAATAAATGGGTGCTGAAGCCAGTGTGTGGCATGATTTTGGCTGTGCTTTAAAAAATTAATCTAGTATTAGTGAGAATGGATTAAGAGAGAAGGAATAATACTGAAATATGGGGGACCGGAAAAGGCAAGGATGGCTAAACCATAAACATTTTATTCTTACCTATAACTAACAATTACTAGTGTCACTCACTATACAGACTCTCTGCATGAACTCTCTTGACTCTTATGACCCCAACTACTACTTATAGCTGGATTACTCCCAAATCAATATTTTCATACTTTACCTGTCTTCTAATTTCCAGTGAGGCACTGGAAGAGAGTATAAATACCAGGTTTAGATTCAGGTAGATCTCAATTCTTATTGTGACTTTGACATTCAAAATTACTTTTGCTCTGGTCTTAACTAAAATGTGTAAAAACTCAGAGCTTTGGCCTTGAGAGAATAATTCTTATCATGATTAATTAAAAGATATAAATTAGGTTATGTTTACCCTAGGGTAATCCTTGGTGTCTGGTAAGTTTTCAATAAAGGTAGTCATTTCCACTTGCTCATTGGAGTGTAACACCTACATATCACACAGGTATATACTTGAGGTTCAGTTTACCATATATACCTTATATCTGATGCTTCTTATCTATTTTTTTTATAATGGTAACTGTAGCCTCCAGTCTTATATGCCATAAATCTAGTGGTCATCCAAGACTTCTCCTCACCCCTCAATTGTTTACATGTAAATGGTAACTAAATCTTTTTGTACTGACTCCTTAATATCTTTTGAAAACTTCTAATATTCAACTAAGGTTATCTTTAGTGAGGCTTATATTTTATCTCCTAAGAGCCTCCCTATATCCAGTTTCAGTTTGTCCTTTCAAAATTAGAGTCCCAAGAGTGATCTTCCTAAAGTGCAAGTGTAGTCATGGTAGCCACTAGCTTAAAATACTTTGTCTCTCTTTTATAAAATAGAGGTCAGGCTTTCTAATCTGACCTAAATGCTTAAATTCTTGCTTCTCTTTCCAGCCTCATCTTCAGGCTTTTCCTCACCACACACTGTGCTCAAGACATAATCTCTTTCATAGTCCACATTGTGTGTCATTGTTTTTCTTGAATTCATGCTTTTATACACCCGTATTATTCTTCTCTTGATGAACTCTTCATTTTTCAAAATTAACCTTAATATATTTTTGGATGTAATTTCTTAATCTGTTATTAAAAGGGCATCAATTTCCTCAAAGCATACAATAAATTGTATGTCACACTGATTCCATGTTCAAGTAATTACTCAACTGACATCTATATGGAGGCTTATCTATGGCTTATAAATTGCTGGGTACTGAGGGCTTCAAAAATGAGCAAGACACGTGTGATCCCCTCCTTAAAACATGTCATGCAGAATGAGTTGAAATACATTCATTTATTGTGTGTAACCTTCCCCACGGTTAGATAGACATTCAACTGTAATGTATGAGGAAAATTCCATATGGCTCATGAAGTACTGGGTATTGAGGTTACATTGATGAGTTAGACACACATGATTCCCTCATCAAAGTGTTGATCAAAGACATCTCAGCTAAATAAGCTGAACTAAATTTCTTTTTAAATGAGGGCAGAGAAGGACCTTCCAGATGTTTATAACTCTCCCTTGCAAAGGATTAGAATAGTGATGATCCTTATTGCGCTCCAAGATTTCAAGCTAGATAAAGGTATTTGCTATTCCCATTCCAGACCCTTAGGGGAGACAGATGAAGCAGCATTGCCTTCTGGGTAATATCAGCATAAATGTAGAACACACTGATGCAGATACATTGCAGCATTCCTACCAGAAGTCATCTGCAGAAACTCATTTCTAATGCCTGAGGATTTCAGAGCCGTTAAGTCATTGGTTAAGGTTCTGCTTCTTCAATTCAATTGAAGTGATGGTTCAGTTAAGATTATTAGGCAATCCAGGGGAAAAAATTTAAAAAGAAAAAAAAAAGAAACAAGAAAGGCAGGTAGATCCTAAAAGACAACAGTTCAGTTGAAATTAGTTTCAGTTCCAGGATGGTTTGTCCATTCTCTCACCAAGTGAGGGAATAGGTATCTCCCCTTAAGCTATTTGGAGAAAAATAAAACCTTACAATGCTAATGAATAATGAAAATACTTCCCAAGAGTTTGAACCTATTCTTAAATGTAACTGATTTTGAATATAAGTTTCTTTAGGGCAAATAGTATATTACATATGACACCAAGGAATGATATATGCTTATAAATATTTTAGAAACCCTAGGAACTAATTGCCAGGGGCTGGGGCCCATAGTTATGATTTCAACATGAGCCAGCCATCGTGCAGTAGTGAGTGCCCATGTGTAAGTGACTGAAACACAATCTTAGAGGTAAACTGAGTCAAGTTCTAAATGTGCAGGTTGGAATGGAAATCAGGAGCTGTTCTGCCTTTGGCAAAGGTATTCTTCACCTAGTTTATCCTATTTTACCTATAGAAATGTTTCTCAACTATGGCTGCTTATTAAATTACCTGCAGAGCTTATAAAACATACACTAATGGTCAGGCCCGAGTCCCAGACGTTCTAGAGTGTGAAGCTCAGACATTCTGTGGAGTGTAACCACCACCCTATGGCAGTATTACTTAAATGTATTTTTTAGGTGAAACATTTCACATATAAAGAAGTCATAGTGACACAGACAAAGATCATCTTTTCATATCTGTGCTACTCTGACTCAGTTTCCCACCTCCTCATGGCATTCAATCACTGTTCAAGTCCACGTATCAATTTTCACTCAATAAATATTACCAAGCCCTAAAATTGGGATAATGCAGGGAAACATTCTGCTGCTGCTGCTATTAAAATCCATAGATTGATTCCTGTACTCTATTAACCCAGATTTTCTTTTTAAACTTAAGATCTGAGGATTCATGAAAGCTTCTTTTTTGTGTGTTGAAAAAAATAACATAGGATTTAATGTGAGGATTAGATGAGGTAATGTATGCGAAGCACTTTGCACAATGTTGGACACAGTAACACTCAATACATGTTAGTTGTTACACACATACTATCTTCTTGAATCTATTTATAGGTGTTCCTGCACTAGCTACAAAAGAAAAAAATATATATTTTAGTGTTATTTGCTGAATTGTGTCCTCACCCAAATTCATTGTTGAAGTCCTAATTCTCAGTGCCTCAGAGTGCAACTACATTTGGAGAAAAGGGTTTGAAGTAGATAATTAAGTTGAAGTGAGGACATTAGGGTGGGCCCTAACCTAATATGACTGTCGTTCTTAGAGGCAGAGGAAATTTGGGCACATACATGCACAGAGGGAAGATGATATGAAGATCCAGGGAGAAGACAGCATATGTAAGTCAGAGAGAGAGGCCCCAGGAGAAACCGACCCTACTACTAATTTTGATCTGAGACTTTTAGTCTCTGAAACTATGAGAAAAGAAATTTCTGTTGATTAAGTCAACCAGTCTAAGTTACTTGGTTATGGCAGCCAGAGCAAACAAATACAATTTGTTACTTCAAAAATTCTTCTGGTAGAGCATTTGTTGGTATCCTCCACATTTTCTTTTTTTGAGATACCCTTTTTCCAATAAGAATACACAAATTTACTGTTTGAGAATCAACCATTTCTCCTCCATCCTTAGCCAAATCACCGGGTCTGACTCAACAATCTCCTAGGTTAGGAAGTTTCCTCGAGGATTATACAAAGAATACCTTTTTTACAAAAATATTTTATTTATGTTTATTGCTGACATTATTGCAGCAATAAAATACTCCCCACCCCCTTGCCACCTTCCACCCAGATCCTTCCCTCTGGCCCTCACCCTATTGTTATCTGTGTCCATGGGCTATGCATATGTTGTCTTCACCTTCTTTCAACCTGTCCACTCCATCCTCCTTCCCTCTGACATGTGTCAGTCTGCTTCATGTATCCATTGATCTTTGATTCTATATTATTTGTCAGTTTATTTTGTGCTTTAGTTTCCACATATAAGTGAGATCATATGGTACCTCTCTTTCTCTGACTGGCTTATTTTGCCTAGTGTAATAATATCCAGGTCCATTCAAGTTGTCGCAGAAGTTACAGTTCCTTCCATTTTATAGTTGTGTAGTAATCCATTGTGTAAATGTACCACAGCTGTCTCATCCACTGATTGGCACTTGGGCTGCTTTGAAACACCAACCAGAAAGACTATATGCACCCCTATATTCAAAGCAGCGTTGTTTACAATATCCAAGATCTGGAAACAATCCAAGACATTATCTTTCTTATTGGACATGCCTAGGAAATGGTGGCGCTCTGGGGGCTCCAAGAAGATCTTGCATTAACAAGAGAGAAAATCTTAACTGAGGATGTGGCCACAGGCAATCAGTACAGAAACACACAGGGAAACTGGATCCCAGGAACCTATTTTAAACCCTTGATCATGCATTTACCTGATTGGAAAACCTCTGGACTCTTCTGTTTTGTGAACAAATAAGTGTCCTTCAATGGTTAGGCCAGGTTGAGTTGTGTTTTATCTTATTTATATCCAGATAAAGCCTCTGTATCACGCGTTATGTTAATCATGAGGTCCTGGCCTATACTCTCATATAATTGATGGCCATGTTGTAATATTATGATTGCACAAAATCCAAAGTCTTTGCTATGGTCCCCAAAAGTCCCGCATTGCTTGGCATCTTGCCTGCTTCTCTGACTCCAGTTCCTATTACTTACAGCCAGATCCATTCTGCTGCAGGCACATTGGCCTTCTCTAATAGGGAAAAGTTAAATTCCACCTCAGGACTTTCGTAAATGTGACTTCACCTTGCAACAGGCCTTTTTCATGTGGTCTGCTTATTTCCTCACTTCATTCAATGTCTCCACTGTGAGATCAGGGATTGTGTTAATCTCATTTACTACTCTGGACCAAGTATTTAGAACACTGGCACATACTAAGCACTCAATTATTTGTATCAGATGAATGAGTGACTTAAAAATAAAAAATGGCTGAAACCGGTTTGGCTCAGTGGATAGAGCATTGGTCTGCGGACTGAAAGGTCCCAGGTTCGATTCCAGTCAAGGGCATGTAGCTTGGCTGCGGGCACATCCCCGGTAGGAGGTGTGCAGGAGGCAGCTGATCGATGATTCTCTCTCATGGATGTTTCTAACTCTCTATCCCTCTCTTTCTCTCTGTAAAAAATCAATAAATATATCTTTAAAAATAAAAAAAATAAAAATAAAAAATGCCAAGTTTCTACTCGATGTTAGCTAACTGTTTTCTCCTCATTATGATTATGATGATCTAGTCAGACATTTTCTAACTAGAGACATGAAGATACTTACATTAGTTATGTCAGATTCCAGTTTCAAGAAACTGGACTTACTTTAGATTTCTTAAGCAGAATGTATTTAATATGAGGAATTAGCAACAGTTGTTAATGTCATCATTGGAGGGTTGAAGGAGAAGAATTGGGTCAGCTTCTCCCAGGAATGCCTCCTGTGCACAACCACTGAGCTAGGTCAACATTGGAGTGGTTGCTTCTGCCATAACCTGTTTTCCACACTTAAACCCAGAGTGACATTTTTCAAATGTAGCACAATCCCTCTATGACAAAGTCCAAATAATTCAATTGATTTCCTTTGCTCTTTGTATGAAGAACAAAATTCCCAATGCAGACATAAAGGCCCTGTGAACATGTGAATCACACATTTTATTGGGAACTTACCTTGTACTGTTTATTCTGGTTTCCTGCACCTGAGCCTCACTGTCTTCTCTCTCTCTCTCTCTCTCTCTCTCTCTCTCTCTCTCTCTCTCTCTCTCTTTCTCTCTCTCTTTTTCCTCATCCCACAACCCTTGGAAAATTTTGGTAGATAAGATGAATCAGCTAGGACATCATCCATCATACTCACTTTTTATTTGCTTATTTATTTTTATTACAGATTCTGGGAAAGGCAAACATTTCCTTTTACTGGTATGCTTGTAACTAGAATTTATGATATGACTTTAGGACATAGCAATTAGATATCGTCATATAAGAATAGCATGTGTATATGCTATGTGGTAGATAATGCTAAATAGTTTCCTAAGAGATTATATCAATCCACTCCCACCAGCAGTGCATGAGAGGTTCCGTTCCCCATAACCTCAGCAACACTTGGTATTAGAGTTTGTGTAATATTATCTTATCTTGTTTTAATTTAGCATTTCTGTAATTATTGAGTTGAGCAATTTTTTTTCAAAATGTAATGGTAACTCTAATATCCAGTTTTGTGCATGCCCATTTTCATCCTCTGCTCATTTTACTATTGTATTGACTGTTTTATTTAACTTTTCTTATTGGTTTGTAGATGTTCTTTTTATATTGTGGAAGGAAGTCAAATGCTTTTATATGCATTTCCATACAGATTTTACAATCTGCTTTTTCCAGGTAAACAACAGAGACAAAGCAAAGCCCGTTTTATCTTGATTGTGTGATTGCATTGAGCCTATAGGTAAAATGGAGAAAAGTGACATCAGAATGAGTGAGTTACCTACAGACTCTGACCCCTACAGTTTCACAGGTTTGTCCCACAGGGTGATGCACCTCTGAAGAAAGACATAACAAATAACGCACCATAGCCCTGCTTCCTGCTCCAAGCCTCACTGGCGGCAGAAGGTGCTGGCAGAAGAGCATTGGATGTCTTTTGGTTTTGTTTTCCCATGCATTCACCAATCTCTAGAGTAAGAATAGAGCCCATTGTTGATAGAAATTGCTTCACCTTCTCCTCAAAGAAGAGGATAAATGTCATTGCCCCTTCTTCTTTTTTTTTTTACCAAGATACAAAGAAATCACTCTAACAATATGTTCCACAGATCTAATGAGAAAACTGGAAATGTTTAGTCATCTGAACTAGATGTAATCTATTAACAAAAAGGTTATCTACTATTCTTTCTACTACCAACTGCTTTTTCATCATTCTGCTTTGACACTTCTCAATAGGAAGAGGCACTGTGATCTACTGTGATAGTCATAAAATTTTGTTTATTTTCTGTATTTGTAAATCTTTTTTTTTAAACCATCTGTTCCATTTCTGTTTCCCAGGATACAGAGTAGAGTTCAATCCCAGATCCTCTATTTTCCCCCTCTTTCCTCTAATTCAAGCAAATTCTATTAATTTTTTTCTTAACTCCTGAAAGACTCTAGGACCTAATAGCATTCCATCTGAAGTGATAGCCACTTATTTCTCTTGCATACTGTTAAGGTTTTCTTCCCTATCTTCCCATGTCCCAGTTCTCATTAACACAGCGTCAGATTTTGCTCAAGCTAGTGTAACAATTTCTGTCAATCTTACTTCAGTAATTATCTTAATTCCCCTAGAAAGCTCTTTTTATCCTAAAGGTTCAGAGACCCATTCTGTGAAAATAATTGTGATTTCTTTTTAAGCTTTCATGTTGCTTTGTTCACAGTTTTCCTGGTGACCATTAGAAGGATAATACAACCAGACCATCATAAGATTAAGACAGGAGCTGGTCAGATACTGTCGAAGCATTCTCTATTCTTTCACTTATAAGACATAATGTTCGAATATTCCACTATTTTATTCTACTCTCAAAGTCCCTGAAATGGGTGCCTCTCAGCTCTCCTTAAAAACCTGTGGTTCTTAAGCAACTAATCAATTATTGTATTTTTGTCAAAAGCGTAAGTGCCAAGCACTTAGATAGGCGGCTGCATACTGTAGCCATTAAACTTGAGTGTTTTGAAGTTAGAAAATGTGGCTTTAAATCCCATGCTACCAAATGATTTTATATAAATGCATTCATCATGAGTTGGGTTGTTTTTCTTTAAGGTTTGTGGGACAAAATTATCCCAATTTTTAAGGATACACCCTAGGGGGCTGCTATGCAGGGTGGATGAAATGCTTCCCAACTGTAAGAAAACACACAAAAGAAGTCCAGGATCCTTCCCAGCATCCTTTCTGACTCTCCCTTTGCTGGTAGGGATGTCCCTCTTCCTAACTAGTGCAGGGAGCTCTCCCTCTCAAGCAGTGAAAGATTGCCTCCCTGAGTAAGGTCACAGATAAGGTGGGAGATTGCCTCACTGTGGAAGGTCAAGGTCGCAGATAAGGGTCAGGTGGACTTAACCTTACTTACCACAGGGATCTCAGAGGTTCTCGCCCTTTATCCTGTTTTCTCTGGTCCATCAACAAGGAGAGAATCAAACGGGAAGGGTAGAATCAAACGGAAAGGGTAGAATCCATTCCCAGCCAAGATGAGCACTTTAAATTTCCAGGAATTGTAATTTCCTGCACACTGGCTTAACGTTTTGCTTTTACTGAACCTCAATCCTTGCTCTCTTTACTCCAAAATATTGAAATGTTACTTTAGAGAGTTTTACTTTCTTTAAAATAGAGAAATCAACTTGGTTGCCTCCCAAAAAAGCAGCTGGGAGGGACATACTAGTTGACCTTCAAGGCACATCTCAGGTAAAAGCAACCTCCTTTTCATTTAAAGTGTCTCATTTACTCAATGCTTGAATAAAAACTTTCAGGTTACTCTGTAAATAGTAGTGGAAGAAATTTTTTAATTTCTCCTTTTTTAAGCTATTCTTTATACTGCCACCTGCTCTTTCATCATTCTGCTTTGACATCTCTCAATATGAAGAGCCAACATGATCTACTTTGATAGTCATAAAATTTTGTTTATTTTCCATATTTGTAAATACTCCTGAATATCACCCCTTTTTTTGGCTAGTGCTAATTTGCATATGTATGCGAATTTTACTCAGGTATGCTCAGAAGAAGTCTGAAGTACCATTTTCCCTCATTTGCAACATCTAAATTTTCTTCCAACATTTCTCTTCTCCTTCCAATCACTTAAGCAACCTTCGTAATTCTTAAACTTTTAGATTAGCCTTTGAACTTTCTTCCCATGTCTTCAAAAAAATGCATAACCATGCTTTAAGCCTTCTATATTACTAATATATCATTTCCAAACAATAGCTCTTCTAATAATCAAGAAAAGTGAGTCACTAGTGATTCATTTGACATACCCTTACAAATACTTTCTAAACATTTTCATTTCAAAATAACAGAGCAAAATGACATCTCACAGTTCTAAATTAATTTCACAAAGATTGCAATAAAAGCAAAAGGCAGGCAAGCTACCACAGGGGAGGAGGAGGGTCAAGTCTTGACTCAGAAATTTCTGCCCTCCCTCCTTGTAACCCAGGTGGTGCAGACTCTGACATCACAGGCACCTTGAAGGTTAGGCCCCCTGGAGGCAAGAGCTTGGGATTTCCCTATCCACCATTGCCAAGTCCCAGGCTCTGTGCCCAATATGGAGGGCTCAACAAGGGGCATGGGCCCTGTGGGATCCAGTCTCTCTCTCTCTTCCCAGGCTCATACCTCAAGGGTGCCAGAACTTGGAGGCAGTGGCAAATTTGGTAACCCCAGTGAGTCAGCCATGCCGATCACTGAAGGAGGCCATATTGTCCCAGATTATGGGGTATTCCTGGGGGGCAAGGGGCAGAGTGCCCTGGGAATTCATGTCCTGTCCCCTTGCCACCACCTGGAGCAGAGGTGGTTGTAGAGTCTATTAGACAGCTTCTCTCTGTCTCTCTCTTCTCTCTCCCCTTCCCAAGAGGTCCTTCCTGGAGGGAGTCTGTGCCTCAGGGGGAAAGGGAGCACTTACAAGTGCTGGCATGCTCTGATCCCCCACTCCTGGGACACAGTTTTCTCATTCTGCCTCTGCCAACTAGAAAGTGCTCTTACACAGGATATGGGTTTGGACCACAGAGACAGTGGTCTGTGAGGGACTGACTGAGATAGAAGAAAAAGGCAGATGATTCTCTGATTAAACCTGAGTGGGATCTGTGTCTGGGAGTGGACATGTGTTGTGGGTCAAAGTTTGCTGCTTGTGGAGGGAGTTCCTGTCCTTTACATGCCTCAGTTTCTCTCCCTGGCTTTCTAAAACAGCCATGAAGACCCAGAATGCTGGGTGACCCACCCTTATTTGCACTCCATTGACAGGTCAGAGTTTAATTACATTTGTTGTTTGAGCCCTGCAAGGCCTCCCCCACCCCTTAGGTTAACCTATGTACCTCCATGAGGGCCCTTTTGTAAGGACATCCAAGAGTCTTGGACCAGAGGGAGGAATCGCCTCTTTGATCTTTGGAGCTGAGCAGGACCCAAGAACTCATTTGGTTGTTGGCCAAACTTTGTCTTCCAGCTGGTGGGGAGCCTATTTACTTTCTCTAACCCGGTCTGACTATCAGCTTACCCTTGCAGGGGAAATTATTTTATGTGAGAGTCGCCCTGGTGGCTCTTAAGGACTGCCCATGTATGCTTTAATTTTGGCCCTTGTGGTGGTGAGTACATCTGGGAAGGGATAGTGAAGGAGAAAGGAGAAATGCCCATGTAAGATAGCAGGTTTAAGTGGCAGGCAAATGTCTGTTAATGTCTCCAAATGTATAAAGAGATAGCAGAGGAAGGGCTAGAGTTTGTGAGTCCTTCATATACTCGCCATTCAATGTGTAGAGGTTGACTTCTGAAGTTTGTTGGCCAATGCACCAACTGGGTGCTTGGATGCCCTTTCCCGACTAATGGACCACCTCAGTCAGGTTGTTTTCCTGAGCAGGATGCAAGGGTGATTTCTTTCCAAGTCCTTGTCCAGATGGATTCAAAGAATGAAGCCATGGACAAAAAAAATGGTAGATGAAAAGGGTGGACATTTATTGAAAACAAGTACAGACTCCCCACATAGAGAGGGGGTCTAAAGGGGATAATCCACTAAACTGTTTTTTTGCTAAAGTTAATAAGGCTTCAGTTCTGTGTCTCTTCATACTGCATTCCAGTTCATAGAATATCAACTTCAAAGCCCAAACTCCACATGGTCCCCCCTCCACCCTTTCCCCCTTTCCCTTCAGTGGTAGAAGTCTCTATCTCATGTGACATCAGTTTTCCTTTTTCTCTCATTTGTTAGCATTTCTCTATCCTGTGTGAAAATTTGTTTTCCACTTTCTCCCCATACTCTATGGATTTTCCCTATCTTCTGTGAATGGATGTATTCCTCTTCCCTTACCTTGTGGAACCCTTATTTTTCTCTCTGAATGTATGCCTTTTGGCAGCTCCAAGTCCTCACCTACGCCTTTCTCCCCTGTGGAACCTCTTTAACCCTGAAACTGCCTATTTTACCCCTAAAACTCCTTTCAATCAGGGCTGTTAATACACACTGGTAGAGCAAACCACATTACAATTTCAGTGGCTTAATGCAACAGATGTGTTTTTATTTATAGCTCTCATAAAATCCAGCTCAGATGTTCCTGATTTGGTGGCTTTCCTGGGTGGCTGAATTCTGGGTGGCAACTAAGGGACCCATGTCTTTTCCATTTAGCCTCTCACATCTCGGAGGAGCTCTGCTAAATATCTAGGTGATGAGTGTGTAGCAAACCACAAAAATTTTTTTTTAAAAAAATCACAGGAGCATTTGGAGGGTGTGAAGGAAAGGAAGAACATTATTTCCATTCACATTCCCTTGAACATAACCAGAAATAGGGCTCAAGCTACTTGCAAGGGATTGAAGTCTTCCATGTTATGAGGAGAAAATTAAATTGTTAACACTGGAAAGTTCCTTTTTTAAATGTTTCTTCAAATGGAAGGTAGAGCTAATAGCAATACTTAAGTCATAGGTTGGTGTGAGTATGCCTGACCAGAGGAGGTGAGTGAAAAATGTGAGTTATTACTGTAGTTGAAAGGATACTACCAGGCGTCTTAGGCCAAACTTCATTTGCAGTAACCCCACAAGCTCTTGAAATATTGGGAGGCCCAGAGACTGAAAGGGGCCTATGAAAACAATTTGCTAGTTACAGATACGGAGGATGAGAAAAGGGTGCCGCTGCTGCCAACTCCACAAAAGACATCTACAGACTGCTACCAGACTGATCCCAAACCCAGATTTTTATTATTGGATCACATCTAGTTAAGCTAAAACAAAAGAGGGTCGTCCTCTGATAGCCTAGATTCTGAGGAGATCAGTTTGGGGTAGGGGAAGGAATGCTGTGACTATTCTGCAATTATATGTAAATTAATATATGCAAGTTCAAATACATTTTTCTGGAGGAGGGAGTCCCTTTTAAAAGGGTTTCATTACCTTTTAAAAGGGTTCTATGTCATAAAAATCACTAAGAATCAGTCTTGAAGGAGAAATGAGCGTCTAACATTTATGTCATGGCTGGAATTCAGTTAATTCCTGTGACTTCTGTTTTGATAGGACAGGGTGAGATGACCTTTGGAAAGGGAAGGTAGAATCCTTGCAAACCTTGCCTGTTGAGTTGGGGATGTCTTTATTTTGCACTTTTCAAGAAGGCGCTTTTTTTTGACATTTCTTACAAAGAGCAGTGCATTTCTAGAGGTCTAGTTTCGTCATTAATTTTATCTTTTAAAAGTTTGTGCCAGTGGTCTTTATGTGCTGTTATCCTGTTGTAACCATAACCCTAAACCTAACCCTAATCCTAACCCTAACCTTAACCCTAACCCTATTAATTTAATTATATTGACTAGATGCTATCTTTAATTGGATTATATTGACTAGATGCTATCACACCCTCTGTTCATCTCACAGGCATTTTGGACTCTCTTCTGATGCTACCTGTTTTGACCAGCTGGAGTTTACTTCTCTGCTCCATTGTTAAATGGACATTAACAAAAATGAGTAGAGGACACTTCCATTCCTTTACCCTGATAGCTTTCCACTCTTCATTCCAGTGGGCCTGTTAGCGATGTCATCTCCTGTAGATGTTTGCAGACTTGGGGTAGACACTGATCTTATAGGTTGTAAGAATTTTGCTGAATCCAGTGTTCATATCAATTTTAGACTGTATTGGTTATACAGTCAATGTTATTGAGAAAGGTAATATCCCATTTTCCAGTGATCAATATTAGATAAACAAAGACCTGTAATTTTAACTGGATGACAAAAATGCATAGTGACAGCTTTGTAGAGATGTCTTTGAACAGAAAGGTAAAATGTCTTGACCAAAAATGGCCAATACCCTAATTTCCACTCTCATCTATCTTGCTTGTTTCTCTTATCTACCATCTTCTCTCCCACAAGCTTTTCATATTGTCAAATGCTACTATATAACCTATCCAAGTGTTGAAACTGGAAACCCGAAGTCATCCTTAATTGTTTTGTCCCTCCCCTCAACAACCATAGCCATTATAAAGAGCTTTTATTTCTGCCTTCAAAAGTATTTCAATCTGCCCACATTACTTCATCTATGCTACAACCTCCTTTACCACACCATTATATTTCTGCAAGTGTCTCATTCTCCTGTCAATTTCTGTTACTGAGTTGAAATCAATTCTTCATGCCAAAGCAATAGTAGTCTTGCTCAAATGTAAATAAGAGGATGGTACTTATTTTTTTTAAAAGCTGACAGTAGCCATCACTGCATTTTAAACACAATCTAAACTTATGTTGGTCGGCAGAACCCTGCCCATCTTCTTTCTCATCCCTTGCCACTCTATGCTTAGTCCACAGAACTGTCTTCTGTTTCTGGAACATGCCAGGTCAATTCTAACCTTAGGGCCTTTGAATGTGCTACTCTTTCTACCTGAGATGTTCTTCCTCTTAATTTTCTGTACAGATCATTTCTTTTCCTTTTGGATGTTTCATCTTGCTCTTCTCAGAGATGCTTTCCCTGAACACCCTAAGGCTGTTCCTGGTCTTCTTTATTCCATTCCCTTATGTATTTCCCTTTTAGCATTTATTACAAGCTATAATTTTGTTTACTTTATGTTTTTCCTTTGCCTATTATCACATTAGAACATAAATTGTTTGAGTATAGTGATCATAACATCTTTTTAACCTCTTTTTGGGAAAAAAAATATATATACACACATATCTATATGTGAATATGTATATGTATATATGTCATAAGTTATTCGCTAATTTTTTGCATCCTGGGCTCATTCCTTAAACTTCCTTGCACTTAGTAAAGAGTAGTGGAATAAGAGTCCTGAAGAAGCATAGTAAAAAATAATACTTCTTTATTTTTTCATGGAATATAATTTTATTACCTGTTTAGTATGTGCCAAGTGAATGCTAAACACTGGCATTTCATAGTGCAGAGAAATAAATTTTTCTCATGTCTTCAGGATGTGTACAAAGTAGTTCAAAAGAGAAAGTTTCTTCAATAATCAAAGAATTAGCCTAAATTTAAAACTGCAGTAAATGCTACAGTTGAGAAGTAAAAGGTATCATGAGAGCCCTTTGTCAGGCAAAGAGAAGGAAGATCATTCAGAAAACATGTAGCATGTGTCCAGGTGGAAGGAACCATGGGAAATACAAGGGAACAAGGGAGGGCTATTGAGACTGGTGTGCCCAGAAGGAGGATTCCAGCCCTAGCTGGTTTGCTTAGTGGATAGAGCACCAGCCTGCAGACCCGATGGTCCTAGGTTCTATCTCAGTCAAGGTGATGTATCTCAGTTGCAGGCTTGATCCCTGTCCAGAGATAGTATGGGATGCAATAGATACATGTGTCTCTGAGATTGATGTTTCTTTCTATCTGTCTCTCCCCCTTTCTTCCACTCTCTCTAAAATTAAATGAAAAATATCCTCGAGTGAGGATTAATGGAAGGAGGACTCCAGTGAGGTGAGCTGGAGCACTGGCAGGAATCATTTAAGAACTTTTTTAGCTCCTGGAGAAAAAGGATGGTAGAGGCAGGAGTAAGAATTGGCAGGGTCAGATTGATATTCCCAAGGAATCAATCTGTTTGCCAAAGTGGACATTATGGAGTTTAGAGAGGGAGAGGTCATTGATAGCTTTAGGTGAGTTTCAGTGAAGTGAGGTAGATAGAAAACTGAATGTGTGAAGTCAAGAATAGAATTAATAGTTAATAAAAGGATATAGCACATGAAGGAGAGTAATTAAGAATCTATTAAATATAAATCTATTGTTTATTACTCAATTCCAGGAGTGCTAAACTGTGAAATAATTTGTATTATGTTTAAACAACTGACCAAGAAATGGTAGAAAGAGAAAATTAATTCTGATTATAGTGAGGCTTGTATTTACTACAATGAATATGCTTTAATGTAAAGTTGTTTAGGTGTTTTACAACCAGCATACATAATTAGGTCAAATAATAACCAACAGGATAGTCTCATGGGATGCACCAAATATAATGGGTTTTAGTATAGCTGCTCTGGCTTTGAAGACAGATCCTGATATCTAACTGAACATGCTTCCTCCCATAGGGAAGGCTACTGTGACCCCACCTATGAATTTTGCAGTTTACCTCCTTGTAATAAGAGAAAAACCACTCCAAATCTATAGCTTACCATTTTTATATATGTCCCCTAAGGGAAGGACATCTTATATCTGTAATTTGAATTAAACATAAAGATAAGGATTGCTGTCTGTTTTAAAAATAGACTTTCCAAGATTTTCCTTTGACCCACCTATCCCCAGTTACCTGGCTTTAAAAGCAGTTTCCAACTATGCATGTAGAATTCAACTCATAGCCAAAATGGACAAGAGCATGAAGCAACCTCAAAACCTTCCCATCAAATGCCCTTATTTTATTTATTTATTTATTTATTTATTTATTTATTATCTTTATCTGGTTTGGGGATTAGGGTAATGTTGGCTTCGTAAAAAGAGCTTGGAAGTGCTCCTTACTCTTAAAAGTTTGGGTTGAATATTCTGAGGAAGATAGATTTTATTTCTTCCTTGAATGTTTGATAAAGCTCCCCAGTGAAGACTTCTGGTACAGGGCTTTTGTTAGTTGGAAGATTTTTATTACTGTGTCAGTTTTCTCCATAGTTATCAGCCTATTAAAACTTTGTGAGGGGGATGTCTGATTGCCCGTTTAGGTGGGATCGGGCCTAAATGGGCAGTCGGATATCCCTTGAGGGGTCCTAGATTGGAGAGGGTGAAGGCTGGGCTGAGGGACACTACCACCCCCTCCTCCCCCGCCCCTATGCATGAATTTTGTGTCTCTAGTCATTTAATAATAGGCTATTTAGCCTCCAAGTGTATGAATTTTTGTGATTGTTTTTACTGTTGTTGATTTCTAATATTATGGCATTGAGATCTGAGAAGCTACTTGATATGATTTTAATCCTCTTGAATTTGGGGAGACTTTGCCTGTGTCCCAATATGTGGTCTATCTTTAAAAATGTCCCATGTGTGCTTGAGAAGAATGTATATTCTGTAGTTTTGATGTGGAATGTTCTAAAGATGTTGGTTAAGTCCATCTGACCTAGTGAGTCATTTAGGATTGATGTTTCTTTGCTTATTTTTGTCTAGAGGATTTATCCAGTGATGTTAACGGTTTATTAAATTTTCCTACTAAGATTGTATTGCTGTCAGTCTCTCCCCTGATATCTTCCAGAAGTTTTATGTATTTGGGTGCTCCTGCATTGGGTAAATTGAGAGGGTGAAGGTCAATCTGAGGAACCCCCTCAGTCTCCCCTCCCCCTGCCCCAGGCCCCGAGCATGAATTTCTATAACCCTGGCTTGGGTCTCCAGGGGGCATGGCTGCCCTGAAAACCACCACAGAACCCTAGCTCTGGTAAATATTTATGCATTTGGTCTATAAATGTTTACCAGAGCTATGTCCTCTTATTGTATTGATCCCTTTAGAATTATAAAGTGGCCTTTCTTGTCTCTTTTTATGATCTTTACTTTGAGATCCATTTTATCAGCTATACATATTGCTACCCAAGCTTTTATTTAATTTTTTCATTTCTATTTGCCTGATAGATATTTTTCCATCCCTTCACTTCAGTCTGTGTGAGTACCTTGTTCTGAGGTGAGTCCCCTGTAGACAGAAGATATATGGGCCATGTTTTCTTATACATTCAGTCACTTGATGTCTTTTGATTGGAGCATTTGATTCGTTTACATTTAAGGTTGTTATTGATGCGTACTTGTTTGTAGCCATTTCTGTAACTTTATACCTGTGTTCCTTCCTCCCTGTCTATTTCTTCTTTTTTACAGCATTCCCTTTAGCATTTCTTGCATTGCTGGCTTAGTAGAGATAAACTCCCTTAGCTTTTTTTTTTTTTTTTTCTGTGAATCTCCTGATTTCCCCTTTAAGTTTGATTGATAGTCTTTCTGGATAGAGTATTCTTGGATTCAGTTCTTTGTTTTCATCACTTTATATACTTCATTTCATTCCCTTCTTGCTTGATGTGTTTCTGTTGAGAAATAATTTGATAATCTGATGGGGGATCCTTTGTAAGTAATTCTCTGTCTCTCTCTTACAGTCTTTAAGATTCTCTCTTTGTCTTTAACATTTTGCCATTGTAATCATGATGTGTCTTGATGTGGATCTTTTCGGATTCATCTTTCTTGGGACTTTCTGTACTTGTGTAACTTTTTTCTTCCCCATTTCAGGGTACTTTTCTGTCATTATTTCTTCAAATAGATTATCTAATCCTTGCTGCTCTTTTTGTCCTTCTGGCACCCCTATTATATGTATATTACTTTGTTTTGTGTTGTCCTAAAGCTCCCTTAGGCTCTTTTCCTGCTTTTTAAATTTTTTCTCCAGTTGCTGTTCAGATTGGGCTTGTTTCTGTACCTTATCTTCTAACTCATTATTTTGGTCCTCTGCTTCTTCTGGTCTACTATTGAAACCTCCCATAGCATTTTTTATTGTAGCTATATCACTTTTTTATTTCCTCCTGATTTTTGAATAGGCTGTTGATTTTTCTTATTCATCTATCTGGTTTATGAACTGTATGACCATTACTCTGAATTCTTTTTTTTTTATCATGTTGCATGCCTGTTTCACTTATTTTCTTTCTTGGAGATTCCTCTTTTCTTTCCTCTAGGGATCATTTTGTTGTCTCCCCATTATAACTATAACCAGAAGGTCTAAATGCTGAGTTGCAGGGGCCTGGGCCATGTACAGTGCGAGCTTTGCACCACTCGAGTCTCACTAAAGAGATCCAACACCAAGATGTGTGGCTGCCATGATTCAGTGGGAACCACACTTGCCCAGGATCAGAGTCACTGTCACTCAGTGCAGCCTCGTGCATGCACAAAGAATCAGGAACCCCACCTGTGCTGCGTTGAAAAAAGATACCCTGCTGACTTGTGCTGAAAATCAGAGTCCCCTAGAGAGCAACAGGAGTCAGAGTACCCCTGTTCCCATGCTAAAAATAAAATATCAGAGTCTCTGTCACTTGGTACAGCCTTGTGCTGAGTGTCAGGGTTCCTATGTGTGCATGCACTGATAATTGGAGTCACTGGCTCTTCGTGTGTGTGCACTGGGAATCAGGAATCCCATGGGTACATGATGAGAAACAGAGTTAAGTCACTGGTGTTCAGTGTTGCCTCTCACTCGGAGAATCAGAGTACCCAGTCTGTTTGGGGGACTGGGTTTCACAGCTGCCCTGTGTCAGAGAGAGATCCACTGCTGCACTTAGGGAAACAGATTTCCATGTGCACTCACCCAAAATCAAAGTCAGGTGGCACAGCTTCCCTGTGTGGACATGAGGTCTGATCACGTGAGTGTGTACTGTGGGAAATATACTCCTCATGTCTGCATGTCCCAGCTCAATTTCAGGAAGCACAGCTGCCCTGTGTGGGCATGGGCTCTGGTCACCCCAGTGTGCACTGCAGAAAACAGATTCCCCATGTCCATGCGCCTAGGCTCAAAGTCAGGTAGTGCAGCTGCCCTGTGTGGGCATAAGGCCTGCTTGTGCAGAGTGGGTCTAGCAGTTCATATGTCACTGCAACGGCCCTGCTGAGAGAGGTATGGGTTCTGTGACTCACAGAAATCTGTGGCCGGAATGTCAGGAGTCTTGGTGTCCATGCATCTGTGGTTGCAGGTTTTTGTCCCAAGTGGCTGTAGGGTCCTGGTTTGTGTCTGAGACCATATTGGGTAGTGGTAAGGCTAGCATCCTAATTTCAAGCATTTTTATTCTTCAAGATGAAGTGCTTTCTGTGCTGGTGCTGACTGCCCTGGAGTGTTTGCAGTGGCAGCGGGGTTTTACTGTCTAAGGCTGCCTGGTTTGGCAGCCCCCTAGAAGATCTGCAGGATCTCACTTTCCCTAGCTCTCTCACACACACACCACACATGTCCACACACTCCTCTTTTACTCCCTCACTCTCTTATATACTCTCCCTCCCTACCTTCTTACTGATCTCCATCTTTTTCTCCCACGTGTCATTTTAGTTCAAATGCAACAGATCTAAATTTTTCTGTCATCACTTGCCACCGATAATACCATGTTCCCATGCAGAAGTCAATGTAAAAGTTTGTGGTGTTACCGACTTCACACAGCTCCATCAGACCTTGGCGTTACTGACTTAATGATTCTTTGCTCAGCCTTTAATTTTTTTTTTAATTTAACTCCACAGTTACCCTTTGGTTTATTAGTGCCAGTGCTCAGAGCTTTTTATTACATATGTACAGACTTATTTCTAAGGAGTCTGCCTGTAAATTACATACCCACCATCCAAATGCAGAGCCAGAATGTAAGAAATACTAAGAAATTGGAAAAATAGGCCTAGGTAGAGCTCAAATTTCTTCTTGCTCTCTGCCTGTTGAGTATATTTCCTAGTTAAATATTTTTTAAAAGAATTTAAAGGAAAATGTCACTGGCATGTGGACTATCTGTCTCAAAAGCAGATGGCACAGTTTTGCATGGGGAGAAGGATGAAATGTCACATGCATGGCTGCAATGGAAGGATTTTGAGCAAGTGGCGTTCCTGGGAAGCTAGCCGGCAGACTCTGACATTAACGGTTTTATTAAGTTCAGCTGTGAACTGGAGCAGCCCTGGCTTCCAGTATGTGGCAGTGCTTTAATGGCTGTTCCTTGGGTTCATGCGGGGTGGTATGAAAAAGTAATTGTAGAGGGGTGGCAAGATTGATAGGGTTGAAGTGGACGGGGAGATAATGTGCTTTATTTCCAATATTTTCATTTACTCAAAAAAAGAAACATGGATGCATTACTCAAATATTAGAAGTTGCTTTTTAAAAAAAAGAAATTATCTACAAAGATGACACTCTGTCCCATTTTGAAAATTTTCTAAATTGTAGCTCCAATGAATCCTACATTGTATAAAAAATTGCACAGCCTACGGTGAAGTCAGAGCCTGGAAGAAAGTGAGTTTGCAAACACACTGGCCTCTACAGAAACCCAGCACGGACTGAGCAGCATGGCATTTGCGACTACTGGGGTGTCCTCTGCAAACACCCGGAGTGGTTTTCCTCTTGCTTCTATTTCCAATGACCTGACAAGGGCAAGAGACGAAATTGTGTGATTAGTTTATTGTGCTGTGTTTACCTGTGGACCACATTATGCGGTAATACCTGTTTCCTTTCTGAAGAGGTTGTTCTGATGTTTTTGAATTTTGTCATTTTAAGAGCGCCTTGGGAGATAATAGGTTGTGCTTTCAGCAGAATATAGCCTGTTTGTTCCACTAATCATTTCCCCAAAGGACTGTAAACAGTATACGCAGACTTCGGGCTAGTCCTCTGGATAGTATAAATAGATGTTGTGGTTCCCTGGTTATAGTATCCTCATTCCCTATTACACTAGAAAAAAATAGATTCTGCAATGATGGGCTAGTAATTGGGTATATATATATATATATATATATATATATATATATATATAGTCAAGTTTTTGAATTTTTTCCTCTGCCACTTGGAATCAAGCACCACTAATACCAGTTGAAAATCATGTCTATATTTCTGTGTCATGAAGCTTTTGTCTACACAAGACTAAAATAACTAGATAATTCAATCAAGGCAATCAAACCAGCTATCTGTACAGAGAAATATTTTAATAATGTTTACTATTGAGCCAGAGGTATTAGCGTTCTGTCAGCATAGATTAAGGTAAATTCATTTTATTATGTATAATGAAGAAATATAATAAAGACGGCTGTGGAAAGCTATATTTAGGTATGTAAATTCAGATTCTTTTCTCCACTCCTCACAATTGTTTTCATCTCTTTTCTGCTTTCTTATTCCTTTCAGTAGCACTGCTTCTCACATTAATATCTTTAAAATTATGACAAAACACAGTTTCCAAAATGTTTATGTTGTTTTTCTTCTAAAGTAGAATGATAATTATTTCTAAAGCAACAATAGGTGTAAATAAACTTCAGTGGGTCTGGGTGAACTGCAATGCACAGATTACGACTGGCATCTAAGATGCCCTGGTATATTGCATACCGAGTTACATTTTAAGTGACCTATTTTCTTAGTTACAAGAAATGTGCATTTTCCCACATTACCACAATATATTTTTTTCTACATTTCCCTCCATTCTTTAATGAGGCAAAGATGCCATGTGGTTAAACATGTTAAAACGAGAAATGGAAATTGGAAACACAGATAACCAGAACAAAAACAGGAGCTTTAGAAAAATAAAATAAAATCATTGCACTCTGCAAACTGTTTTTGTTTAATTTACTTCTAGCTGTCAAGAAAAATCGCCTAAAAATGTATGTCAATTTCCTATTGTGATTCCTGGGAAGAGATAACCCTCCTCAAAACCGAAAGCATTGGCTGAAACTATAAAACTGACTCTGTCTTGATCTCTAAACATGAGGGTAGTTTGCTCCTTATATCTCCCCACCCTATCCCACCTCTTTTAACATTTAAATATACCTTGACATTTACATATTATTTCTAACTGGAAGCTCCCCTGCCTTCACCTTCCTTTCCAGGCAGGTATTTGTTTGTTGCACTCTCACCAGTCTGCCCTTTGCTGGACACTTTGGCTGGAAATGAAATTGAGTAAGATAGATAGTTGATAGTTAGATAGATGATAGATAATATTGACAAGAATGGTACAGTGATATGTTTATTCTCAGTTTACTTCGAGTTCATTGATAATTTTTGATGATCTCTAAACATAACCTAACTGGCATTGTAATGTAGAGATTAGGAGTTCACACTAGGATCACCTCCAGGGAGTCTAAGACTTATGTCCTGGGAATGTGGCTCTGTGCCTAGAATAGCTCCAGCGCTCATCTTTATATCCAGCATCTTCTAGTTTAACATTGCTACCCTACACATAATTTTCTTTGATTCTCATAATATTCCTGTGGGGTCTTTGGTGTTCTGCAATGATTTTTTAAATATTAAAGACAGAAACTACAGTTGCATCAGATAGTCAGCACAGAGGAGGCAGCACACAGCATCTGAAGGCTCCTGTGGTAGGCATTAATTATTTAGTTGCTAAATGTGAAAAGTTCAGGGGTTCCAGAAGAAAAGACTAGATTAGCACAGACATTTGAGGGTGGCAGGGTTAGGAGAGGCTTAGGGCAGTAGACTATTCATCAACAAGTATGAAAGTATTTCATTATTTCATCTATGGGTCTAGCACACTGGTCCATGGTAGTGAATATATACCTTGATAGTATCTTCTGAATGTGTTATCTTCCCATTAATTCTATTCTCTGTACTATTTTTACATCAATAGTAAAGACAATATCACTTCATAAATATTACTGGTTTAGCAATGTGAAAGCTTGTATTCTAATCCCAACACCATCACAAAATAAGTACTACAATTTTAATTAAACCATTTAGTCTCTCTAAAGTCAGTTTCTTTTTCTACAAATGAGGATTATAGCATTTGTCTTGGTATTTAAAATAATTAGGTTAATAATAGCTAATTCCATATGTGCTGGGCTTTTTGTGTATGCTTTATAAGGAATAATCATTTAAGCTTCCTATCATTCTGATGATACAGATAGTAATGTTTTCTCCATTTTTAGATGAAAGAACTGGGACACAAGGCAGTGAAGAAATTGTCTAAGATCCCATACATTAAACACTGTAGGGCTTGGATTTGAACCCAGATGCCTGTCTACAGACTTCACTATTAACCGCCTATGCCCAAGGGTGTCTTTTCTTTATGAGAAAGCCTTTTGAAAAATAGCAACAATCTTTATGCATGAAAAACACTGTCACCTTTAATAATGTATTTTCATCATTATTTTTGGTGGTTTTATAGCCAGAAACAGAAACTAAGAATGTTTCTTGTGCCTCTAACAATAATTATCAGCCCAATTTAGATGCTTGGCTTTGAGAAGTATTTTTTATTTTAAGATCTGTAGGAGTGCTGTTGCTACACTTAGTTTTTATTTGTGAGTTGTTGCCATGGCTGTGTGTTTCCTTCATTTATATTAGAATCAATACTTGGCATCAGAATATAAGCAATCATGTTGAACCAGCATAGACTTTTGTCATCAAGGATCTCTGATTAGGTATTGCTGCATAATGAAGAGGCTGAACAGTGATGCTAGCAGGGAAACATTTGGCATTTGAATGTTTATCGTGTATCAAATACTGCTCTAAGCACTTTGAATACCTTATTTCATTTAGTCTCCCTGGCAGTTGACCAGTGAAAAACCTAAGATATAAATAATTGAAATAACATTCAAGGTAGGGCTTGACTCTAGTTGTGCCAACAAAAACAGCGTTCCTAGTTACACAGCTTAATGTCAGACAAGGTATAGACTGCCTAGGAGCTAAGAGTAGACAACATATTTTAATGTATTCAGTGAATAGATGTTATCTTTACATGGAGCTATCAGCAGAGTATTCCCAGCGTTGGTTGAAATACTCTCCGAAAAATATTACTAAAAACTCATGTTATCACTGAGTATATGTTTCTGGAAAAATAACCCATTCTAAAATTAACCTGTGCAAGTAAAAATGCTTGGGGGGAAATATGTTTAATTAAGAAAAACATGATTAGCAGAAGGTTGTCATCAGGAAGAAGTAAAGCTGAAGACATATTCAGTTAAAGCTTGCTTATAGACTACAACAGCCAGCATGGCATATAGAAAAGAGAAGAATTTGTCAGTAGCTCTCTGCTCCTCTGAGGAGAGTGCACTTGGAGTTTTCATTGTTTATTCCATGATTATCCTGTGAAAGCCACCATTAAAGAGCTGATAACAACACAGACAGAATCCCTGTCCTCATGGAACTTACCTGTTAGGGAAGATAACTGAATATGTAGTATTAAATAGTAAAAAGTGCTTTGAAGAAAAAACATGGTAAAGAGATAGAGAGTGATAGAGCATGGTTATTTTGATGGGGTGGCTTGGGAAGGCGGTATCTAAGGAAAGGTAAGAATAAATTGAGAGCACAGGCCCGGGGTCCTTGGGCAAAGATCATAGCTGAAAAGGTGCAGGAAATTTCTTCACCTCTTTGTCTCCCAGTTCTTTCATCAATAAGCCGGAGAAAATATTAGTATCCATATATCATCTGAGGAAGACATGCATGTGCATGTTTGAAGACTGACAGATAGGTCTGTGTGGCTAGAACAAAATGACTAGGGGGAGAATGGTGGGAGAGGAAGGCATAGAGGTAGAGGACAAATAAAATAGGACACAGGTTATGGTACAGTTTGTAATTTTATTGTGCCATGGCAAGCCACTGGTTTTTTTGTTTGCTTGTTTGATTTTGTTTTTTTAGTTTGATTATAGCAATCTAATTTTTTATTTTTAAAAATTATATTTAATTTAATTTAATCTTCATTAGAGGGCATGCTTAGATAGAGGAAAGGTGAGAGAAAAAGAGAAAAGGATATAGAGAGAGAGGCACATTGATATGAAAAAGATGCATCCGTCAGTTGCCTCCTGTACATGCCCCAAGAGGGGATCAAACACAAACACAGGTATGTGCCCTGACCAGGAATCAAACCTGCAGCTTTTCAGAACACCGGGCGATGCTCAACAAACTGAGCCACTCTGGCGAGGTTGTTTTTAGCACTCTTATAAACATCTTTTTTTTTATTTGACATGCAAAAAGCTCTTTATATTTAATGCATACAATATGATGAGTTTGGAGGGAAGTATACACCCATGAAACTATCACTACAATCAATGCCATAAACATATTCATCACCTCTAACAGTTTTATGTAGGTGAGTGATGTGATCAGAGTTCAGTTATGAAAGAAGCACTCTAGCTGCTCTGTGGAGAATAAACAATTCAAGGTAAAGGGTATAAAGTGTGAGGCCAGTCAGGTGAAAAATGGTGATGCCCCAATCCATGGTATAGGTAATGAAACTGATGAGAGTGCTTGGACTCAGAATATACTTAAATCAAACGTTAACAGTATAAGGAAGAGAACTAATCCCACATAGTTATGTGTCATAATGTATAGGTGATAGATAAAAAAAGTAGAATCTACGTAACCTATAATGCACCTTCCTCTTGATATTTATAAAGCATGTTAATTTAGGAAAGGGTCTTAGAAATCTTGCAGTAACAGCACTTTAAAGTATTTAACCTGGGATTTATTAAATCAGTTTGCCTTCTAGAACCCCATTTCATATAATGGTTATTAATACCTACCAGAACTTGTATTATATAACTATATTTCAGAATATCTTTTATTAGAGTCATAGAAATAATTGTTTTATTCCAAATTCAATGTTACCATGTATACTCCTAGATAAAATTTAGCTTCTCATATTGATTTTGGACAGGGACAAAATGTAATTACCAAAGGAACAAAAACCTTTTGATAATTTATTATTGGAAAATAATTAATTGTGATTCTAGATAAAAGTTTGTTTTCTTTTGTTAATTTACTCAGCATGAGTTATTTTCCAAGAATTTACTGATTTCTAAGTATAAGAATTAAACCAAGTTCTAGACATATCAAGGGCCAAATCTTGGACTCTTGTGACCCCAAGTTTGAGTAATGATACTTTGGCAAGAATTAAGAAATAAATATCAGTCTGATTTTAAAAATAAGAAATAATTTTGGACTCACATATTTTAAAAAATTGAAGAGTTAGGTTTGACATTACGGGAAGCTTAATTTGGTTTCTTCACAAATTGTCCAAAATTTATATATTTTTTCTTTTTCTATTTTTAGTTCTGATCCCAGGAGTTGATACCATTTTCATCAGCCTTCCCTTACGTTTACCTTAAAGTCTCTCTCTATATATATCTACCTCTCTGCATCCTGCAGGGAAGAGAAAATATTTATATAGGAGACCTAGATTTCCCTTATATTGAACCAACTTAGATTATATGCACATCTCTCAACCAGGAAGTGGAAATAACAAAGTATCTTAGTATATGAGCTACATGAGGGAAGGATGGGTAATTAAATTAAGAGGTGATGCTCTATTGTTTTTAAGAATAAATAAATCTTAGATGGCTTAAGACAACAAAGTTTATACCCAGTTTCTATTTGTTTTCATGACCAATAAGCCAAGAATATTGGTTCAAATTTCAATAGTAAGGTATTCTGAGTGTTTCATGTCTAATCTAATGTTTTTACTTTAAAAATAAATGTTCTAAGCCTTGTATTTTTTTTCCATTTTTAGTAAGTTGGTCTGCTATTTAAAAAAATATTTTATTGATATTTTACAGAGAGGAAGGGAGAGAAATAGGAGAGCTAGAAATGTTGATGAGAGAGAAACATCGACCAGCTACCTCTTGCACACCCCCTACTGGGGATGTGCTAGCAGCCAAGGTACATGCCCTTTACCGGAATCAAACCTGGGGACCCTTCAGTCCGCAGACCAACGCTCTACCATTGAGCCTAACTGGTTTCGGCTAGTCTGCTATTTTTATTACCAATTTGAACTTCCTGAAAACTAGCACTTTTGTGGTGAATATCCTGACAGATTCTCTAAGCTGTAATTGTCTTATTTACAGGAAATAAAATCATTTATTGCACTTTTATAAAACTCTGATGCAAAAGTGTCTTAAAAGTTAAATAAAATTTTTATCTATAAACTTATCCACATTCATGTTCTAGATAATTTCTGATTATCTTTGGCCAGTTGTTTTTGCTACATTTTAACATGCCATAAGCACATATATATATAAAACCCTATAAATGTTCATAATAAGGAGTCTAAAAATCTCCTTTTATCAGCCAGAGTCGTGAATTATAACCTGTGGGCCAAGAAAATAGTGCTCCTCATGTATTATTTCTGTTGTTATGGCTTAAGAAGCTATGCAAATCACTAGTTAGGTTCTCAGTTGGTTAAAACTCACAGGACAGACAAAGTTCAAGCAAGTTTAAGAAGATTGTTCTTTATTGGCCTATAATGACTCAATTCTAACCTTTCCATTGACCCCAAATAATTGAACCATGAAATCACTTGGAACAGCAGACAAATCTTCCATAATTATATATTTTCTCCATGCTCACTGCTGCTGCATACACAATTCCATCAACAAAGATAATGGTGTGTCTATATTCAAAGGAAACGTACATGGATTTAATAAGAAATATAAGTCTGTGACATGTTCAAGGCACTCCACTAGCCAGTGGTGGACACAAGGATGAATAAGAATGATAATGATAATTCAGCAGTAACACTAGGGAAGATGGAGTTGGGTGAGTAAATAAACACACATTCCCGAAAGAAGATGAGAGATGTGTAATATTGGGAATCAGGGTATCTTATAGCACTAAATTTAACTTAACCTCTCTGGCTGGTATTTATTCAAGGGAATGGAAACTGTGTTTTTCATATGTACATTTTCACTCATCACTTAGTAGTACCTTGCCTAGCAGATCATTCTCCTTCTACCCCCACAACACCAAACACACACACACACACACACACACACACACACACACACACACACACACAGGTTCTCAAGTCCCATTTGTTATTGAAATAAATAACGTGTATACCCGATGAGCTCTATGTGCTTTTTCAGCACTAGCATTCAATGATTCTAAGAGAATTTAGCATGCTCCTGTATTACTATGTTATCCCCAGTGTTTATGAAGATAGCAGGCCCAGAAGCAGAATGATAATTCATGATTAACAGGAACACCACCTGTCTAAAGATATCCTTCTAGAAAGGTCAGCAGTTTCTGTGAGTAAGTAGACTTCCCTGGTAGAAGGAAAATGCTAGATTATACTTATTCTATTCCCTCCTCATTCTTTCCTTTTGTAATGTTGCCTTTTGAAAATGTTTACTTCTTGTGAAAACGTGAAAGGTCAGGAGAGAGCATGCTAAGAAGAGGTGGATGCATTTCGTTTTCATTTCTATTTATCTAGGCAAAGAAGATTGAGCTGGAATAGAAGTTGATCCACGTTATTGAACTGTGGGCTGACACTGATTGCTGACACTGATATCTTCTAGGACAAGACTAAAATAGGAGAAGAAAGGTATACCAAAGGTTGCTCAGAATAATGATTTAGAGGCAGCAGAGGAAAATAAGTTAATATCAGGACGTCTTGTGAGATGATAACAGGTCAGTAATACTTCGAGAAGTAAAAGTAAGTCCCCAGAATTCCCTGCCTCAGAAAGTAAGTAAAGAACAAAGGGGAAAATTTGGGAGAATTATATATAAAGAAACGACTAAGCAAAAACTCTTTTGGGTGAAGGAAACATTTAAAGCTCATCTTGAACAATATGAAGGAACATTCAAATCTGGACAGGCACACATAGAAATAAAAAAGAGTAAAATATAGGAAATTGCTTAGACTCATATTAAACTATCCCTATGGGGTTAAGGGTTACCAGACAGGTTGGTACCCAGATTTGAGGATGTTAGAGCGTCTGAGATGATGATGACTCTTTTTGATGCTTTAGATTCTTTATTCTTGACCTTTTCAAGATAGAGCTTACTTTGCTTCTGCTTCATTCAGCTGCTTTAAATAAAGACAACAGTAACTGTTAACTAAATTTGCTTATTTAGACAAAGTTAATAAATGTAGACAGCAGTTGTCAAAATTTAGAATTTTTCAGAGTAAATAATATATAAATGATACATACTTATACACAAAAAGCACACTTATACACCTAGTTGTCCACTTTTAATTTTGTCAGGAATCAAAATAAGCAAACAGTATCATTTAGTTTTCTAATTTTTAATAGTGCATGGTGATAGAAAACATGGGAAGGATATAGTCTAAGAATAAATGACAGAGCTATAAATTGAAAAATTTGAATGATAAAAATTTCATTAAATTGACATTATTTACTCATGCTACACACATTCGAAAAATTAACTATGGATTGCACTAGTGCAAGGAGTGGCTTGTGGTATATTATGAACTATGCCACAAGTATCCAGACCAGGATAAATATCCTCTCCCTTTCTGCTTCTCTCTGTGTGCTTATTTCTTCTTCTCTCCCCTTTCTCTTCTACTCCTTTTCTTATCTGCCCATGTCTTCAGATATAGTGGCATAACTGATCTGCTCTTGCACCTTGAGGCTATCAAGGTTGCTGACAGCTTGGTTAGAAGCTTTTCTTGAATGGTTGAAATACTGCTATCTTCTATGTTAGTACTGGGATGGGAAAAGACTAAGTGAAAAGCAATTGGGGTAGAATGAGGGAGATGGTCGGTATTGAAAATAGCTTATGGGATGGAAGGGTAAGTGTAAGATTGGGGGAAGGGTGTGGAACCTGTCAGATAGCCAGGTATCAGAAAACTAAGAATTGATACCAAAGTCTGGGGAAAACAGTATTTAATGGTCGAGGAGAACTAAAGGCCAGGTATAAACATTTGGGCAGATGTAAAGACAATTAGGAGTAATAGACCTGTGATTATTTATACCTACTAGCTGAGAATTCTCAAGGTTTCAGGTTTCATTGCTCTTTTTTGACAATGGCTTTTCCATATCTCAGACTCCATAAAACTAGCTGTATCTATTGGGATTAAAATGTCAAGGCATAAATTTTTTATGATTCCAATTATTGCATATTACTTTTTACTTTTTAAATAATAATCTAGCTTAATAATAAAATACTATTTTTATTTTATTAGAATAACTTATTAGCTTGCCTAGACAACATTAAAAGATTCTGGCATAAATGTTTGCTCATGCTCATTATACAGTGCCTTCAAAATCACATTAAAGGAAAATGAACCCCAAAGCATTGTCTATACTTTTATTTTTATTTGGTTTACTAACATTTTATGATTTTTAATCACTCAGAAGGGCCCAAGAGTTTTCTTATGTTAATTCCCTTCAACACTGATTATTTCCTACTGCCTGTCAGAATGTTCCATATCTGTATCCTGGGAACACAGTAACATTTGCTTGTCTCAACCAGTTAACCTGATCCACACCCCACCCTTCCTTCAGTTCCCTATTTCAAAAATACTGCCATTGTTCTCTTCATCACCCACAAGAGAACATTTACATTTCATTTGACCTTCTCACTTTCTCCTCCCAAAACACATTATTGGTTGTATGCCAGTTTCTGTTTTTTAAACCACCTTATTCAACCACCTTCCCTCTATGGATTCCTTCTCCTTTGACCCTAATTTAGGCCATGGCTCCCACTAGCCTGCACTTTTAACAAGACTAATTTTATGCCAATTTTGAACATACTATACCTATTGCGGTCAGTGTGTCCTCACTGCCTAGGAAATGAGACTCAAAGTTGTCAGACTAATAATTAATATCTTCTGGCCCTGATTTTATCTTTTACCAATCTTACTTTGACCTCATCACCACACAAATATGCTTATATTTTCTCATCTTAAAGAAATATAAAATAAATAAAAATTATATCTGGTTCCTATTTCTTCCTCTAGCAACTGCCTTATTTCTTCTTTTCCTTCTAGACCCTTTAAAAAAAATCTGCACTCATATTTTATTTTATTTTATGGATATTTTACAGAGAGGAAGGGAGAGAGATTGAGAGCTAGAAACGTCGAAGAGAGAGAAACATTAATCAGCTGCCTCTTGCACACCCCCTACCGGGGATGTGCCTGCAACCAATGTACATGCCCTTGACCAGAATCGAACCCGGCAGACCAACGTTCTACCACTGAGCCAAACCGGCTTCGGCTGCACTCCTCATCTTCATCTTACTCTTCACACACTCTCTTGGCCACAGTCCAATCAGACTTTGCCTTAGTCATATCACCTTGTCCCCCTCAAGGTCCTACCTAACTCCTGTATTGCTAGACGCCATGGTCATTTTTCATTATTCATTTAATTTGAGCTGTCAAATGAATTTGACTTACTTGACTCCTTTCTCTTCCTTAGGATATTTTATTTTCTTGGATTCTACAACTCTCCTGAACTTTCTTCCACTTTACTGGTTTCCCTTTCTTAGATTATTTTCACTGATGTTTCTTTATGTCTCCAGATTCCAAGTTGGAGAGCTCCAGGGCTGAGTCTTTGTTCAACTTTTCTTTTGTACCTACTCTTATTTTTAAGATGATCTTATATAGTTTTTCATGTCATTTATATATCTCAAGTCCAGAATTCTCCCAAAACTTC